>CM046800.1:2524908-2534908 GCA_025617405.1 Perca schrenkii | reverse complement strand
GTGTGTGTGTGTGTGTGTATACAAGCCTAACAGTCACATGTTGTGTATTTCTACTATAGATACACACACACAGCCTAAAGTCCAGGTAAAGAGCTGCCAGAACTTTATCTCTTATTTCTCTGAGACCAGATTAAAAGCTGATCCTCGTCACTGTTGACGTGTCCTGTGGCGGCGAGAGTGTTGATCAGCCGTTGGCTTTGGCGTTGTGTTTCCTGTCGTGCAGATTCCTCCCGGACGGAAATAAACGCGGAGCCCCCCCCGAGGCGCCCGTCAACACTCGCCACGTCCTGCCACTGACACTGACGGACTCGTTCGTGTTCGATGACGGGACCGCGATCACTACTCGCTGCACGCCAACAGCCGACGCCAGAAATAAACCTGCCAGGCCCCCCGAGGCTTGGGCTCACATTTACCGTTCCTACATCAAAACAGAACGGTTCATATACTCATTTATAAGCAGCGCTGGAATGTAACTAAGTACATTTACTCCAGTACTGTACTTCAGTACCAAATGTTGAGGTCCTTGTACTTTACTTGAGTCTTTTCTTTTCATGCCTCTTTCTACTTCTACTCATAGTATAGTCATAGTATAGTATGTCGATAAAAAGTCATAAAAATGTCACAGTATAGTATGTTGAAAAAAGTCATAGTATAGTATGTCGAAGAAAGTTATAAAAAAGTCATCGTACAGTATGTGGAAAAAAGTCATAGTATAGTATGTCGAAGAAAGTTATAAAAAAGTCATCGTACAGTATGTGGAAAAAAGTCATAGTATAGTCGAAAACAAGCCATTATAAAGTCTTACTACAGTATGTCTAATAAAGTAATAGTATGTCGAAAAACGTCTTAGTATAGTATGTCGAAAAATTGGAAAAAAGTCATAGTACAGTATGTCTCTTTATATAGACTTGTTTTTCTACCAAAACTGTTTTTTACTGGTCAGGGGGTACTTGGCTTAAAAAGCACATACAAAGGGGGTAGAATATTGAAAGAAATTTGAGAAACACTGGTATAGAATTCATAGTATAATGTTAAAAAAGTCATAGTATATTAGTCATAGTCATAAAAAGTTGTTGTTGATAAAATGTATGTGGGTTGAATGATTAACAAGAAGGCGTTAATTACTTTATACATTTTATTGAAAAACAAACATACAAAAACATCTGTTTTGGAAGTTCTTTATGCTGTTGTACTAAACGTCGGTGTGTTTTAATGAATCCGATTTCTTTTCTTTTTCTGTCACATTTTAAAACTATCTGCTCATGAAAACTATTTACTTAGTACTCTTATCTCTGCAGAAGAATCATCCATCAAATTACAGTTTCAAACATGTTTAATCTGTTCACACAAACAGGCGCACAATGCATCACGCGCAAGCATTTCTTTTTTCACTTTTAATTTGAAGGGACATTTAATGGCTTCCTCCTTCTGTGCCCAGAGTTGAATCCGCAAAAATATTGAGTAAGACTGGTTCATTGAATCAAACACTGTGGCGAGAAGTCGAGCTCATAACTTAACTCGTGTCCTGTCAAAACAAATCTATAACAGATATAAAAATACCAAAGTAAACTGATAAGTGCTGCTACTTTACAAAGTGCTGCCGTTTGGACGCCCAGTGAAACCCGGTGAAATGTTTTAGAGACCAAACGATGTGACCAGTTGGAGGAGATAACATAAAGTCAAGCTAACAGATAGTGAATTTACATTAAATAACGTTTCGGTAACACTTTGCTTGAAGGTATCTACCTAAGAGTGACATGACACTGTCATGAACACATCACACACGAACCCTAACCCTAATCCTAACCCCTAACCCTAATTCTTACCCTAACCCTAATCCTAACCATTTGTCATGACAAAAGAATGCCACTTACTAAAAGAAGCGTTATGTCATAAATGTTTAGGACTTGTTTATGACACATTCAGGACAGTGTCATGTCACTCTTATGTAGATACCTTCAAGTAAAGTGTAAACAAAGTTTCTAACATGAGCCTGAATTCTCTTCTTTTTCTTTTAATATTTGACTGTATACATATATATATTTTTTTGAAAAGTCCATGTCAACAAGAAGTTCAACATAATAAATACAGTTCTACATGAAATATTTTCTGATGAAAACAAATGTGGACGTTCATCAACAACAAAACAGGACTGCAGTAGAACTTCTACCTCCGGATAAAAAGTAGTGTTTATTCGGAGTGGGAGAATACAAACATGATATTCATAATAAATCATTTGATTTTAATTCAGATGTTGACATTTAAAATGTAATTTACTTCATTTTTAGAGTCGCTTTCTCTGTGAATTCCGTGTTGAGTCTCGACTTGTTCAGCTTTTGAAGTCTGATTTTATTTTGCTCTCACTCAACAGTTTTGTCGTTAATGAACTTCCATATATATATTTTTATAGACGATCTCTCCGTGGAGAGAAGATCTTGGATCGGTTTGAACTTGCATGTTTAAATAAAACAGTGAAAAAGGTGATAAACGTGATGTAGGTTGATATTAATGAGAAGAGTTTGTGACTCTCAGTGCAGTAAACTGTGAACGCTCTGTGATTGGCTGAGGTGGTCCGCCTGGTAGCCCACGCTGAGGGAAGGCGGGGCTCCTCTCCGCAGAGGTTAGAGGTCACAGAGGCGCCTCACCCCCCTCCCCCCTCAGATCATGCTAGCCAGGATCCAACCGATCGTCAGCTGCAAAACAACAAACCGATGAAACTCTTGTTAGTTTTCTTTAAACATGACACAACATTTCGACATACTATACTATAAACTTTTTCATGACTTTTTGGACATACTATACTTTGACATTTTTCGACATGCTATACTATGACTTTTTATGACCTTTTGGACATACTATACTATGACTTTTTTATGACTTTTTGGACATACTATACTATGACTTTTTGGACATACTATACTTTGACGTTTTTCGACATACTATACAATGACTTTTTTATGACTTTTTGGACAAACTATACTATGACTTTTTTGAGACTTTTTGGACATACTATACTATGACTTTTTGGACATACTATACTTTGACGTTTTTCGACATACTATACAATGACTTTTTTATGACTTTTTGGACAAACTATACTATGACTTTTTTGGATGTACAATATTATGACTTTTTGGACATACTATACGATGACTTTTTTGAGACTTTTTGGACATACTATACTATGACTTTTTTGAGACTTTTTGGACATACTATACTATAACTTTTTGGACATACTATACTATGACTTCTTTATGACTTTTTTCTACATAATATACTATGAATTTTTTATATTATGCCTTTTTTCAACATTCTATTCTATGAATTTTTTCGACATACTATACTATGACTTTTTCGACATACTATACTATGACTTATTTCAGCCATCCATCCATCCATCCATCTTCGTCCGCTTATCCGGTGTCGGGTCGCGGGGGAGCAGCTCCAGCAGGGGGCCCCAAACTTCCCTTTCCCGAGCAACATTAACCAGCTCCGACTGGGGGATCCCGAGGCGTTCCCAGGCCAGGTTGGAGATATAATCCCTCCACCTAGTCCTGGGTCTTCCCCGAGGCCTCCGCCCAGCTGGACGTGCCTGGAACACCTCCCTAGGGAGGCGCCCAGGGGGCATCCTTACCAGATGCCCGAACCACCTCAACTGGCTCCTTTCGACGCAAAGGAGCAGCGGCTCTACTCCGAGCTCCTCACGGATGACTGAGCTTCTCACCCTATCTCTAAGGGAGACGCCAGCCACCCTCCTGAGGAAACCCATTTCGGCCGCTTGTACCCTGGATCTCGTTCTTTCGGTCATGACCCAGCCTTCATCACCATAGGTGAGGGTAGGAACAAAAACTGACCGGTAGATCGAAAGCTTTGCCTTCTGGCTCAGCTCTCTTTTCGTCACAACGGTGCGATAGATGGAATGTAATACCGCACCCGCTGCGCCGATTCTCCGACCAATCTCCCGCTCCATTGTCCCCTCACTTGCGAACAAAACCCCAAGGTACTTGAACTCCTTCACTTGGGGTAAGGACTCATTCCCTACCTGGAGAAGGCATTCCATTGGTTTCCTGCTGAGAACCATGGCCTCCGATTTAGAGGTGCTGATCCTCATCCCAACCGCTTCACACTCGGCTGCGAACCGATCCAGTGAGTGCTGAAGGTCACAGGCCGATGATGCCATCAGGTCCACATCATCTGCAAAGAGCAGCGATGAGATCCCCAGCCCACCGAACTGCAACCCCTCCCCATCCCGACTACGCCTCGATATCCTGTCCATAAATATTACAAACAGGATTGGTGACAAAGCGCAGCCCTGGCGGAGGCCAACCCTCACCCGAAACAAGTCCGACTTACTGCCGAGAACCCGGACACAACTCTCACTTTGGTCGTACAGAGATTGGATGGCCCTGAGTAGAGACCCCCCTCACCCCCATACTCCCGCAGCACCTCCCACAGTATCTCCCGGGGGACCCGGTCATACGCCTTCTCCAAATCCACAAAACACATGTAGACCGGTTGGGCATACTCCCAGGCCCCCTCCAGGATCCTTGCGAGAGTAAAGAGCTGGTCCGTTGTTCCACGACCAGGACGGAATCCGCATTGTTCCTCTTCTCTGAGGTTCGACTATCGGCCGAACCCTCCTTTCCAGCACCTTGGAGTAGTCTTTACCAGGGAGGCTGAGAAGTGTGATACCCCTATAATTGGCACACACCCTCTGGTCCCCCTTTTTAAAAAAAGGAACCACCACCCCAGTCTGCCACTCCTTTGGCACTGTTCCAGACCTCCACGCGATGTTGAAGAGACGTGTCAACCAGGACAGCCCCTCCACACCCAGAGCCTTGAGCATTTCCAGACGGATCTCATCAATCCCAGGGGCTTTGCCACTGTGTAGTTGTTTGACTACATCAGTGACCTCCGCCTGGGAAATCGACGACAATCCCCCGTCATCCTCCAGCTCTGCCTCTAACATAGAGGGCGTATTAGTCGGATTCAGGAGTTCCTCAAAGTGCTCCTTCCACCGCCCTATTACCTCCTCAGTTGAGGTCAACAGTGTCCCATCCTTACTGTACACAGCTTGGATGGTTCCCCCGCTTCCCCCCTCCTGAGGTGGCGAACAGTTTTCCAGAAGCACTTTGGTGCCGACCGAAAGTCCTTCTCCATGTCTTCTCCGAACTTCTCCCACACCCGCTGCTTTGCCTCTTTCACGGCAGAGGCTGCAGCCCTTCGGGCCCTTCGGTACCCTGCAACTGCCTCCGGAGTCCTCTGGGATAACATATCCCGGAAAGACTCTTCTTCAGTCGGACGGCTTCCCTGACCACCGGTGTCCACCACGGTGTTCGTGGGTTACCGCCCCTTGAGGCACCTAAGACCCTAAGACCACAGCTCCCCGCCGCAGCTTCAGCAATGGAAACTTTGAACATTGTCCACTCGGGTTCAATGCCCCCAGCCTCCACAGGGATGCACGAAAAGCTCCGCTGGAGGTGCGAGTTGAAAGTCCGTTGGACAGGGGCCTCCTCCAGACGTTCCCAATTTACCCGCACTACACGTTTGGGCTTACCAGGTCTGTCCAGAGTCTTCCCCCACCCCCTGACCCAACTCACCACCAGATGGTGATCGGTTGACAGCTCTGCCCCTCTCTTCACCCGAGTGTCCAAAACATACGGCCTCAGATCAGATGAAACGATTATAAAATCGACTTATTTCAACATAATATAATACGACTCTTTTCAACATACTATACTATGACTTTTTTGACGTACTATATAATATACGTAAAAAAATTCATAGTATTTGTGTGTCGAAAAAAGTCATAAAAAGGCATTATATAAGGTTGAGATATTTTGGACCGGGATACATTATAACCTACGTCAGATTGCAGGGACAAAGGTTCCATTCAGCCCGAGAGTATTTGTTCTGGGTGATGGGTCAAACCTAAGCCGAATAGATGAGCACATAAGAAACTGGGTCCAGACTAGGTCAATGATAGCCAGACAGATTATTTTAAGAGGATGGAAGAATGAAGGGGTGCCGCCGTCACTCCAGGAGTGGGCTTCTGAGATGGATAGGGTGGTGGCGTTTGAATAGATGTCATATAAATGGTTTACCATATTGGATATGTATATCAGAAAATGGGGAAAGTAGCTGAACTTTCTGGAGGCTCCTAAGTAGGGTTGGGTGCCTAATCTTCCGGACCAAATTGCAACGCAGATTTCGGTGCCTCATTTCGTTGCCAATTAAATGCTTTTTGCGCTGCTCTCTGATGCTCTGAAACAGACGTTAGCATCGCTGCACATGACGCTAGTTAACACTTCACCTGACAGCAAGTAACGTTAGCCTACCGTTAGCTAGCAGCTGGATTAAACACGGTTTAAATGCGGACAGCTAAACGGTGTAAAATGTTACCGTGTTTCACTGTAGAGGATTCCAACAGCGGGACGGTCAGAAAAACAGCACAGACGGTACTAAATGTTGCGTTCACATGCCACTAGTAAGCCTCGTGGCGCATTCAAAGTTATTGTAAAATATCCTATTACCCTACTTTTTAAAAGTATCGGTTCAGGCACCGGCACCGAGACATGATGGGCTGATGGTGTTGGCATTTATACATATGTTCATAGTTTTTGTTACTTTTTTGTTGAATGGTCTGGAATATTGTATATGTATAATTCGTGTTGGAGTTGTATGTCTTTTGGTAAAAAAAAGTCATAGTATAGTATGTCAAGAAACTACATTCATGTATTTTATATATGAAACACAGAACTGATTGGGGATTTTGTGTTTGCAGTGAAAGATCATTTTCAGCAGAAGAAAAATTTTCCATTCACCAGCTTTTTTTAATCTGTGATTGGATTCTAAATGTCACAGAGCGGTTCATCCTGAATCGTTTGCGATTTGAATCCTAAAAATACGGACAGTGAAAGACCAAACTCTCGAGGGTTTTGGACGAGCGAGCACATCAACCTTTCAGTGTGTCAGGGAACAGAAAGAGCTCATTAATCTGTAATTATTTCATGACATTCACGTTATCAGGAGAGGCTTTTGTTCCAGAAACTACACTGAGCTTCCACGTTCACACTTTTCATTCTGCAGGTCTGAAGCCTTTTAGTTTAAAAGGCCCTGACATACCAAGGCAACCGGCGCCCTGGTTTTTTTGGCCCGCGATAGCCTTTCGTCTGTCTTTTTTTGGCGGTTCAGCTGGAAAACAGTCGTGACGAAAGCAAAGAAACAACGGTAACCCCTTTACTTGAAGGTACAGTATCTACATAAGAGTGACATGACACTATCATGAACACATGAACTGTGGGCCTGATTTACTAACACTGGCGCAGTTTGCGCTGCGTCTGTTTATGCGAGTTCGGTAATAGCGCACGCTATGCTTCCACATTTTGCGTAGTATTTATCAACCCTGACACCCATCAGGCAATCAGCGTCTTTCTCCGCCCACTAGACCGTAAATTGCGCTGTAACAAAGCGCTACTGGTGCTATGATACGGCTGAGTGCAGATTGCGATATTCCCACAGCTGATGCTATGACTGTTTGAAATGATCCTGATGCCGATATATTTGTAATGTAGCGAGGAGTTTAACAACTGCTGGAATGGGATGTGAACGCTGAGTGGGAGATTCAATTTCATCTTTGATTTCTTCCAGTAACTCTAATATTGCACGGCTGCTTGATCTGTAACGCTAAATGATGTTGTGTTCACTGACAAAGTGTGATTCTCGTGTTAACGATATTTTCAGCCTCGCCTATGTCTTCGTCTTGCTCAGATTACTGTTGCCATTTCACCAGCGGCATAAAGGTCTACGAGGAAACTCGACTGCGGCTGGTTCAGACCTGCTTTTTCCTTCGTTTTCTATTTCAAATGACTTTTTTTTAATAACTTAATTAATTAATAATAACTGTATTTGTTGTAATATTTTCATATTTACGTCTTTTATAGCATGTTTCTCAGATTTTATTATTCTTTCCTTTCGGAGGTCAATTTCTACCTGCAGAGGAGGTCCTACCTAATATGTTAATGTTTTTATGTTTTTTTTAATAAATATTTTAAAGATGCCTTGGTTGTCCTTACTTATATTTTAATAATTTGATTATGCTTGTGTCTTTATTGCTAGTATTTATTATTATTATTATTATTATTATTATTATTATTATTATTATTAATATTGTCACAAATTGAATTACTTGCCTCAAGACTTTAACATGATGTTACACATACCATTGGTTTTATGCATTTTCACTAACAGTGTGGTTTTGTTCTATGATGTATTTTAAATTATTTATGGTTATTTATTGTGTGGCACTTTTTACCTTTTAAAGCACTTTTAAACACAGCACTTAATACTAATTTTTAATGGTATTTTTAATGGTATGTGTATATATTATTTTGACCTCAAGGGCAAGTAATTCAGTATTTATGACCTTTTAAATTAAATTTTGAGTTTAAGTAAGAATTTTTTAATATTAGGATAGAATTTATTTTATATTGTGACACCAGGCTATTTATTTACATAAATCTCTCTCACTCTCTCTCTCTCTCTCTCTCTCTCTCTCTCTCTCTCTCTCTCTCTCTCTCTCTCTCTCTCTCTCTCTCTCTCTCTCTCTCTCTCTATATATATTTTATTTATATATTTTGTAATGTCTCTAGGAGAGACACCAGGGTAGCTGTGGAGGTAACCTTTTATTTAAAGTTTTAATCGCCCACTGTCCGTCCTATATATATATATATATATATATATATATATATATATATATATATATATATATATATATATATATTATTTTATGTATATATTTTGTAATGTCTATATATATGAATGTAGCGGAGTAACTAAAGTAACTAGTAACTAAATATATATATATTATTATATATATATTATTATTATAATATATATATATATATATATATATATATATATATATATATATATATATATATTATACCGAACCCGGTTTTTTAAGTTCTTTAAGTGTTTTATTCACACCAGTGGTCCCCTTGTGCCCGAGCTGAAACAAGCATTATGTCATAAACGTTTATGACTTGTTTGTAATGTTTATGACACGTTCATGACAGAGTCACGTCACTCTTATGTAGATACCTTCAAGTAAAGTGTTAACCAAAACGACTGTGAGAGCGCCCAGAGAAGGCTCTTCTCATCCCTAAACTCATCTGATCAATCCCATATACATATACAGCTGTCCACAGTGGCCAAAAATTACTTTCTAAAAACACACACAGGTTCCAACGATACCTAGGAAAAACTACTTTTGCACATTATGAGATGGCCAACATACATATATATGTCCAACGAGATACATGACTACTGGTGTAGGTGTATTTATTTCAACATAAACCTGTCTTTTAAAAGACTGACATATGCAGACATATTACAGAATAAACTAGGGGCGCCTGGGAATGCTCCAAAAAATGAAAAACATATGAAATTAAATAAGCTAATGTTGTACCGTGAGAGTTAATATGAAGATAAATGTGTTTTAATGTCTGCATCATCAGATGAGAGCTGTGATGCTGCAGCGCCACCTGCTGGACACACACACACACACACACACACACACACACACACACACACACACACACACACACACACACACACACACACACACACACACTCCACCTCCACTCATTCATCTCATCTGCTGAGTGTGTGTGTGTGTATGTGTGTCACAGTGTGTGTTTCTGTATGTATGTGTGTTTGTGGGTAGTAGTATCACCTGCTGAGTGTGTGTGTGTGTGTGTGTGTGTGTGTGTGTTGTAGTCTCACCTGCTGAGTGTGTGTGTGTGTGTGTGTATGTCACAGTCTGTGTATGTATGTGTGTGTGTGTGTGTGTGTGTGTGTGTCTATATGTGTGTGTGACTGTGTGTGTGTTGTAGTCTCACCTGCTGAGTGTGTGTGTGTGTGTGTGTGTGTATGTCACAGTCTGTGTATGTCTGTGTGTGTGTGTGTGTGCGTGAGTGAGACTGTGTGTGTGTGTGTG
>CM046800.1:2517408-2519908 GCA_025617405.1 Perca schrenkii | reverse complement strand
GTTACTAGTTACTTTAGTTACTCCTCTACATTCATCTGTTCCAGCTTTAGTTACTAGTTACTTTAGTCACTGTGCTACATTCATCTGTTCCAGCTTTAGTTACTAGTTACTTTACTTACTCCACTACATTCATCTGTTCCAGCTTTAGTTACTAGTTACTTTAGTTACTCCGCTACATTCATCTGTTCCAGCTTTAGTTACTAGTTACTTTAGTTACTCCACTACATTCATCTGTTCCAGCTTTAGTTACTAGTTACTTTAGTTACTCCACTACAATCATCTGTTCCAGCTTTAGTTACTAGTTACTTTAGTTACTCCACTACATTCATCTGTTAAAGCTTTAGTTACTAGTTACTTTCGTTACTCCACTACATTCATCTGTTCCAGCTTTAGTTACTAGTTACTTTAGTTACTCCACTACATTCATCTGTTCCAGCTTTAGTTACTAGTTACTTTAGTTACTCCACTACAATCATCTGTTACAGCTTTAGTTACTAGTTACTTTAGTTACTCCGCTACATTCATCTGTTCCAGCATTAGTTACTAGTTACTTTAGTTGCTCCGCTACATTCATCTGTTACAGCTTTAGTTACTAGTTACTTTAGTTACTCCGCTACATTCATCTGTTACAGCTTTAGTTACTAGTTACTTTAGTTACTCCACTACATTCATCTGTTACAGCTTTAGTTACTAGTTACTTTAGTTACTCCTCTACATTCATCTGTTACAGCTTTAGTTACTAGTTACTTTAGTTACTCCGCTACATTCATCTGTTCCAGCTTTAGTTACTAGTTACTTTAGTTACTCCGCTACATTCATCTGTTCCAGCTTTAGTTACTAGTTACTTTAGTTACTCCTCTACATTCATCTGTTCCAGCTTTAGTTACTAGTTACTTTAGTTACTCCGCTACATTCATCTGTTCCAGCTTTAGTTACTAGTTACTTTAGTTACTCCGCTACATTCATCTGTTCCAGCTTTAGTTACTAGTTACTTTAGTTACTCCGCTACATTCATCTGTTCCAGCTTTAGTTACTAGTTACTTTAGTTACTCTGCTACATTCATCTGTTCCAGCTTTAGTTACTAGTTACTTTAGTTACTCCGCTACATTCATCTGTTCCAGCTTTAGTTACTAGTTACTTTAGTTACTCCGCTACATTCATCTGTTACAGCTTTAGTTACTAGTTACTTTAGTTACTCCGCTACATTCATCTGTTACAGCTTTAGTTACTTTAGTTACTCCGCTACATTCATCTGTTACAACTTTAGATACTAGTTACTTTAGTTACTTTAGTTGGGCGTGTCTTACTGTAGAAGCTGTATTCGACCTGTGATGTGTGTGCAGAGTAACGTGGGCGTGTGTTACTGCAGAAGCTGTAGTCGACCTGTGATGTGTGTGCGGAGGAACGTGGGCGTGTCTTACAGTGGAAGCTGTAGTCGACCTGTGATGTGCGTGCGGAGTAACGTGGGCGTGTCTTACTGTAGAAGCTGTATTCGACCTGTGATGTGCGTGCGGAGTAACGTGGGCGTGTCTTACTGTAGAAGCTGTAGTCGACCTGTGATGTGCGTGCGGAGTAACGTGGGCGTGTCTTACTGTAGAAGCTGTATTCGACCTGTGATGTGTGTGCGGAGTAACGTGGGCGTGTCTTACTGTAGAAGCTGTATTCGAAGGTGCCGTTGTAGTCGTCGTAGTAGTCTGGAGGTGGCGTCAGGTCGTAGTACTGAGCCTCAGACACTGGAACCACAACACAGCCACGTTAGCATCGGGTTAGCATCTGGTTAGCATCAAACACACAGATACACACATACTGACATAGATACACACATACTCACACACGGATACACACATACTCACACGGATACACACATACTCACATACAGATACACACATACTGACACACAGATACACACATACTGACACACAGATACACACATACTGACACACAGATACACACATACTGACACACAGATACACACATACTGACACACAGATACACACATACTGACACACAGATACACACATACAGCACATACTGACACACATTTACACACATACTGACACACAAACTGACACACATATACACACATACAGCACATACTGACACATAGATACACACATACTGCACATACTGACACACAGATAAACACATACTGACACAGATACACAGATACAGACACACAAATACACACATACAGACACACAGTTACACACAGATACAGACACACACACACACACACACACACACACACACACACACACACACACTTCCCCTCAGTAATGTGTCAGTAATATCTTTTGAACATATTGCATTATATTATCTCTAACGTGTTATTAAATACAAGTTATTTACAGCTTTTAGTTATTGTAACCTGTCCCCGAAACCTTTTCATACGTCTCCTCTGACATCTGGAAACATTTTGAATTCCTTTTAGAAAGGCACTGAACTCTCGATATTCAGAACATTCATACGGCCACTAAACCACTAAATAAGACACACACA
>CM046800.1:2499908-2512408 GCA_025617405.1 Perca schrenkii | reverse complement strand
ACTCAAGTACTGGGGTAACTAAGTAACTGAGTAACGTTACAAGTACTCAAGTACTGGGGTAACTAAGTAACGTTACATGTACTCACGTACTGGGGTAACTAAGTAACGTTACATGTACTGGGGTAACAGGTAACTAAGTAACGTTACATGTACTGGGGTAACAGGTAACTAAGTAACGTTACATGTACTCACGTACTGGGGTAACTAAGTAACGTTACATGTACTGGGGTAACAAGTAACTAAGTAACGTTACATGTACTCACGTACTGGGGTAACTAAGTAACGTTACATGTACTGGGGTAACAGGTAACTAAGTAGCTTCTCATGCACCCTGACTTATAGATTTGGACACACACACACACGCACACACAGATACACACACACGCAGACGCACACACACACACACCAACACACACGTAGACACCTACACGCGCACAAACACACACGCATGCACACACACCAACATGCATATGCACAGAATCACACACACAAACACACACGTATACATGCACACACACAAACACGCGGACGCACACACACACAGACCGTTGAAACCAGTAACTAGGGCCGCAGCTATCGAATATTTTAGTAATCGAGTATTCTACCGATTATTCCATTGATTAATCGAGTAATCGGATAAATACTTAGCAAGAAATACTTAGTAAGCAGCAATAGTAAATATTTATTATTGCTGTTTACTAAAAAAAAAGGAAACCTGTAGATTGTATATATACAAAAGACTGGTTTCCTTTTTTAGAAAAAGCAAAAAAATGTATTGCCAAATTCCAAGACCCTTAAAAAAAAATACATTACAATAGGGCTGTTGGCACGTTTTAGGACGTTTATGTTACTTATGTTTTGGGGCTTTTCCTTAGACTTTTGACACGTTTATTTTACTTGTTTAGTAATTGTTTGGGCTTTTTCTTAGACTTTTGGCACTGTTGAGGATGTTTGTATTATACTTATTTTGTAATTTTTGTTAGACTTATGATGCTTTTTGGGACGTTTGTTACTTTAGTAATTTTTTGACTTTTTCTTAGACTTTTCACACATTAATTTTACTTACCCGCCATTTTTTGACGTTTGTTTTGTCCAGTTTGGCAAGTTGTTGGACAATTTTTTTCGATGGTTTTTTTTAGTAAAAAAATAGTACATTTTTGGTGGCCCAAATGTTAATATTTTTCACCCCATTCCCCTTCTTGCCTCTGACTCTTTACACTGGATATGCAAAAATGTTCACTGACCAGAGGGTAAATGTGACTATATGAAGCATTTTTTGTAATCAAATTATTCAAGTTATTCGAGGAATCGTTTCAGCTAGTGATGGTCAAATGAAGCTTCGCGAACCAGTGTCTTTACTTTCTGAGCTCAATAGATGGCGCTCTCTGTTCAAAGAAAAAGGTGAAATGAATGGCAATTCAATGGGTTTTCAAACCCTTTGTTGAACAGATAGCACCATCTAGTGAGCTCAGAAAGTATAGACACTGGTTCGCAAAGCTTCATTTGACCATCACTAGTTTCAGCCCTACCAGTAACCGGCCCATAACTGTAATGATATCAGTAAATATTATATATCGGTGTCTGAAGAATGGGTATAGTGTGTGTGTGTGTGTGTGTGTGTGTGTGTGTGTGTGTGTGTGTGTGTGTGTGTGTGTGTGTGTGTGTGTGTGTGTGTGCGTGTTATGGTGATAAAACGTGTGATAATACCCCCCCCGCTGCAGGTGTGCCGGGCGGTCTCGGTGTTCCTGGGCCCCGACCTCATCAGGACGCCCAGCAGCCAACAGGAAGTGGAGGAGCTGGTGCGGGGGTTCTGCGGGGCCCACGGGCTGCCGCGGTGCCTCGGCGCCGTGGACTGCAGCCACGTGAAGGTGAAGCAGCCGGCGCTGCGTCCCTCGGACTACATCAACGCCTCCGGGGCGCACTCGCTCAACGTGCACGCTCTCTGTGACTACAGGGCCCGCTTCCTGGACGTGGTGGTGGGGTGGCCCGGGGGGGCGCCAGACGCTCGCGTCTTCACAGAGTCCACGCTCAGCGCCCAGCTGGGGGACGGGACGATCCCGCTGTGTCCCAGGGAGCTGCTGCAGGTAGGGGGGACGTCTGGGGGACATCTGGGGACGTTTGGGGGACATCTGGGGACGTCTGGGGGACATCTGGGGACGTTTGGGGGACATCTGGGGACGTCTGGGGGAAGTGTGGGAACATCTGGGGACATCTGGGGACATCTGGAGACGTCTGGGGGACATCTGGGGACATCTGGCGCTTTTTGGGACGTTTATGTTACTTATTTCCAAATTTTTGGGCTTTTTCTTAGACTTTTGAGGCTATTTGGGACGTTTGTATAAATTATTTTGTAAGTATTTAGATTTTTGGGACATTTATGTTACTTATTTAGTAATTCTTTTGGCTTTTTTTTTTTTTTTACTTTTGAGGCTATTTTGTAATTTTTGGGACATTTTTGTTAGACTGTTGACACGTTCATGTTACTTATTTTGTGATTTTTTTTTTTTGGGCTTTTTTACAAAAAATATTTTTCACGACGTCTTTAAAAATATATATCTTATATTAGGCCTAAAAACTGACGCAGGGCGAAGCGCCCGTCCCGGTGTATCTCCTTTACGCTTTTTGGGACGTTTATGTTACTAATTTAGAATTTTTGGGGGGCTTTTACTTAGACAAATTGCTCTTTTAGGGACGTTTGTTACTTATTTAGTAATTTTTGGGCTTTTTCTTAGAGTTTTGAGGCTTTTTGGGACGTTTATGTGAATTATTTTGTAGTTATTGGGCATTTTTGTTAGACTTATGATGCTTTTTGGGACATTTGTTACTTTAGTAATTTTTTGGCTTTTTTTTTTTACTTTTGGCACATTAATGTTACTTATTTAGTATTTTGGGGTACTTTTTCTTGAAATGCAAAGGGTGGCTACTTTGAAGAATCTAAAATATAAGACATGTTTTCAGTTATTTCACACTTTTTTGTTAAGAACATAATCCCATATGTGTTCATTCATAGTTTTGATGCCTTCAGTGAGAATCTACAATGTAAATAGTCATGAAAATAAAAAGGAAACACATTGAATGAGAAGGTGGGTCCAAACTTTTGGCCTGTACTGTATATTATATTACATTAGTGCCTCAAAACTGATCTCAGACCAGTAGAATTTGTTCCTTTTCCTAAACGTGTGATGTGCTCCCTCCCCCCTGTGTGCGCAGGGTGAAGCGCCCGTCCCGGTGTATCTCCTAGGAGACGCGGCGTTCCCGCTGCGGCCCCGCTTGATGAAGGAGTACCCGGCGGGCGGCCAGACGCCGGCGGAGCAGCGCTTCAGCCGGGCGCTGCGCGGGGCGCGCGCCGTGATCCGGACGGCCCTGGGGCGCCTGAAGGCGCGCTTCGGCGCCCTGCGGCGACCCATGGACATCAACATGGACGCGCTGCCGTTCGTCATCCGCGCCTGCTTCGTCCTGCACAACTACTGCGAGGCCAGCGGCGAGGCGGTGAGCGAGCCGAGCCTGAGCGCGGCGCTGCGGCACGAGCGGGACGCCCAGCCGCCCGCCAGCGTCTCCGAGGAGACGGGGGAGGAGCAGGACGCCGAGGGACAGGCGGTCAGACGCGTGCTGACCAAGTTCCTGGACACTAGGGCTGTCCTCGACTAAAGAAAGTCTTAGTCCACTAACTAGGGCTGTCCTCGACTAAAGAAAGTCTTAGTCCACTAACTAGGGCTGTCCTCGACTAAAGAAAGTCTTAGTCCACTAACTAGGGCTGTCCTCGACTAAAGAAAGTCTTAGTCCACTAACTAGGGCTGTCCTCGACTAAAGAAAGTCTTAGTCCACTAACTAGGGCTGTCCTCGACTAAAGAAAGTCTTAGTCCACTAACTAGGGCTGCCACCTCTTAGTCGATTAGTCGACTAATCAGTAGTTTTGGTCTTAGTCGACTAAGATTTCTTTAGTCCATTAGTCATTTTTTATGCTTATTCATGCTTAATTACTCATTTCCAAGAAACTTCTGAGCACATTTATGGTAAACACAAGATTTAAAGTGGTGCTTTTGCAGGATTAATTGTGGAGAAACTCAGTTTTACAGATGGTTAATTAACTACATTTATATTGTTCTTTTCTAGTCTTAACCACCTCTCAAAGAGCACAGCTCTGTCAATTAAATCAACTAATCCATTAGTCGACTAAATCCTATAAGTGTTAGTCCACTAAGAAGTTCTTTAGTCGAGGACAGCCCTACGACTAACACTTATAGGATTTTGTCGACTAATCGATTAGTTCAGGGATGTCAAACTCATTTTCCCAGAGGGCCACACTGGAAAAAGAGAATCCCACCAAGTGCCAGACATGTCGAATTTATTGACGTGCTTTTGTTACTGCATGTCACTTCTTCTTTTTTAACATTCTGATAGCTTTTTTCCTAATTTTCGTTGTTTTTTCCGACGTCTTTGTGACTTTGTCAGACATTTGTCACCTTTTGGTAAATCTGTTGCTTTTCCCGACATTTTTGTACGCTTTTTGTTGCATTTTTGTTGACGTGAAGTCCTACAAAAGTCATCAAAAGAGTTCCTTCTGGGGGAATTTCTGAGTCTCCGTGTCGGCACATCTGCCATATTCTGCTTTGAACGTCACGTAATTGCAGTTTAAAAAACACTTTCCTGGGTTTTTGGTTTGGGGCACAACTAGGCGGGCCAAAATGTATTGTGAACCCAAATTGATATATACGGGCCGGATCTAAATCTACAACGGGCCGGATTTGGCCTGCGGGCCTTGAGTTTGACACGTGGATTAGTTGATTTAATTGACAGAGCTGTGCTCTTTGAGAGGTGGTTAAGACTAGAAAAGCACAATATAAATGTAGTTAATTAACCATCTGTAAAACTGAGTTTCTCCACAATTAATCCTGCAAAAGCACCACTTTAAATCTTGTGTTTACCATAAATGTGCTCAGAAGTTTCTTGGAAATGAGTAATTAAGCATGAATAAGCATAAAAAATGACTAATGGACTAAAGAAATCTTAGTCGACTAAGACCAAAACTACAGATTAGTCGACTAAGAGGTGGCAGCCCTAGTGGACACGTGAGGTCCTAAAACGTGCTGATGTAGAGCGGTGGCTGCAGCTTTTCACAACGTTTTTGTTGCTTTTATGGTGTAAAAAAGAAAAGAAAAATGTATCCTAGTAAATGTTGCATTACATGTAAATATCAATCTACACATCTGTGAAGATTTTCTCTGTGACTTCACATTCAGATCGTGTGTGTGTGTGTGTGTGTGTGTGTGTGTGTGTGTGTGTGTGTGTGCGTGTGTGTGCGTGTGTGCGTGTGTGCGTGTGTGCGCGTGTGCGCGTGTGTGCGCGTGTGTGCGCGTGTGTGCGCGTGTGTGCGCGTGTGTGCGTGTGTGCGCGTGTGCGCGTGTGCGCGTGTGTGTGCGTGTGTGTGCGCGTGTGTGTGCGCGTGTGTGTGCGCGTGTGTGTGCGCGTGTGTGTGTGCGTGTGCGCGTGTGTGTGTATTTTTTACAAGTGCAAATTTTAACCTACAAGGTTTTAACCTACAAATTTGTTGTTCTGCAAGCTCTCACATTTAGCACCATATTTACCTTCATACACACACAGGCATAAACACAGACACAGACATAAAGACAGACAGACACACACACAAACAGACACACACAGATATATACAGACATACACACACAAACACATACACAGAGACAGACACACACATGAACACACACACACAGACAGACACACTACTGCCAGTCTAGAGAGCCAGTAAGTAATCCATCCGTCCAGTGAAGAATCGGTAGTTGCAGTTTTTCCCAAAACCACTAATGGTTCAAATTAATAATCCCCACATTAACGATAAAGAAAAAAAAAAAACACAGTAGATCTCTGTCGGTTGTTGAATAATAATAATAATAATAATAATAATAATTCTCATCGCGTGTGAACGATGAGAAGAAGAGCAGCTCGTTCCTCTCAGCGGAGGAAAGGTTCAGGACACATGATGTAAATATCAGCCGTCATATAAGAATGTCATGTTTACTTTTTCAACATCATCTGTCCTGCTCCAGTGAACGCACCGTTTTGTAAACTTCTTGAATCATACGTTCATAACTCAATATTTGTCCCAACTGAACTCTGTTTCTGGCTCTCTTACTGCTGACGAGACTTTCAAAATAAAAGTCTTCTTCTTGTTCAACGTCTGGTCTCCTTTATTTTGTGACTTTTTCTTAGACGTTTTACACATTTATATTACTTATTTAGTAATTTTTGGGCTGCTTCTTAGACTTTTGACACATTTATGTCACTTATTTAGTAATTTTTGGGGCTTTTTCTTTGACTTTTGATGCTTTTTGACATTTATGTTACTTATTTAGTAATTTTTGGGGCTTTTTCTTAGACTTTTGATGCTTTTTGACACATTTATGTTACTTATTTAATAATCTTTTGATGTCTGCTTTCCTTTACTGTTGTCCTCGGGGTTATCAAAACGTCTATATTTAAATATATATATTTATCTTTTCCAACCAAATTATGGAGAAAATAACACGGATGGTTCCTGGTTGGCGAGTACAGTTAATGATCACTATGAATTTTGAGTAGTTTTATTCAATTTTCTAGCGTTTGAAAAAAATGTAAACGGTTTCTAGCCAGTATTCGGACTCATCTTTGACATACACCAATCTGTGATTATTCATCAGTACACATTCCTCTAATATTAGTCCAAATAATTCATAATTTCAGCTTTTTGGACTCAAAAATGAGCTATGATTTAAAAATCCTACGAGGTTTATTGACCATGAATTCCGAATTCATGAATTCTGTAGTAGTGGTAATAAGTTAATAATAATAAGGAACAAAAAAAGTTGAAAAAAGTGTCCAAAAAATGGACAAAAATGTCAGAAAAAGGCAACAAATATTTGTATCTTCCCTAACATGTCTTCTTTCTTTCACACTTTGTCTATTTGTGTCTGTAGATTTCTCCTAAATTTACCAGAAGTTAGCGTATGATAATGCTTCATGTTCATATTTAGAAACGATATTTCAGAAAAACTTGTAACCCAGAAAAGAAGCAGTTTAGATATTTATCTGAAATGAGGCCACGAAGTGAACTACTGACCCCAAAAAAATCAGCACGGGGTCCCCACAAGTAACTGGTAACACACACACACACACACACACACACTGAATGAGGTTAGTCTCTGATAATCTCGTCTTTAATCAGAGCGCTAACATGCGTTCTACGTGTTAGCATCAAGCTCTTTAACATGACAGGGATTAAAGGCTCAGTTCACCCAAATTACAAACACACACACACACACGCACACACAGGCACACACAGGCACACACACAGACAGACATACACACACTTTTACATAGCCAGCATCAGCTGAAGTCTCTAAGGCCAGCCGTAACCTATGTAAGGGTGAAGAAAAGAAAGGCTAAAAGGATCAGACAGGTGTGTGTGTGTGTGTGTGTGTGTGTGTGTGTGTGCGTGTGAGAACTAGAAGATGAGTGTTCACTATTATGTGTATGCCGATTGTTGCGCGATCATGATCAGAGATCAACCTGAGAGACGCCACTGGTCAGCATGAACCACGTGCACCGTTCCCAGTAACTGGCGCCCTTCTGCCGTGCACAGACAAGAGCGAGCTCACGACTATACTAGAGGAGATGGCCCAACCAGAAGGCTAGCGATGACCACGATGTTGGTGATCAACAACAGAACGTCACGACTGATAGTTGACCTCAGCCTTCGTGACCGTAGGTGAGGGTAGGAACGAAAAACTGACCGGTAGATTGTGAGTTTTGCCTTCTGGCTCAGCTCTCTTTACGTCACAACGGTGCGATAAATTGACGGTAATACCGCACCCGCTGTGCCAATTCTCCGGTACCATCAGCTATGCAAAGACACCTACTGCACCGCTGGTGTTGGTTAACAAGAAACGGGTGATGATGATCGCTGGAGCCAGTAGTTAATGCTCTTGGTGAGCAAAGAGCGGTTCCGTGCTCTCCCTGGATGTGATCAAACAGGCAGATTTGCTGGCAAGGGAACGCACTGTAAATAGGTGCCTTTCAGAGGTCTGGTCTGCATTTGCTGTTCTAGGAGCTACAGAAAAGCTGAGTCCTGACACTGAGAGAAACATTGAAGCATTTGTTTGTCAGCTGTATGAGCCGGGTACTGCTCTAACAGACCCTCGGTGAGGTCAGGTGGAGGCTATTCACAAGAAAAACAGCTAGAAGCTCCGAGGCTACCGCCAACACCAGGAGCCTTATGGCCCGGACACACAGAGACGATATTCGGCCGTGGGACAGTCTGGCGAGTAGGGCTGTGCTCGATTGAAGAAATTCTTAGTCGACTAACACTTATTCAATTGCATCGACTAATCGATTAGTTGATTTAATCGACAGATCTGTAAATCTGAGGAAAATCTTTTAGACTGACCTTTGTTGATCTGAAATGAAGACAGATTCAGCAACTGCACGGCCTATTTCTCGCTTCAAATGTTCTCAGAAACACGTTTCGGTGAACTATTTTTGTACAATATGAGATGGTATTCTGAACAAGACGCCAAGACAGTCACACACACACACACACACACACACTTCTCTGGCTGTAGAAAAAGAGAAAGCATGAAGGAGATGAAATAAAGGAAAGGGGGATAGAAAGGAAGAAAGAGAGGAGGAAAAGGATAGAGGCAAAATAGTAGGGGGGGGGGGGCTATGTGTCTAATTCGGGGGCTTGTGGGTTTTGCATGTTCATTTCTGGAGAGTATTATATCTTGGTCCTAGGGGTTCTTGTGAGTAAAAAAATAAGCATGTCTCCATATTTTCTTGAAGATTTTAGTGACCCTAATCAAAGGTCAAAATTTGGTGTTTTGTCCATAAACTTCACATTACGTTTCTGGAATCATAGCACAGGGTTTGGTGCCAAAACAGCAAAGATATTCTACAAGGTAGTGTGCAAAAGTGGATCACATAAACAATACAACATTATAAAACATTTGTTAAGGCTGATGACTGATCTCTTTAGCAAAAAATTGGGCGTAAAATGCTCAAAATTGTCCGCTTAAAAAAAATAAATAATACTTCAATACCAGTAGTATCAATTCACGCCTATTAGCGTGCTTGAGTGTAGCCCTAGCCTGCCCTGCCAGTTCTTGTATACACCCATTCAGTGCACAAAGTGCAGAGATCTCTTAGTTAATCAAGTTTAATAGACTTTTACATATCCAGCACCAGCTGAAGTCTCTAAAGCCTTCCGTAGCCTATGTAAGGGTGAAGAAAAGAAAGGCTAAAAGGATCAGATAGACAAACAGACAGGTGAGTGGTGTGTTTCTGTGTGTGTGTGTGTGTGTGTGCGAGATCACGATCAGAGATCAACCTGAGAAACGCCACTGGTCAGCATGAACCACGTGCACCGTTCCCAGTAACTGACGCCCTTCTGCCGTGCACAGACAAGAGCGAGCTCACAACTACAGCTGGGCAATATTTCAATATTATATCGATATCGGGGTGTAAGACTAGATATCGTCTTAGATTTTGAAGAAATTTAATATCGTTACATGGTAAATTTAGTCTTTTCCTGGTTTCAAAGGCTGCATTACAGTAAAGTGATGTCATTTTCTGAACTTACCAGACTGTTGTAGCTGTTCTATTATTTGCCTTTAACCACTTAGTCATTATATCCACATTGTGATGGTTATTTATCCAAAATCTAAATGTGGAAGATATTTACAATATCGTTGCAATATCGACATCGAGGCGTTTGGTCAAAAATATCGTGATATTTGATTTTCTCCATATCGCCCAGCCCTACTCATGACTATACTAGAGGAAATGGCCCAACCAGAAGGCTAGCGATGACCACGATGTTGGTGACCAACAACGGAACGTCACGACTGACAGTTGTCCTCAGCAAAACCAAGAAGGTAATTGTTACAGATGGAATGGCAGTAGTACAGGAAATGGGAGATCACAGCGTGTGCTCAATGGGCTTAACACTTCACAGCCATACTGGACAGATAAACCAAAGAGCATAGGTGAGATCCGCGCAGTATTTGATCGCTATGATCTCCCATCTCCACTGAAGACGGCCACATGGGGAGAGACGGGGCAAGGTGGTGACCAAACCAACTGCTTACCATGTGGCAGACAGCACACCAGTGGGGAAAGTGTCTGCAAGGCAGTTCTCATCAAGTACCAGCACCAAGGATGAGCTGAAAGCAGTTCTCATCAAGTACCAGCACCAAGGATGAGCTGAAAGCAGTTCTTATCAAGTACCAGCACCAAAGATGAGCTGAAAGCAGTTCTCATCAAGTACCAGCATCAAGGATGAGCTGAAAGAAGTTCTTATCAAGTACCAGCATCAAAGATGAGCTGAAAGAAGTTCTCATCAAGTACCAGCATCAAGGATGAGCTGAAAGAAGTTCTTATCAAGTACCAGCACCAAAGATGAGCTGAAAGCAGTTCTTATCAAGTACCAGCACCAAAGATGAGCTGAAAGCAGTTCTTATCAAGTACCAGCATCAAGGATGAGCTGAAAGAAGTTCTTATCAAGTACCAGCACCAAAGATGAGCTGAAAGCAGTTCTCATCAAGTACCAGCACCAAAGATGAGCTGAAAGAAGTTCTTATCAAGTACCAGCATCAAGGATGAGCTGAAAGCAGTTCTTATCAAGTACCAGCACCAAAGATAAGCTGAAAGAAGTTCTTATCAAGTACCAGCATCAAGGATGAGCTGAAAGAAGTTCTTATCAAGTACCAGCATAAAGGATGAGCTGAAAGAAGTTCTTATCAAGTACCAGCACCAAAGATGAGCTGAAAGAAGTTCTCATCAAGTACCAGCACCAAAGATGAGCTGAAAGAAGTTCTTATCAAGTACCAGCACCAAAGATGAGCGGACTGTCTACTTTGCCAAGGAAAGCTCTGCAACACTTTGAGGGAAAACCAAAGGGTTTTCATTGTCACTTCAAGGCAAGATGTCCTCTCAAACTGTACGGACGTGCGCCATCTCCACAGCTCACAAGAAGAGGCTGATACACAGCCTGGATGCTGTACGAAGAGGGGCAACATCCATCCATCCATCTGGAATTAAAATAGCCCCCCCACATCATCACATACCCTTCACCATACCTAGAGACTGGCATGGTGCTATTTCAGTTAGCCTGATAGCTGGTTTGATTTGCATTGAGAGATGATTTGATGGAAGGTACCCCATGCCAATCTCTAGGTATGGTGAAGGCTGTGAGGCTGTGTGATGATGTGAGGGGGGGGACTTTATCAGGATGCATAGTATGCTGGATCCGTGAAATAACTGACCTTTCAAAATAAACATCTGCCTGCCTCTATGGGAATTTAACATAGGGGTGTACTGACTTATGCCCCCTGTATTTTTAGGAAGAACATTTATTTATTTACGATACATTATTCATTCACAAAGAAAATCAGTTTCCTTAAAGGTTGGATTTTTCCTAATTTTTTTCAATTAAGGCATTAAGATCACTTTCCAAAAGATGATTTTTTTTAAATTCCTCTATTTATTCAACTTTAGCACGGGTTCCTATACTCATGAGCAGCACTGTAAATAAAAAATTGAGGTGCCCTTCAGAGGTCTAGTCTGCATTTGCTGTTCAAGGAACTACAGAAAAGCTGAGTCTTGATTGAAGCAGTTGTTTGCCAGCTGTATGAGCCGGGTCCTGCTCTGACAGACCCTCAGTGAGGTCAGGTGGAGGCTATTCACAAGAAAAAAAACAGCTACAAGCTCCGAGGCTACTGCCAACATGAGGAGCCTTGCATGAAGCCATAGCTCTTGCAAATTTCCAGGCAATAGTCTGGAATGAAGATGACGTACCTCACCCACAGTTGCCGCCCCCCAACAGAGCATGGACGGGAGGCCGAGGGAGATCAAGTGGAGCCAGTAACAACACAAGATCTCCCTGCTCCAGCCACCATAACACATTTAAATCAAATGTGGCTGCAAGAAGACACATTGAATGTCACACTGTTCTTACAGGTCTCAGAATATGAACTGTTCTGAGATGAGCCTGTGAGGAGCAGATGAAGAAGTTTGTGGGGAATCTGGAGGGGGTTGGTGATGAAGAAGATGGAGGTGACTTGCTTTAAACTAGTCGTGGATAACAGCACTGTTTTCACAGGCATCAACACAGGGCGTTTTTCTGATAATTATCGTTGCTGCTTCTAAGTTTTTGGATATTGTTGATGCAAAGATTAAGCTACATGTCAAAAACACTGCAAGATTCCAGGCCAGAAATTAAATCACCTGAAATGTATTCTTATTATTTGTACTAAATCCAATGTAACCAGTCCCTCCAGAAAAACCTGATTATGCGCTCGCATAATTCAACGCATAATCAGCCAAAGTGCTGCATTTTTTCAAATATGCCGCGCTTTCGCCGCATAAATTGCCGATTTCCACATTACTGTCTGAAGACCAACCACTCTCCAAAAATTAACATTTCAAACCCACAAAAACCACATGGGGCCTCC
>CM046800.1:2489908-2494908 GCA_025617405.1 Perca schrenkii | reverse complement strand
ACACAGACACACGTTGTGTCAATCAGACAGGAATCCTCCCGACTCGAGTCAACCAGAGACCAACGCCAGATTCAAGGCGTCGGCATTAAAGGGTTAACGGGTTGCGGGCCCGCTCCTTTAAACAGTTCCTGCCTCGGCCAAGAAAGCCTCTTTTGTTTTCTGGATGCAACAGCTGGGGGGGCCAAACAATAGACCCAGAGTCTGTTTTCTATTTCCAGTCTCGCTGCGCGGTGACATCATCAGTGATGTCAGCAGCCACCAAATATGGACGTTTTAGAGTGTGAGAGAAAGAGAAAGAGAGAGAGAGAGAGGAAACATCAGTTACCTGCTGTGTCCGGGACTCCAACCGGCAACCCCCAAGCTGCTGGTTTTGAATACTAAAAAGACTTTGTTTAACCCTCCTGTTGTCCTCGGGTCAACTTTGACCCTTTTTGGAAAACGTTGGGTTTTCTTTCAACCAACTTGTCAAAAGAAAATAACGTGGATGGCTCCGTACAATTCAACTATTTAGCATTCAAATTAATTTTTTTATAAAAGAACGTTTAAAAAAGGGACAAAAATTTCTGAAAATAAGTTCAAAAATGTCAAAAAAACAACAACAAAACTTTCCCATAAATAGCACATAAAAGTACAGACAAAAACATTGGAAAAATTGGAAATAAATTGGGAAGATAGCTTCAAAAACATTGGAAAAAAGTGACATTAAAAAATGTGGAAAATTCTTTTTCAAAAACATTGTAAAAAGACACAAAACAAATGTGGAAAAAATCTTCCAAAATAAATTGGAAAAATTGGAGAAAAGAAATTAGGGAAAAAATCTTCAAAAACATTGGAAAAAGTGACAAAACAAATTGGAAAAAATCTTCCAAAAAATATCGGAAAAAATCTTCCAAAAAATATCGGAAAAATTGACATAAAGTATTTGGAACAAAATCTTCAAAAACATTGTAAAAAGTGACATTAAAAAATGTGGAAAAAAAAAATCTTCAAAAACATTGGAGAAAGTGACATAAAAAAAAATTTGAAAAAATATCAGAAAAATTGACATAAAATATTTGGAAAAAAACTTCCAAAACATTGGGAAAATGAGACTAAATAATGTCATGAAAAAAAAGTGACAAAACCGGGGACCAAAACGTTGAATTTTGACCCAGAAAAACAAAACGTTGCGGGAAGACAACACAAAGGGTTAAAGTCAGCGAATACAAGCTGTTCTCACGCAGCGCGGCGCAGACACACAACACAATGTTTTGGCTCCCAAAACACAAAAGCTGGGAAACGGGTGTTCATCCATCAACACTGGCAGCCGCTGCTCTCCAACAAAAGCAGCTATTTTGAGTGCTTTTATTTTGAAATACTTCTGCTGCACTCAACCCATTCAGCCTCTGAACAGTTATTTTAATGATAATAATAATAATTCATACTTTATTAATCCCGCAAGGGGAATTACAATGTTTTCACTCTGTTGTTATTATTACACACAGGCCTGAATTACACACACATGCTCAGTACCTATACATGCACTAATGGAGGGATGTCAGAGTGTGTGGGGGGGCTGCCCATTGACAGGCACCCGAGTAGTTGGGGAGTCTGGTGCCTTGCTTAAGAGCACCTTGGCAGTGCCCAGGAGGTGAACTGGCACCTCTCCGGCTACCAGTCCACCACCATACATTTGGTCCTTATATGGGGACTTGATTCTAGTTTCTGTATTTGTTGTTAAAGCCAGTAATCCTCCACTAACACTCCCACTTTTTCAACTATCCTCACTACTTCACCTTTTTCAATTCAGTTCAATTTCATTTATACTATCAAATCATAACAGGAGTTATCTCGAGATATTTTACACATAGAGTAGGTCCAGACCACACTCTATAGTTAACAAAGACCCAACAAGTCCAGTAATTCCCCCCCCCAAGAGCAAGCACACATTCAAGACAGCAATCCAGTGTGGCGTCAGCCTTTCAGCATGCAGCGTTCACAACAAACTACAAACTAGAGAACTCTCTCGTTTGTATGTATAACGTTTAATATCTTTGTGTATTTATGTTTGCACCATTCACCAAGGAAAATCCACAAAAGCCTAACTTATTGGGGGGGGTGTGTGCAATAAACCCTTTTTCTGATTTCTGAAGTATTCTCACTTCAGTAAAGGATCCGAGTACTTCCTGCTTTTATAAATTAAAAATAAAAAGCCTTCCCGTCCTCTCAAGCTGGACTTCCTCCGCACAAAGTTAGTCACCAGCCAGTTAGTCATTGGGTTCGTTTTTTGTGAGTGAATCACAGTTTGGTCGGTTTCAACCTCACTTCCTGAGTGGCCTCCTTGCCAGTTTGACTTGGAGACGCGAAACCATGGTAACCCCTGCCGACCCCCGCACTGAAAGGTGCTTATTTTACTGCACGTTGAGTCCTTTTCTATTAAGACTTCTGTTTCTTGCGAAAACTAAAATGCTGACTTTAAACACTTTCACTTCACCAAAGGATCCCGGTACTTCCTGATTCTATACGAAAGCCTTCCCTTCCTTCTCAGCTGGACTTCCTCCGCACAAAGAGAGCCATTAGCAACCATTAGCATCCCTCTGACTAGCATTAGCATTGCGAAAGGCGTCCCCCAAAATTTAAATGGTTTCAAATCAGTATCCTGACTAAACTCATCCACCCAACATACATACGCTCCTCTGATCTTAACTATTAGTAAAAATAATTCAAAGTTTCTGCTTTTTTAACTCAAATATTAGGTATAATACGTAATTACGTCACTTCATAACGTTCCCATGGCAACAGGGGAAAACGGCTGCTCTTGTTTGAAGTAAACGCAACATTTTTTAACTTTCTGCTAAGATAAATTATGTGACTTTTTTGCAATGAAAATGCGGGGACTATGAAATCATGCAAGCCCCGCATATTTTGCGCGGAAATTGGTATAATTGCATATAAATGAGGTTTATTGACCACGAATTCCAAAAAGTAGTGTAAAACTAGTGGTAGTAAGGTGGTGTTAAGCCCCTGGCACACCAACCAGAGGGCCGACCTTCGGCAGAAAAGCCAGTCGGACTGATCAGTCTCCCAGAGGTCCAAAAAGGGCCTGAGAACCATAGACAGTATATATAATGGACCAGCAGACCCCGTGTCTCTGGTCTGAGACCAGTGAAGGATATCAGAAGTCTCTTTCCCGGTGCTGGCTGAGCGTTACTGAGCAGCCTCCAACTGAGCTTGAAGACGTAGATGTGACGTGAGCAACGTGTCTGAAAGTGTGAAGTCTTCTGGTAGCTGTGCTGAGAGAAATCTCAATCATTCCCAATCTTACAGAGACGGAGAGCGTAGGTATATGTAAGGAGATAACATAGACACAGGCTAGTTACTGATCACTAACATGCTAGTTAACATTAGTAATTAAACCTAAACAGCTAATGGAAGTCCAAACTGCCTGTGAGCTTCTCCTGTACTATACGGTAATTCCTCTACTGTGTGACAGTAAGTCTCGTGGTTATGACCCAATCGTTAGCCTATTTTTATAAAAGCGTCTGCTACGGAGCCATAACGTGAGCTACAAGGTAATGGAGCCTTTTGTACATTGTCGTGTTTCTTTAGAAATAAACAACGGACAAATAGAGTCTTTAAACGCTTCAGATGTAAAGTTATTCGCAGTCAAAGTGACGTCAGAATGAATGGGAGTCAATGGGATGCTAACGGGAGGTGATGGCTTGGTAGCAACAAAATGGCGCCATAGGAGGTTCGAGTTCTGAAGCGAAGCTTACCCCCCTTGGTCAGAACACACCGAAGAGACGCCGACTTGAGCGTACGTTCTGCGCGTGCGCAAGATGTAATACGTCTCCATAACAGCAGGCGGCGCTAATCTGTATTGTCGCCCAAAAAATGAAAACCGGCAGCTGATTGGACGAACGCGTCACGTGGGTCTGGCTTCTCCCGGATTTTTCAACCGGGCATAATCGCGGCTCATTCAGAATACGATCTCGTATTTTACGAAGATAGTTCACCTGAAACGTGTTTCTGAAAACATTTCAAGCGAGAAATAGACTGTGCATTTGCTGAATCTCAATATAGCGCCATACTTCCAACGGTAGTATAATGAGGGTCCTTACATGTAAACCCAAGCATTGAGAACTTTGTAAGTGTACAGACAGTTTATTAAAAAGATAGATTAGAAAGACAGTAGCTCCTAAGACGGTGGCCGCCTGTATATACGAGAACGCTACTGTCTTTATAATCTATCTTTTTAATAAACTGTCTGTACACTTACAAAGTTCTCAATGCTTGGTTTAACATGTAGGGATCCTCATTATGCTACCGTGGAAGTGTGGTGCTATTTTGAGCCTTGTTAGTGGTATAAAATAGCGATTAGCGATTTTTTTCTTTCCCTGTGCCCCGAATACTAGCGTTGTAAGCTAACCATCGGTCCGCGCTAGCTTGTTTTCAAGCTACAAACGCATTCGATTAGCATGAAAACATGTCCCAGAGAACGACAAGAGTGGCTACACATCTGTTACTAACCCCTAGGTTAGTTTTGCACCGGAAACGGACAACAAACATTGGAAAAAGTGAAAAAATAATGCTTGGATAAAAGTGACAACATTTTTTTATTTGACCTAGAAAATCGTAAAGTTGCATGATCGACAGGACGACAACTCGAGGGTTAAAAAGTTAAAGTACACAAACCAAACAACTGAGTTACAGTAAACGCGAGTTAAAGCTGCAGTAGGTCAGATTGTGAAGATCCAGGACTTTGCCAACAGATTTGAACATCGACAACTTCTCAGCCCCTCCCCCCTGCGTGTGACAGAACTGCCGGCATGTCAGACAACATTTTCAATAACTAAACATTAACACAACGTTAACTTTACTCACCAACAGTAAAACAATGCTAACTAGCTGGCTAGCGTTAGCCATTTCAGCATCATATCAGACCGACCACTGTGCTAACGTTACTATCATCCTCACCAACCTAGCTTTGTGGAATTTTGACTACTAATAACCAAGTGAAA
>CM046800.1:2479908-2484908 GCA_025617405.1 Perca schrenkii | reverse complement strand
GGGCTGCCAGCAGCCCGGGCACCCTGCCGCAGATGTCCAGTCTGCTCCCGTTGACCAGTGGCTCCTTCAACAACCAGTGCAGAGAGTTAGACCTATCATTCAATGTACAGTTAAAAAGGGCCCACGATTTAAAAACGCCCTGATAAAAAGGGAGGAAACCCACTTAACTTTAAAAATGTAGGATCAGTTAAGAACAGAGCAGCATCCAGCCCCCAGTTTACTCACATGTCTGAGGATACAGCTGGTCACGTTCCTCCACACCAAGTCAGGCGGCCCTGTCAAAAACTTTTGTATGAACTGAAGCCTGAAAGTGGCCGTTCTGCTGGCCAGGTGGACAAGGCCCTGTCCCCCCTCCTCTCTTGGTAAAACAGCACCCCCTGTGGCACCCAGTGTAGACCCCCCCAAAAAAAATCTACCATTTTTTTCTGTATTTGAGCTAGTAGACCTGACGGGGGGTCCACACAAGCTAAACGGTGCCACAAAAGGGATGCAACCAGATTATTTAAAACTAAAACTCTACCTCTATAAGACATCTGAGGGAGTAGCCACTTCCATTTGTTCATCTTATTTTCAATTTTGTCCATGACGGTCTCCCAGTTTCTCCGCACCATGACCTCGGTACCTAGAAACAGACCGAGATATTTAAAACCGTCCCTTTCCCAGACCAGGTCTTGGGGGAGAACCGGGAGACCGTCATGCCATTCACCAACAGCGAGGGCTACACTTTTTTGCCAGTTCACCCTCGCTGCAGATAAAATATTAAAACCCAAAACAGTGTTTTTTAAAAATGTCCAACTCATGCTGACTCTTAATAAAAACAATGACGTCATCAGCATAAGCCGATAAAACCATGTTCTCACTAAAACCAGGTAAAATCAGACCTTCAATGTTGTGGCGTAGTCTGCAGAGGAGGGGTTTCTAGGGAGAGTGCGTAGAGCATCCCGGACAGAGCACAGCCCTGCCGGACGCCTCTACACACTCTAAAAAGGAGCACACAGACTGCCGTTAAACTTCAGCACACTCTCAACCTCACTGTCCACCACCTGGATCTTGGCTATGAAACCAGCGCTGAACCCAAACTTCCCCATTACTTTCCAGAGGAAGCTGTGCTCAACGCGGTCAAAAGCCTTTTCCTGGTCTAGAGAAATCAGACCAGTGTTAAACCCCCAACGAGCTGGAGACCTCCAAAACATCCCGAATGAGGTGGACATTGTCCACCATGGACCTGCCGGGCACACAGTAGGTCTGGTCCCGATGGATGACCTGCTCCATAGCTCTCCCCAGCCTGGAGGCAAAGACCTTGGACAGAAGCTTGTAATCCACACACAGCAAAGACACAGGGCGCCAGTTTTTTATGTCCTGTAGGTTTCCTTTTTTAGGCAGCAGCGTAACAACTGCCCTGCGGCAGGACATGGGCATGGAGCCAGAGGCCAGACTTTCATTAAAAAACATCTAAAATATCGTGTGAAAAGATGTCCCAGAAGGCTTTAAAAAACTCGACTGTAAGGCCATCAATGCCTGGGGCACGTCTCCCCTGCATACTCTGCAGGGCAGCGTGGACCTCCTGCAGTTGAATGGGCGCCTCAAGACAGGAGTTGGTCTCCGCAGAGACCTGAGGTAGCCCACTCAGGAACTCCTCCTGTAGAGCCTCCTGCTCCTCGTACTCACTAGAGTACAGAGAGGAGTAAAACTCCACAGCTCGCCTTCTTATCTGCCTCGGCTCCATGATCTCCTGCCCTGTGTCTGAGAGCAGTGTGTGGATTACCCGCCTCCGCCCATTCTTCCTCTCCAGGCCGAAGAAGAAGCTAGAGGGAGCATCCATCTCTGAGATGGTCTGGAATCGGGACCTGACCAGAGCACCCTGTACTTTAACGTCTAGCAGGTCTGCTAAGGCTAGCTTTTTGATTTTGAGGACTTCAAAATGTCCTCGATCTCCTGTGGACTCACTTAACTTCTCTAGTTCCACTATATCACTCTCCAGGTCCTGCATAGATCTGGTGATGTCACGTGTGACGTTGAGGGTGTGCTGTTGACATAAAAAGCTTAATTTCCGTCTTACCATGGTCCCACCACTGCCTAAGACTGCTAAAATCACTCTTTCTCTGTCTAAAAATATTCCAAAAATAAATAAGGACCTCTCTAAAATATTTGTCAAAAGTTAAAACCGAGTTAAAATGCCAATAAGCACTTTTCGGTTTCACATCTCTTATAAAAACATGACATAGAACCAAAGAGTGATCAGTAAAAACAGCAGGAACAATATTACACCCTTTAAAAATATTAAAATGTTGTTTAAAACAATAAATACGATCAAGTCTGGCTGAGGAGATCCTACTCTCTCTGAGGTGAGACCATGTGTACTGTCGGCAGTCTGCATGCATCCTTCACCATACATCCACCAGGCCATAGGTGGAGACCAGCTGCCCCAGAGCATGCTGGGAAGCTGGATGCGGCTCTGCATGGTTACGATCTAAAAGAGCATTTGCAGTACAGTTAAAATCCCCACCCAAGAATAAAAAATCCTCCGATGCACAATCATTTAAAACCCCACCTACCTTTTCTAAAAGATCTTTCTCTCTGCACCGGTTGTTGGGGCATAGAGGTTAATAAAAACAGCCGTAAAATGATCAACCTGAGCTTTGACTAAAAGCAGCCTCCCTCCATAAAATGCTGGACCTCCAGTGAGACCGGAGAGAAAGTTCTGGAGAAGAGGAAGCCCACTCCTCCACTCAGAGAGGAGCCATGGCTCAGGATGGCTTCCCCTTCCCATTCTCTCCTCCAGTCGGCCTCGTTGCTGCTGTCACTGTGAGTTTCTTGTAAAAAATAAAACATCAATGTGTTTCATTCTCATGGTTTCATAAATGCTGGCTCTTTTAGTGACATTCCTAGCTCCATTTCACGTTCAAACTTCCAATTTTAAAAACATCCATAATAAATGAAATGTTAAAAGCAACAACAATAAACAATAAATTAATCAACATTGGAGCGTATTTCATCATCTAGACGTAGTTGTTTTTTAACTTTAAGCACAAGTTTTTGTTAATCTAAAACCCTCTTGGACTGTGATTTCAGAAACCTCCTTCCGGCTGTTGTGAAATCTAACGGAGGAGCAGAAAAGAACCAAATCGGGAAAAAATTCCTCTATTTTTTACACCTTGCTGATTCTTTGTTTGTTTTAGAAAAACACTTAATTTCCTCAGCAGTATAGAACTTCCTCTGTTGACTGCTGCTATAATTGGGAACTTCACTTTCATCAGACACACCTTCATCACTCTCACTACCATCCGTACACACCTTCCTCACACTCTCCTCACTCACTCGGCTCGCTTTTAGCCTCACTGGAGGCACTGGTAGTGTTCCGTCTGCGTTTTACAGGTAGTTTGGATTTAACTACAGCCTCTACTTCCTCCATCACTACTTCCTCCAGCACCTCCTCCTCCAGCACCTCCTCCTCCTCCAGCACCTCCTCCTCCTCCAGCACCTCCTCCTCCTCCAGCACCACCTCCTCCTCCAGCACCTCCTCCTCCACCACCTCCTCCTCCAGCACCTCCTCCTCCAGCACCTCCTCCTCCTCCAGCACCACCTCCTCCTCCTCCAGCACCACCCCCTCTACCTGTTCGCTCCACCTATCGCTGCGGCTTTGCTCACCTACCGTTTCCTTTCCCTCCTCAGTCTGTACCTCCCCTGTCTCCCCCAGACTGTCCCCCCCCTGTGTGTCCCCTGAGCTCACCTGTCCGTTCCCCCAGACACCCCCTTCACCTGTTTGTTTTTTTTCTTTTTTCTTTTTCTTTCTCCTCACCCACTAAACTACTCTCATCTTCACTCACACTCTCACTCACAACATCCACACTAACACCCGGTGTATTTACAGTACTACTCACCCGGTGCGTCCGGTCAGACACGGCATCGGCACGCCGCTGTGCAGCGCGCGGAGCGGCCATCGGCCGCGGCAGCCGGCCCCGAGGCAGCAGCCCCCCCACACGGTAGGGGCGGCTGCCCAGCGGTCCGCTGCCGGGGCGGCGGACCGCTGGGCATCCGCCCCTCCCTCCCCCGGTACCCCCGGGGGAGCGGGGGGCGGACCCCCCTCGGCACCGGCCGCCCCCCCCGGACCGGGAGGATTCGGATCACCTCGTCTCGGGCAGGCCCTCACCGTGTGGCCCACCTCTCCACAACCAAAACATTTCATCCCTGATGACGTTGCAAAAATCACGTATTCATAATCATCTACTTTAACATGGAACCGGAGGTTTAACTCCTCGTCCCGATGGTTCAGTATCATATACAGCTGTCTACGGTGAGACACCACGTGCTTCAGCAACGGAGACTTACATCCAGACAGGATCTTCTTAACGGGGGAGACTATCTTCCCGTGTCTGGACAACTCTCTGCTGAGGAAGCCATCAGAGATGAACGGTGGGACGTTGGACAGGACCACCTTAGTGGCCGGTTGTGTGAGCGGTAGCACCTGTACAAACATTTCACACACGGTGATGCCCGCCTCGATAACTTGGTTCACCTTCTCCTCCCGGTCCAGGAAGATGACCACGGCGCCGTTCATCCGAGCGGGCCGACATAATACTACCGTGCCCGACCTTCTCCCCCCACAGCTAGACTAATGTCCTCCACGCTGCACGGGAAACTAGGACAGATCTTAATGCCATGTTTCCTGGTGAGCGTGGAGAACCCCTCTCCATTCACCATGGCGGCTGCACACGCCGACCGGCGAGACGCCGGCAGGAGTCAAAACCACCCAAATAAACCTAAACTAACCACCAAAACGTACTACAAATGAAAGATAAAGTGACCTACACCGTTAAACTAAACAAAACTAAATGAAAATATCAAACAAAGAAAAAAGAAAAGTAAGAAAAACCTACAAATCCCCACAGCTCACTCACACACGCTCTCAACTCAGAGAGAGAGAGAGAGAGATGGAGAGAGAGAAAGAGACAGAGAGAGAGAGAGAGAGAGAGACAGAGAGAGAGAGACACAGAGAGAGA
>CM046800.1:2092408-2477408 GCA_025617405.1 Perca schrenkii | reverse complement strand
TATTAGGGGACCACTAAGGTCTATATAAAAGAGACTTCAGATACAGTATTAGGGGACCACTAAGGTCTATATAAAAGAGACTTCAGATACAGTATTAGGGGGACCACTAAGGTCTATATAAAAGAGACTTCAGATACAGTATTAGGGGACCACTAAGGTCTATATAAAAGAGACTTCAGATACAGTATTAGGGGACCACTAAGGTCTATATAAAAGAGACTTCAGATACAGTATTAGGGGGACCACTAAGGTCTATATAAAAGAGTCTTCAGATACAGTATTAGGGGGACCACTAAGGTCTATATAAAAGAGACTTCAGATACAGTATTAGGGGACCACTAAGGTCTATATAAAAGAGACTTCAGATACAGTATTAGGGGACCACTAAGGTCTATATAAAAGAGACTTCAGATACAGTATTAGGGGACCACTAAGGTCTATATAAAAGAGTCTTCAGATACAGTATTAGGGGGACCACTAAGGTCTATATAAAAGAGACTTCAGATACAGTATTAGGGGGACCACTAAGGTCTATATAAAAGAGACTTCAGATACAGTATTAGGGGACCACTAAGGTCTATATAAAAGAGACTTCAGATACAGTATTAGGGGGACCACTAAGGTCTATATAAAAGAGACTTCAGATACAGTATTAGGGGGACCACTAAGGTCTATATAAAAGAGACTTCAGATACAGTATTAGGGGACCACTAAGGTCTATATAAAAGAGACTTCAGATACAGTATTAGGGGGACCACTAAGGTCTATATAAAAGAGACTTCAGATACAGTATTAGGGGACCACTAAGGTCTATATAAAAGAGACTTCAGATACAGTATTAGAGGACCACTAAGGTCTATATAAAGAGACTTCAGATACAGTATTAGGGGACCACTAAGGTCTACATAAAAGTATCCAAAAAGCAGCATGTCATGGGACCTTTAAATGACTTCATACCCCGGTTAGAACCAGAGTTCTTATAACCCGTCGACATTTGACACTTTTCCCGGCCTTTTTGTCCCACGTTTTCTTTTTCATGTTTTTTTGTTGTCACTTTTTGTGATGTTTTTTGTAGATTGTTTTTTGGCGCTTTATTTATGTTTTCGTCGATGTTTTTCGGCGCGTTTGACGCTTTTTCCAGAACTTTTTTCAACGTTCTTTTGTCATTTCTTTCCCAAAATGTTATTAAATTGAATAAAACACCCAAATTCAATGAAAGTAGTGAACTGATCATTTATTTTACTTGTTAAGAGCGTTGTAAGGGAACCATCCACGTTATTTGGTTTTGACAATTTGGTTGAAAGAAAACACATTTCTGATACAGAAACCTTTTTGAAAACGGGATAGATAGATAGATAGATAGATAGATAGATAGATAGATAGATAGATAGATAGATAGATAGATAGATAGATAGATAGATAGATAGATAGATAGATAGATAGATATTTATTGATCCCAAAAATGGGAAATGCCTGTGTTGTGTGACACACAGCACACACACAGAATATACATGAAATAATAATAGGACAGAGTACAATGGGCTTTCGTCCCGATTGGATGTGTGTTGTGATTTTCATTTCTTGTGATTCTAGAAGTATTGGGATTTTCTTTTCTTTCTTTAAAAGCTCAGTTGTGTAAGAATTTCTCCCATTTTGTTTTATGGGCTTCCTTCAAAATCTCTCCATAAATCACAGTTGGTACAAACCGCTGCAGCTCGAGTCGTTACCAAAACTCGCATTTTTGAACACATTTCTCCTGTTTTACAGAAGTTGCATTGGCTCCCGGTTAAATTCCGTGTAGATTTTAAAGTTTTGCTTTTAACTTACAAAGCACTTCAGAATTTGGCTCCTTCATATCTTCAAGATCTTCTTCATATTCACACTCCTTCCCGCACTCTAAGATCTGCTTCTGCACTTACACTTGTTCTGCCATGCACTAGGACATGCTTCTATGGGGTCACGAGCTTTTGGCTATGCTGCTCCCCATTTATGGAACTCTCTTCCTGTGGAAGTTCGCAACAGTTCTAGTCTCTCAGTTTTTAAATCTCGTCTTAAAACGTATCTGTTTAGGCAGGCTTTTATGTGATTAATGTTTGATGCTGTACTGGTTTGATTTTTCTTTTTCTTTTTAAATGTTTTTTATAAATTTTGTAAGGCGTCCTTGAGTGCCATGAAAGGCGCCTTTAAATAAAATGTATTATTATTATTATTATTATCTGGCGGTGAAATTGTAAATGACAACCAACTGAATATTACTTTCTAGCCCCTCCCCATTCCGATCGCGTTGCAACTCCTACGGTGGCTGAACCCAAAATGATCTCTTAGTATCTCCATCGTTTCCAAGCAGCTGTTCTAGCCACTCCAATATTAACTTTGGTCTTGTTGCTTTGCCTGTCGCGTTGTCGTTTTAATTCTCGGCGCTACATGGCGTCCGTCATTCGAGCGACTCGCTCGTATGTATTCTGAATGATTCTCAATGGCAGAATACTTTGATTAGTTGGTGGAAGTAATTACACATGAATGAGCACATATTTGTGAAAGAACAAAAGTTTTTTTTTTGCTAAGAATCAACCAATATATCAGGAGACATTTCTAAGAAGAATGACATCACATGTCAGTCAGTCAGTCTGACGTTCATTTACTTTGTAAAGAAGAACATAACGGATATAATAATGGATTTTCTGCTTTTTTCTGCTTTCTGTTTCACTGGAAACGGACATGATGTAGTCCACATTACCGTAGCAACAGAACACATTTAGCTCAATCGTTGGTAAAATACATAAATAAAAAATATAAATTCTGGGGAATCAAGATGCATCACGATACATACGTGAATTATTCTCATCTTCAGCCACAGTTATAAATGACTGATTGGTTACACAATGTTTTGGAGTTATAATATAAAATATTCTGACTTTCTTTCTCAAAATATTAAGACTTTTGTATCAAAATATCGAGACAAAATCCCATTGTGCACGGCTGCATGTCAGCAGGAGTATTAGTGGACCGTTGTCTTCCATTCACTGCGCGGCCGTTAGCGTCGGAGCTAACTGTCTCTGAGCTCAGGTTTGATCTCGGAATCTGAAACTAAATTTAAACCCAGCTGGGGTCAAACTGTCCCCCACCGAAACCCTTCCCATCATGCATCTCCCAGCTGATCAGCCGGCGTCCTCGGGGGGGCATCGCTGCCTTGCTCCAGAGCACGCTGGGAAAGTCGTGGTGTTCTCATGGCTTCTATATTTAACTTAATGTTCCTGAACGCAGCTGAACGCAGCTCAGGACGCTGTGAGAGTCTGCAGGGGTCAGAGAGCGTGTGTGTGTTGTCTTTATGTGTTGTCTGTGTTGTGTGTCTGTGTGTGTGTCTGTGTGTCTGTGCATGTGAGACTCATGTGAACATTGTCAGAAGGCTAAATGTGCATGTTCATGTCACATCAGACAGACTGTGCCAATATGTTAAATACATACTTTGTATATTGTATATACAGTAACTGTACATCAGGAAACAGTCACTTCACTGGTTTCCAAATACTGAAAATGTCTGTTTATAAAAAAAAAAGTAGCTGTGATATAATAACCACATGCCACCGCTATGGATCACTTCACCCTGAGAAAAAAAATGACAAACTGACAGCGCCACATAGAGGTCCAACACGTCCACCACCGCTAAAACTCTAAATATTTCACTTTTTCTCCAAACATATCTATTAGAAAGAAAATGACTTTTCCCAAAAATATTCAGACAAAATCCTGTTTTGCACAGCTGCACGCAAATGGGAATATCAGTGGAATATTCTCCTTCATTAGCCATGAAAACGGCTTAGTCTGAATATAGGGTTCTTTCAAAATAAGAGCATGAACCGGAATATTACGCAGATGTGAACGCAGACAGTGACTGTGTTTTTCACCGACCTGCCGTTGGAGCTGCAGGTTTCTGCTCACAAACACTCGAGACCCTCGAGGCCTCTTCAGCTGGAGGAGAGATGAAAAGCTGCTGTGGAGGGAGGACAACTTGCTGCCAAAAAAAACAGAAAGTTCATTAAACTTCCCTCAGAGTCTCGTTTGTTTCACGCCGACCAATCAGACGCAAGCTTTCACTGGAACAGAGACAAAACAAGGAGACACATTTTAAATCCAAACCTGTTACTTAAAGCACATTTCTTTTGTTCCTTCTTTCCTTGCTTTCTCTGTTTTTCCTTCATTATCGTGCCTGTCCCTCCCTCCTCCGCTCTCTCGGTGTATCAACACCAGCCTCGTCCTCCCGATGATAAGATTTTATTTATGACCTCATGAAGCAACATTTCACCAAAGTTTTTTAAACTTCTCAGCAGAGGGACTCCTCTCAAAACCTGGAGGAGTGTGTGTGTCTGTGTCCCACGCATTTCACATTTTCAAGGACATTTCTAAACTTTTCCATAGTTTTTAAAGCACCTCTAACCGTTCAGTTCAGAAGAACTTAAATCAGCCTGTTCTCATGAAACATTCGTACATATATCTCTGAAAAAGTAAAGCTCTGTAATCGTTATGTACTATTCGTATTTATGACTGTCAGCAGCACGTTGAGAGAGCGTGAAGATCCGACGTTTGGCTCCTAAAACACAGGGCTTTCAAGAGGGGAAGCAGAGTTCATGTCCTGGAAGAAGTTAAGAAGAAAGCGCAAGACTTTCACCCAGGAAACAGGTGTTCATGTCCTGAAGAAGTTAAGGAGAAAACACAAGACTTTCACCCAGGAAACAGGTGTTCATGTCCTGGAAGAAGTTAAGGAGAAAACAGAAGACTTTCACCCAGGAAACAGGTGTTCATGTCCTGAAGAAGTTAAGGAGAAAACACAAGACTTTCACCCAGGAAACAGGTGTTCATGTCCTGAAGAAGTTAAGGAGAAAACACAAGACTTTCACCCAGGAAACAGGTGTTCGTGTCCTGAAGAAGTTAAGGAGAAAACGCAAGACTTTCACCCAGGAAACAGGTGTTCGTGTCCTGAAGAAGTTAAGGAGAAAACGCAAGACTTTCACCCAGGAAACAGGTGTTCGTGTCCTGAAGAAGTTAAGGAGAAAACACAAGACTTTCACCCAGGAAACAGGTGTTCGTGTCCTGAAGAAGTTAAGGAGAAAACGCAAGACTTTCACCCAGGAAACAGGTGTGCGTGTCCTGGAAGAAGTTAAGGAGAAAACAGAAGACTTTCACCCAGGAAACAGGTGTTCGTGTCCTGGAAGAAGTTAAGGAGAAAACAGAAGACTTTCACCCAGGAAACAGGTGTTCATGTCCTGAAGAAGTTAAGGAGAAAACACAAGACTTTCACCCAGGAAACAGGTGTTCGTGTCCTGAAGAAGTTAAGGAGAAAACAGAAGACTTTCACCCAGGAAACAGGTGTTCATGTCCTGAAGAAGTTAAGGAGAAAACACAAGACTTTCACCCAGGAAACAGGTGTGCATGTCCTGGAAGAAGTTAAGGAGAAAACAGAAGACTTTCACCCAGGAAACAGGTGTTCATGTCCTGAAGAAGTTAAGGAGAAAACAGAAGACTTTCACCCAGGAAACAGGTGTTCATGTCCTGAAGAAGTTAAGGAGAAAACACAAGACTTTCACCCAGGAAACAGGTGTTCGCATCCTGAAGAAGTTAAGGAGAAAACGCAAGACTTTCACCCAGGAAACAGGTGTTCGCGTCCTGGAAGAAGTTAAGGAGAAAACACGAGACTTTCACCCAGGAAACAGGTGTTCAAGTCCTGAAGAAGTTAAGGAGAAAACACAAGACTTTCACCCAGGAAACAGGTGTTCATGTCCTGGAAGAAGTTAAGGAGAAAACACAAGACTTTCACCCAGGAAACAGGTGTTCATGTCCTGAAGAAGTTAAGGAGAAAACACAAGACTTTCACCCAGGAAACAGGTGTTCATGTCCTGAAGAAGTTAAGGAGAAAACGCAAGACTTTCACCCAGGAAACAGGTGTTCGTGTCCTGAAGAAGTTAAGGAGAAAACGCGAGACTGTCACCCAGGAAACAGGTGTTCGTGTCCTGAAGAAGTTAAGGAGAAAACAAGACTTTCACCCAGGAAACAGGTGTTCGTGTCCCAAAAGAAGTTAAGGAGAAAACAAGACTTTCACCCAGGAAACAGGTGTTTGTGTCCTGAAGAAGTTAAGGAATAAACAAGAGTTTCACCAAACCGCAATCTTTTCTCTAACTGTTGTTGCTGCATGATGCTCACTTTTTTTCAACCTGTAAGACAAAACTTAGTTTAAAGGCTGTAATGTAAATAAAAGCTGCATAAATGTAATGTAAAGCACTTTGGTTTACGTGTTATGAAAGCTGCTATATAAATGTATTGACATTGACAAAAGAGAACGTTTAACGCACTTTATTTTTCCAAATTAAAAGTTCCAGTTCCATGTGTAACATTTTACAAACCAGTTTGATATCAAGCCTAACACCGGACCGAACCGGTGTAACCAAATTTTACCACTAGGTGCCACTTTTTCTCAGCCAGTCTCGAGTGAGAGAGGTGAGACGCTCCAGGCCACACGGTGGCGGTAAAGCGCTTCTAAGCCAGGACCTGCAGTGAAGTTATAACAGAGACAGTTTAGTATCTTTGGTTATAACTGCTTGGTTCGGTGTTTACACTTTGCCTCGTCTTTTTCAGCTCACTTCATTCGTCGGCTTGAAATTCTAAATGTTTCCATAAGTTTTAGTTTTCTTTGAGACTAACGCTGCCAAACATCATCTCGTCACTCACTAAAAAAAACAAAAAAAAAAAACATGAACTTTCTGGTAACGTGACACCTGAAAATGGTTAACAGTTGACTACATTAGAAATGTTATCAGAAATAGTTACACTACTATTACATTGTGAAAAGTTTTCTCCCCTGTGTGAGTAATCATGTGTCTCCTTTTCCCACACTCAGAGCAGCTGAATGTTTTCTTACATCTTGAATCATGTTTCAGAGAGTTTAAAGCTGACAGAGGTTCTCTGGTCTCCTTCCAATCAGCGCTGTCATCAATAAGGGTGCAACAGATCACAAAACTCACGGTTTGGATCAGTGTTGAGTCACGGATCGCGTAAATTTTCAAATCGGCACAAAAAATGGGTGGAATTTAAATGATTTATTAAAAATGTAATATCAATAACTTCTTTCACCAGCAAATCGCTGTTAGAAGACAAAAAACAGAGGAGAAAAGAGTATTTTATAAAAACTTTGAATGCATCACAAGGTTTGCCAGTTTACCAGTAAAGGCAACATTTAGCTAGTCACTATGGTGTTGTTTTACCGACCACAGCAGTGACCATAGTGCTAGTTTGTGTCGATTAGCTCATAGCTTTAGCGGCAGACTGTTGTACATTCTGCTGTTGGAATCCTCTACAGTGAAATACAGTCAAACATTTACACTGTTTAGCTGTCAGTATTTTAACCGTGTTTAATCCCGCTGCTAGCTAACTGAAGGCCAACATCAAAGTTACCTGCTGCCAAGTGTATTGTTATTGTTAAAGAGGTGATAGAATGATTTATAGGGTATTTTACACTGTTCCTTATGATTTCCTAATGGGGTAAGTAACATTGGTTGGGCTGAAAATGGCTGAAAATGGCAGAAGTGAATTTTGTAATGGAATAGCAGAGATCTGCCTGACCTAGATTCAGAAGACTACCTGATCTCAGGTCAGCTGTGTAGCCTATGTAAATGTTGGGGCGTGAATGTTCACTTAATACACCCATGGGCGTGACAAAGGTACAAGTCCTGAGATGCTTACGTAAGCATCTAGCTTTGTTGAGATTCGCCCGTTTTCTGCGGCAGTTTCAAAATATGAGATTTTCATAGTAAAGGGGTGTCAATGGGATTTTGAGCTTCTATGTATGTCCTATTTACCCACCGAACTGTCGTTATTCAACTGTGACAGGGTAAAATCGGTTTTGCATTCTATCACCCCTTTAACTAATGTAACATGCTGCGATGCTTCTGTTGTCTCCAACGTCTGTTTCGGAGCATCAGAGAGCAGCGCAGGTGCCATATTAGCGCCGGATTTTTACATGCGCCGTTCATGTGAACAGAAAATGTAGTTGCCTGTATCTTTTCATGGCAACCCTCCATGGAGATTTATCAGCCTACTTTACTGTAACAGCAACAGTAAAAAGGTATTTTACACTATTATTATTGTTAAACTTTGCAGTGATCTGCGGCTCACATGCATGCGAACCGTAAGTGTTGATACGTACGGACCACAGATCAACTATGGTCCGTTACACCAAAAGTCATCAGTCTCCGGTTCAGAAGAGTCTCCAGTCTGGTCTTTAGTCTCTGGTTATAAAAGTGGATGTGGATGTGAGCTCCTGGCTGGTTCTGGTCCTCTACAGTCCGCTCTATCAGCTTGTGTTTCCATTGGACCAACACATTTATGTGTTTTGACTTCAGAATGCCAGGAAAATCTTTTTTTACAAACACTGCAGCTGAATCTTTTCTCTCCTGTGTGGATTGCCATGTGTGACCATAAACTTCCTTTCTGTGTAAAAGATTTCTTACAGACTGAGCAGCTGAAAGGTTTTTCTCCTGTGTGGATTCTCATGTGTGGTCGTAAACTCTGACTATGTGTAAAAGTTTTCTTACAGACTGAGCAGCTGAACTCTTTTTCTCCTGTGTGACTTATCATGTGGCTCTTCAGATGTACCTTCTGGACAAATCTTTTATCACAAAGTGAGCAGCTGAAAGGTTTCTCTCCTGTGTGTTGTTTAATGTGATATTTTAAATTTCCTTTCTGTGTAAAAGATTTCGTACAGAATGGGCAGCTGAAAGGTTTTTCTCCTGTATGAGTTCTCATGTGTCTATTCAGACTTTCCTTGAGGCTAAATCTTTTCCCACACTCAGAGCAGCTGAATCTTTTCTTACATCTTGAAACATGTTTCAGAGAGTTTAAAGCTGACCGAGGTTCTCTGGTCTCCTTCCAATCAGCACTGTCATCAGTCTCAGGTTCAGAAGAGTCTCCAGTCTGGTCTTCAGTCTCTGGTTGTAAAAGTGGATGAGAGTTCCTGGCTGGTTCTGGTCCTCCAAAGTCCTCTCCATCAGCTTCTATTTCCATGTGTTGAGCTTGTCTCTGATGAAGCTGTGATGACTGAGCTTCCTCTTCATCATCTTCACTCTTCACAGGGACAGGAGTGAATGGGAACTTGGTGATATCAGCCTCCTCCAGCCCTTGAAGCTGCTCTCTCTCCTGACTGCTCCACAGTTCCTCTTGTTCCTCTTTAATGTGTGGGGGGGGCTCTGGCTCCTGCTGGTCCACAATGGAGCTACACTCCTGCTGCTCAGGGGGAACGTCTTGTTTAACCACCGACAGCTGCTGCACATCTGCAGGAAACAGGAAAGACACACCAAGGAAAACCGAGACTTAATGCTAAGTAGGGGTAGAACAGTGTGCGTGTTCTAGAAATAAATCGTTTTAAAAATCATCACAACGTGCACATGCAATAGTTACATCTCAGGACGTTCAATGTCAAGTCAGGCTAATTAACCCAAACACATCATGTTACAACTATATTGCTGTCATTCCCATGTTTCCCTTTATTGACCTACAGTCTAGTGGTGCTTTTCCATTACCAGTACCTACTCGACTCGCCTCGCCTCTACTCGCTTCGCTTCGCGTCCGTTTTCCATTGCAGATTTTAAGAATCACCTCAGCGTGGCTGGTCGTCATAGCGATTGCCGTGGGCGTGGCTTAGTAGCTTGCTTTTCCCACTGACAAATCCCTGCCGCATTTCCTGGTTCTCTGTCTCCGTGAACAACATGATATCAAAGAGTTAACGTTTACTGCTCCAGATTTCCCACCGTGATCACATATATGACTCTAGAGTCGCTACTCGCTTGGTTTCTCTCACATATATATGACTCTAGAGTCGCTACTCGCTGCGGAGACAATCACCGTCACTCTCTCACTTCTCCCTCGCTCACCAGCTTCCCACACGCACACATACGGCGACTCGACACACACACATCACACATTACACACACCAGCACACCAGTATAACCATCAGGCCAATTGTATGCTACGGAGAAAGCTCTGCGTGGAGCCTCCGGCAGCAAAAAACCACCGCTGGCTAAACTATTTAAAAATGCCGTCTGTCGCTGGCAATGCGGTGATCAGTGACGATTCTTTCCGACCAGTCAGCAGCCTGCAGGGTTTCGCGTCACCTTCTCAGCTCGCCTCAGCTCGCTTGGAACCTCAACTGAGGAGGTGCGAAAAAAAGTATCTGTTAGCAGGTACCAGGTACTTTTTTTCGTAATGGAAAACCAAAAAAAGGCGAGGCGAGGCGAGTAGGTACTGGTAATGGAAAACCAAAAAAAGGCGAGGAGGTACTGGTAATGGAAAAGCACCATAGGTCAGCCCGCTACAGTTTGAAATTGCAACGAAAATAGGGCTGTGATCTTAAGATTTAGAGAACATTCCCTGTAATTATGTTTAACAAGCAGGATTTTTACTACTAAATATAAGACTTAGGCACAGCACCTACGCCAAACGTCACAAACCGGCTCATGGCCTGTGGCAAAGAATGAGGGGACACCAACAACAAGTATAGGCCAATCAACCAAATGCTTTATTGTAAATCAAAACTATTAACTTTAAACCAAGAAAAGGGAATGAAGTGTGAGAATGTCATAATGTAAGGTGTCTGTAAAGTGCATGGATGAGTGAGTCTGTATGTGTGTAAATGACTGAATGGAAACTAAGTAAAACTATAAAGCAACAAACCAAACAGGATCATACCTGGAGGAGCAGAGAGAGAAAACAGAGTGGTTAGAAGCAGCTTAAATACCCTGAGCCCAGGTGGCTCAAATCACTAAACGACCCTCTGCCTGCAGGAGGAACCTCCCCTGCAAAGCAGAGGCAGGGTCGTAACACAGTGTGCGTGTTCTAGAAATAAATCGTTTTAAAAATCAACATCACAACGTGCACATGCAATAGTTACATCTCAGGACGTGCAATGTCAAGTCAGGCTAATTAACCCAAACACATCACGTTACAACTATATTGCTGTCATTCCCATGTTTCCCTTTATTGACCTACAGTCTAGGTCAGCCCGCTACAGTTTGAAATTGCAACGAAAATAGGGCTGTGATCTTAAGATTTAGAGAACATTCCCTGTAATTATGTTTAACAAGCAGGATTTTTACTACTAAATATAAGACTTAGGCACAGCACCTACGCCAAATGGATGTATCTATTGTTTTGTAGTCGCTCCCCAGTGTCTTTAAACTTTTGGAGTGTTATTTATTTATTTATTATCTGCTCGAGCTTTTCTAATGTTTCAGACACAGACATGGTAATAATAATGGTCACAAGTGATTTGAAACAAAAATGTTGACCTTGATAAAAATCACATTTTGCTTGAGGGAGGACCCCTAAACCTCCCGCCAAATACGTGCACCTAATTCTTCCACAAACTTTGGAAAAACACTGACAGGGGGAACCAACATTGCTTGAGATAACAGCCTGCATTCCCTATAGTTCCCCTTACCTGTAACTAGGTGTAAAAAGGGGGCAAACCAACAGTGATTTGACAACTGCCCCATCCGTAGGGTTTGGTATGGTTTGGGGTTTTTCCGATACCGGTGCTAAACAGATACTTTTAAAAACGGTGCCTAAAGCTGCCTGAACCGAAATACAGTATATATAATATATTTAAAATGTATATCATATAAAATAGGAGCACAAAACGACAGTTGGCAACATTAAAGAACGGCTTGTTTATTGCTAAGACCATATGGTCAAAATTAAATGACTGATTAATAATGTAATAACAATAACTTATTACAATAACTTATTTCACTAGTAAATTGTTGGTAAACGACAAAAACAAGCACCACATGGGAAAAGGGTATTTTACAATAACTTAAAATGCCCCACAAGGGGGGGCGCTAGTGTGCCGTAATGGAGTAGGTCATGCTTTTGTGGAACTCCGTGCAATTTCCTCTTATTCTACTGAAATATACTACATCTGTCATTTTTTATGTCATAGTTTATCAGTTAAATTGTACTTTAATCTAGTGGGCTCATTTTTACTTTGATAATGCAGAGGAACAAAGCTCAAAAACAGAAGAACGCACCCTCCACCGAGGCTATTAACAAAGTAATATTAGCAGCTATCACTAAACAAGGAGAAGAGCAGCTAGCAAAAGTTTCCAAGCTAGTTGATGACCTCAAAAAGTCGTTGGAGGGATGCCTTCATTCAATCGATGCAAACCTGGACACGCTTCAGAATAAACATCACGAAGTGGAACGTTGCTTAGATGGCATGGAAGAGGCTCTTACAGATGCCGACCACCGCATCACAGCGTTGGAGACCACATGTTAGGAGCTTCAAGTAGCTAACGGTCGTCTCAGTGCCAAGCTAAATGACTTAGAAGGGCGCTCCCGAAGGCTCAACATTAGGATCGTTGGTATCAAAGAGGGTGAAGAAAACGGTCGCCTGATTTCAGAGATACTTGATCAAGAAAACTTCAGCAAACAGATCAAAATAGACAGAGCACATCGCAGCCTAAAGCCAAAGCCAATCGGAGAGGAGCCAAGGGTCATCATCGCCAAACTTCATAACGACAGAAACGTGAGGAATAATCACTCAAGTAGGTACCTCATGGAACTGTAGGGGTCTTGGCAAAGCCCTTAAGCGGGGAAAAGTATTTTCACATTTAAAGACCCTGTCATCCGATATTATTTTCTTGCAAGAAACCCATATTCGCCCAACTGAAAGGAGGAAATTGAGAGCTTTATGACGGTCTCAAGTTTACCAATCCACCTTCTCTTCTAAGGCAAGAAGGGTCACCATTCTTAGTCGTAAAACCATTTCATTTATATTCAGATCCACGATTTCTGACCCAGGTGGGAGATACCTTCTTGTCTCAGGTACAGTTAACTAGGGATGGGCGATAAAACGGTAACGATATGTCTCGCGATAGACACATAATCAATATCAATAAAAAATGCGGTCGATAAAACGTTCAATAACGTTGTTTTTCTTCATCAGAAGAAACCAGAGGTTGTGAAGCAAGTATGGTTGCATGAAAAAAGGCACTCACTCTCTGGTAACCTAGCAACGTAGAAAGTGACAGTAACAGTATCACGTTTGGTGGCGCCACATCGCTGTCTCGTGTTCTTCAATAACAGATCCGACGGCGTGGAGTGATAAGTGGAAAGTGAGTGTCGCAGCGAGCGAGGAAATTGTTGATAAAACAGGAAAAGTCAGTATAGCAGTTTTTGGGGATTTTATAAGTCTGACCGTACACAGACCAATGTTGTCAGATCGTCGTCCCCACCAACACTGGTACTACCACAAACTTGTTTTACCACTTTAGCCGCGCTCACACTTTGGAGCACAGCCGTATCCGCCAGCAACGTCCAACAACATCTGCAGCTGCCACACGGCACAAGCAGCAGACCACCACGGAGAGGTACTCTGCATCAGCGCCTTACTAAACGCTACAAAGAAATAATGAAGGCAGACATGCACTGTCCAGAAGCCAGGTTACCAACCTAGCACTAAACCTGCAGAAAATAGTTATTCTCAGGTTTCAGGTTTCTTATATTTAACACTTTGAACTATTTCATTACACGTTATTAAGCATTTCTTACTTATTCTTTAATTTTGCACCTTAATGTTAAGAGATAATTGTGATTTTAGACCTATGTTTACATTTTAATTATTTGAGTGATTTCCATGGTTGTGTTGACATTTCTGCTTTTATAACTGAGGGGATTATAATCAGAGCAGGGTTACGTTTAAAATAAAAATGTTTAAATTTAATATATTTTTCTCCTCGTCCTTATTTTAAATAGGTCATAAAAAAATATCAATAATTATCGATATCGACCGATATGAAACCCTTAGGCCTATATCGTGATACAGTTTCCAGCTATATCGACCAGCTATACAGTTAACTCTGTTCCATTAGTCCTTTTGAATATTTATGCCCCCAACTTCGACTGTCCTGACTTTTTTTTGCAAAGTTTTCAATCTTGCTGCGGAACATAATACTCAGAATATAATTGTTGGGGGAGATTTCAACTGCTTTTTAGATCCTCTGGCAGACCGCTCTTCTTCTAAATCAGCCAGACAATTGAGATCTGTATCTGTGCTCAACAATCTGATTAAATCACTTGACAAAGTTGACATATGGAGGCATCAGCACCCTTTAGGTCGAGAATACTCGTTTTTTTCTTCTGTACATGGTAGATTTTCCAGAATCGATTATTTTCTAGTTGATGCTAGACTAATAGTCATTAGCTCCACATATCACAATATCTTAGTTTCAGACCATGCTCCCCTGTCCATGAAGATTAATTTTAATCTCCATGCATGTCAGTACAACTGGTATAAGTTTAACTCCACGGTGAACTCAGATAATTGCTTTCAAGAATACATTTCTACTAGGAAGTCAGACTTTATACTTATTAATGACAATGGTGCTGTCTCAGATTCAAACCTCTGGGAGTCCTGTAAAGTTGTTATGAGAGGTCACATCATCTATCAATCAGCAAGTAAAAAGGCTAGACGGAAGCGTTTCTCTGAAATTGAAACTGAACTTATTACTCTGGAGAATTCTTACCGAGAGTCAAAATCTGATGATATTCTTAATAACATCTTGAAGATAAAATGAGTATAACCGTATTCTTGGCGAACAGGTCAGGCATTATATTTGTAAGTTGAAACAAAAGCACTTTGAGTTGGGTGAGAAAGCGGACAAACTGCTTGCTAGGCAGTTAAAAGGGGTGCAAGCTGATAGGGCAATCCATAAGGTCTAATCTTCTACTGGACAGCTGTTAACTGATCCCAAACAAATTAATGATAGGTTTTTTGACTTTTATAGTCAGCTGTATGCATCAAAGTCAAAGACCACGAATGTTGAGATCTCAGACTTTCTCAACACACTGGACATTCCAGTTCTAGATTATGTAATAAGGCAGGAGCTGGATTGGTCCTGATGGATTTGGCATAGAATTTTACAAGGCACATATAGAAACCATCGCTCCACTCCTTCTGCATATGGTAACCTGCTCTCTGAAGGCAGGGATTTTTCCCAGCTCTCTTTATGAAGCTCACGTTTGTCTCCTCCTGAAAAAAGACAGGGATGACACTGATGTCACATCTTACCGTCCTCTAAGTCTGCTGAACAGTGACCAAAAAATTATTGCAAAAGTTCTTACGAACCGACTGAGTCAACATATCGGTGCCCTAATCCACCCGGACCAAACCGGTTTCATTCCAGAGAGATTATCCTTCTCGAACACTCACCGCCTGTTAAATACAATGTACTCTAATAAGCTACCCCGTGCTGCTGTTATATTGGTAGATGCCCAGCAGGCCTTTGACCAAGTCGAATGGAGATACATGTTTGCAACTCTCAAAAATTTGGCTTTGGTGTTTAATTTATGAAAATGTTAAGAATGTTATATGTATGTCCAAAATCCTCCATATTGACTAATTATGACAGGTCCCCCCCATTCCTACTGGGCCGTGGCACCAGGCAGGGGTGCTGCCTTTGCCCCATGCTGTTTGCCTTGGCTCTTGAGCCCCTGGCAATAGCTATTAGAGCCAGCCCCCAAATTAGGGGGATAAATTGTGGCGCATCTGAGTTTACTATAGGCCTAAATGCAGATGATGTGATCCTGACCCTGTCAGATGTTAGGACACCTCTGTCCCCCTTACTTGACTTGATAAGAACATTTGGTCAATTCTCTGGTTTTACTATTAACTGGGACAAAAGTCTGTTCATGTCCCTATCCGATGGCCTAGATACTAAATATCTTGAGGATCTACCATTTAAAATGTCCACTGATCATTTCAGATATTTGGGAATCAATATCACCAAAAACCCCAATGTAATTATAATGATTTGATGGACAAGCTTAGAGCTATGATAGACAAATGGAAACTTCTCCCTCTTTCTTTAATAGGGCGTGTGAATATTATCAAGATTATTGTCCTTTCCAAATTTATTTATCTTTTTCAGAATGTACCTATTGTTCTTACAGCCACCTTCTTTAGTTCATTTGACTCTATCATTATGCCCTTTGTATGGGCCAACAAGCCGCCCCCCCCCCTGCATCTCTAAAGCACACCTGCAGAAGTGGTTTTGGCCTGCCTGTTTTGCATCACTATTACTGGGCCTGTAATGCTAGAGCATGGGTATTCTGGAATCAGCTCCATGGAACTCTGAATCTTCAAAACCTGTGGACATTCTTTTCAGTTTTTGGACTGGAATTTATAGATACATACTGATATATTCTATATGAACATGCAGTGTGTTTGTTTTTTAGCCTGTCTGTTCATAGTCCCCTTGTGAAAATCTTTAAAATAAAATTATTAAAGGTCCAAAGAGAGAAAACAACCGGAAAAAAAGTAAAAAAATAAAATGCACCACAAGGCTGGCGAGTTTCAAGTGAACGCACCGTCGGTGTGTTGTTTAAACATCTTTTCGTATTCTATTTTGCCTGGAAACGCTTCCAACACGCTTGCGTGAAAAATAGGTGTCGGTCCTATTTATAGCACGCACGCAAAACTCTTCCACACATGCAAATAACTGCATTTAGTCCTCAGCGTATAAATATAAATGCTTTAAAACATCAATATAATAATGGTTACAGGTGAATACCATAACAAAATTTTAATGGCTTTATATACATAAAGCCGCGCCTGAGACACGCGTGGGGGCAGGTCCGAACAACCCCACGTTATTCACACACAATGAGGCATATTTTCAGTTGTGATAGAACAGTATTTTTTGAGTTATTATATAGGCCAACTTTGATCTTGACATATAGGCTAATCATTCTGTAGCAAATAACAATAAACCCACTATTAATTACATTATCTTAATGCAGTGTCACTACTTTAGCATGTAAATAATGCATCTGAAATACAAACTTTCTCCGACATGCACTCTAACAATGCAGCTCTATTTCTGGGGGGCCACCACGATCAAATCAACATAGAAGAAACACTGCAGTGTGAAAGCTCTAACATTTTAACATGGGAGCCGAAATAAAAACGGACACGCCACGCAGCCAGTGTGCAGGAGGCCTTAGCTTCCGTTGGTGTTAGCCATGCTGCTGTAAAGACATGTTGTTGTTGGGCTAATAAACACTTAATAATCCATCATAGTCTGTGTTATCATTGTTATATCTAGTAACGTAAAACAGTGAAGAATATAACAATGAGCTACTTGTCAAATGTTAAACTGGAATTTGGGTATAAAAACTCATATCAATAAATGATGCCTATTAATGAGTTGCGGTAGAGGTAGCATGTAATTAATGGAAAAAAATGATGCTATGTGACAGCTAGAAACCTGTATTACTGTTACAGGGTATCATTTTTTGAAATTGTATGATTTACATTTACTCTTAAACGTATCATCTAGTGTTTGTTGTGTTTTGATGGAATTTAGAGTAACTAGAGGGGTCAAAAGTTCTATGACCCAACGAAAACGTCCCATGTCATTAGAGCTGGCCAATATATCAGTATTATATCAATATCGTGATATGAGACTAGATATTATCTTAGATTTTGGATATCGTGATATGGCATAAGTGTTGTCTTTTCCTGGTTTTAAAGGCTGCATAACAGTAAAGTGATGTCATTTTCTGAACTTACCTGACTGTTGTAACTGTTGTATTATTTGCCTTTACCCACTTAGACATTATATCCACATTACTAATGATCATTTATCAAAAATCTCATTGTGGAAGCACCAATAGTCAACGCTACAATATCGTTGCGGTATCGATATCGAGGTATTTGGTCAAAAATATTGTGATATTTGATTTTCTCCATATCGCCCAGCCCTACATGTCATATATTAAAATTATAGATTTCTGAGTTTCAACACTGTTGGAAACATTTGGGATAATAGTACACAACAACAACAAAATACGTAGCATAGGTATTATACTGAAGAAAAGTTCAAAACAAGTTATGCAGTCTCGGCAGAAGGTGGTATCTACGCATGTGAATTTAAGTGCCTTTATATTTACCGTCCTTGGTATAGACACAAAGACAGAGGAAGAAGTAAAGGGACCAAACCTGCTCTGTGTAGCCGAAGCTGAGGGTTGTAAACAGCGTCCAGTAGCTCCCGTTGTCGCTCGTTCTCCTCTTTTGAACGACAAAGTTCCTCCTCGTACTCTGCTATCGTTCTTTCAAACAGCCCAAATATCTCTTCAGCAGCCGCAGTTAGTCGCTGCTCCACCAACGCTCTCAGCATCTGGACTTTACACATTTTACCTCTTAATGCTAACAGACGTTTCTGCTAGACGCCATCTTGTTCAGTGTCAAGTTAGCCGCAGTGAAGACTACAGCTTCCGTTGTAGATTTGTTGCTGAGCTTCAAAATAAAAGTCCGGAAGTGTGGTATATGATTAAAATAATTGTTTTGTTTTTTAATTGACATCCGAAGAAATTTACAGTTTCATCACTATTATCACTTTGGGAAACACTTGCTGCTTTTTACTTATTTAACCAACTTAGTTTGCAAATATTTAATACATTTTCAGGGGTCTGAGAAAACACAATAAACCAAATGGGGGGGTGGGAGGGAGGGATAAAATATAGGGAGAAAAAAAAAAAGAGAGGTAATCAAATATCCAGATACTTACATTGCCACCAACCCCTGCCATCCCCGGCCCACCCCTATAGGCACAAAGAGTAAAATGAAAATTCTGAAAATCAGAATACACCAACACTAATTTTGAATATTCGATTTCATTTTTATTCCAAAACATAAACTCTTATTGAACTATCTAGCACTTCTCCTTGCTTTGCTCCACAATATGAACACAGATTGATTATCACTTATTTAGTTGGCAACCATTGTTGTATAATCACAATATTACACTTGAGGAGGCCTACACTTCAGTGATGCGCCTTTCGGACTTCGAAATTAAACCTTCTCATGTAATATGGCTAAACAAACATCGTTAAACTATAGGATTACAGAAAGGAGGTTAACCAATACTTTATATCCTAATGTTTGTTGTCAAATTTCCTATCCATAACTGCATAATGACACAAACCTTTAACAATAAACTTGGTGACTGCCCTGTTGTCAAAGGAGAACTAACTTAAGTGCAAAGGAACGTCATTGAATTGCCTTGTCGCTGAAAGGTACTGTAGAAGTAAAGTTGCCTTGCCTTACGATCTCAGCCTGCCAACAGCACGGCGACTGACTTCGGCTCGCCATTAATATCACATCACAGTGAAAGGTGTCTGCATGAAGTTTTGAAAAACTGTAACCACACTTGAAACCACTTTATCGGCATTGCATGTGACTCACTGTGACTTCAACAAAACTGCAGAGCCCACGTAGTTTATACTACAGATACAGATACCAGGGACAGTAAAAGATACGCAGTAAGAAGAACACCAGTGGTTCACGCTTGCGCTCATGCTGCTGTTTTGGCACGCAGTGTTCCAATTGCTTATTTCCTATTTACTTGTTTGGTGGAGGCAATCGGGAATTACTGTTGGTGAAATTATAATCAGTCATCAGTCATCTTTTTCTGGGCGAAGAAGACTCCTGTTCCTGAAATTTGGAGTTTCCTTCTTCAAACTTGCCATGGCCGGGAAGCTACGATACCCATTAGCAGCATTAGAAGCAGCTGTGTGTCGATTATGACCATAGTGCTAATTTGTGTCTTTTAGCTCATAGCTTTAGCGGCAGACTGTTGTACGTCCTGCTGTTGGAGTCCTCTCCAGTGAAATCCAGTCAGACTTTTACACAGTTTAGCTGTCAGCATTTTAACCGTGTTTAATCCAGCTGCTAGCGAACGGTAGGCCAACATCAACGTTACCTGCTAACCTACGTTAGTGTTAATTAGTGTGACATGCTGCGATGCTTCTGTTGCCTCTAACGTCTGTTTCGGAGCATCAGAGAGCAGCACAAGCATTTAAGTGGCTATTCCGGTACCGGTCGTCTAGGCCCTGGTGCCATATTAGCGCCGGATTTTAACATGCACCGTTCACATGAACAGAAAATGTAGTTGCCTGTATCTTTTCACGGCAACCCTCCGTGGAGATTTATCAGCCTACTTTACTATAAGTAACAGCAACAGTAAAAAGGTATTTTACACTATTATTGTTAAACTTTGCAGTGATCTGCGGCTCACATGCATGCCGAACCGTGAGTGTTGATACGTACGGACCACGGATCAACTATGGTCCGTTACACCAAAAGTCATCAGTCTCCGGTTCAGAAGAGTCTCCGGTCTGGTCTTCAGTCTCTGGTTATAAAAGTGGATGTGGAGGTGAGTTCCTGGCTGGTTCTGGTCCTCCACAGTCCGCTCTATCAGCTTGTGTTTCCATCGGACCAACACATTTATGCGTTTTGACTTCAGAACGCTGGGAAAATCTTTTGTTACAAACACTGCAGCTGAATCTTTTCTCTCCTGCGTGGACTGCCATGTGTGACCGTAAACTTCCTCTCTGTGTAAAAGATTTCTTACAGACTGAGCAGCTGAAAGGTTTTTCTCCTGTGTGGATTCTCATGTGTGGCCGTAAACTCCAACTATGTGTAAAAGTTTTCTTACAGACTGAGCAGCTGAACTCTTTTTCTCCTGTGTGACTTATCATGTGTCTCTTCAGATGTCCCTTGTGATAAAATCTTTTATCACAAAGTGAGCATCTGAAAGGTTTCTCTCCTGTGTGTCGTTTCATGTGACATTTTAAATTCCCTCTCTGTGTAAAAGATTTCATACAGAATGGGCAGCTGAAAGGTTTTTCTCCTGTGTGAGTTCTCATGTGTGTCTGCAGACTTCCCTTGCGGCCAAATCTTCTCCCACACTCGGAGCAGCTGAATGTTTTCTTACGTCTTGATTCATGTTTCAGAGAGTTTAAAGCTGACTGAGGTTCTCTGGTCTCCTTCCAATCAGCACTGTCATCAGTCTCAGGATCAGAAGCGTCTCCAGTCTGGTCTTCAGTCTCTGGTTGTAAAAGTGGATGTGAGTTCCTGGCTGGTTCTGGTCCTCCACAGTCCTCTCCATCAGCTTCTGTTTCCATGTGTTGAGTTTGTTTTTGATGAAGCTGTGAGGAATCTCCCTCCTGACTGCTCCAAGGTTCCTCCTGTTCCTCTTTAATGTGTGGGGGGGGCTCTGGCTCCCCCTGGTCCACACTGGAGCTACACTCCTGCTGCTCAGGGGGAACCTCTTCTTTAACCACCGACAGCTGCTGGTCATCTGCAGGAAATAGAATAAATTACAGACACATTACTGACGACCACTCAAACTAAACTCAAACCAATGATGATAAAATAGACAATAACCATTAATGATGTGATGGACCGTTTTCCTAATGAGTAAAGCTGATGAACAACTAACATGTAGAGAAACTACTTCTGCAGGTAAATGAAGGATCGGGTAAAAATGTGGTTCAGTAAGTTTATCTGGTCTGAATTCTTCGAATGGAAAGTTGATTCTGAACTTAAGGTACATTCTTTTCCATATAATATGTAGAAAAGGCTCTAGCAGTACAACCTTGCATGCGAAAGATGGTTATCTGTGTCCTGACACTCTATTTCTATTAATATTATTATTAATGTTATTATTATATAGTCTGTTTAATTTTTATTACAGCAGTCTGCACAGTTGCGTAGACCAGGCAGATGTTAGGTTAGGCAGGGGTGCTGTTGTCGGGAGATTCAGGGACAATGAGCCGTACGAGAGGGCATGTGTAAACTTCATCCCCAACCTGTACTTCCGCTGCTCTGTTTTGACCGTCTGAGCTAGACCAGAGAGCCCGGGCAGCTGTGAGTCGGCTAGCATGGTGACGGTGCACTCAGGTATGGTTATCCGTCTCCTTCTGCCATTTCTGCAATAGTTGGAGACTTCTTAGGTAGTACCCGGTTGAACCTAGACCAGAAGTGGTCTTTTCAAGATCTGGTTCTGCCTACAGCGCCTTCTGCTTAAGAGCTTCGACTGTGGGTAGACCAAAAGACGTGGGGATTTTACTGGGCTGCCCCATAAGAAGGGGATTCGGTGTGACACGATCAAGGTCTGCAATATCACATGAGATATTGATATTCAGGATTGCTTTCTTTCTATGACTGTCTGAGACCCAATGGTGGCCCGGAGATTGGACTTTACAAAACGAATCTCGCATTCCCATGCAACTCTGAAATGTGGTGTTGAAGTGGATTAAAATCTCAACTCAATCCGGTGGTACTTAGCAAGGAGCTCTTTCAGGTAAGGATGCATCCCCACGAAGGCTGTGGCCAACTTCCTCTCAGCACCATTATCTGAGTAGAGCTTTGATTGGAGTAGAGCTCGGCCGTGGTGAGCAGTAAACCCCCGGGGTGCCATAGGGAAGGCATCAGAGTCTACTGCAGTCAGAAGGTCCAAATGAACAGCTTGGATCATAAGGAATTTTGTTATGAGGCCACAGCTCTTCTCTGTCCGCCATCCTTTTTCACCTGAAAAGGGCTGAAGCAGTCCATACCATTAGGCTGGAATGGTTGTCTAAAGAGACGGAGACGTACAGGTGGCAAGTCGGTTTTGAATTGTGCTGAGGGCTTAGCTCTCCATCCTTTGCACTCTGGATATGCATGACGTTGCTTCCTAATGGTTTTGCGCCCATGTAGAATCCAGGAGTCTGTATCAAACTCAGGGGATAAGGTGATAAGATGAATATTAGCAGGCAGAGGCTTGCCCGCTCGCAGGAAGGCATAGTCATGTGGGAAGCAGTCCATCTGTGATCTCTGAAGGTTTAGATGTGTGGTGCCTGCTGGTACATGGCTGCTGAGGGTGGTCCATCCTGGCTGGCCGCCCCGTGAAGCTGTTGTGCATTAGCTTGAGCAGGTCCTCTCACGGGTCGTATTTTTCTGGATTGAGCACAGATGGGCTTGGCCAGCTCTGAGGTGTCTTTGTCTGGCTGGAGAACCACTGGCGGCTTGGGCCATTCATCTGGGGTCCAAAACAGGAAGGAGGGTCCATCACTCTACTAGATTGGTTTGGCTAGGTCGATTAAGAGCTTGCCTCGGGTCAGATCATCCGCAAGGTTGGCCTTTGTAGCTAGCTAACAAGCGCTGTCTAATTTTAGGTTAGCCCAGTGTTGTTAACCATGGTCAGAAACATTCATATTAAAAATAACTTCATGAGTGTGTTGAACAATCTTTACGTTAGCTACTTGTCAACATTGTGCATTGTAGTAACCTTGAGCTGGATTGATCAATATTGAAATATCTTATCAATAAATGAGGTCTCTGCTGTATGACTGTGTTGCAAAGTGGGACATACCACTGCTACCAAGTATAACTTTTTTTTTCTTCTTTTTTTTACAATTTACAATTACAGGATTTCTCATGCATAGTTTTAGCCATCACCAAAGGAAAATCAGTGTCAAAATAAGAAGACTCAAGAGAAAAAATAGCTATTTGAATCATCTTCTACTGTGTTTAATAGCAATTTACCAAACAACAGTTGAATAGCAGAGCATAAACTTGAATAGGAGCGCTATTCTCAGTTTTACCGTCCAGTGCCTGGCTGTGTTGGTGATTTTAACGGTGGTATTCCAATATAAATAATTTTTTTGAAGCCATTTTGTTGGAGTTTCACTAACTCAAGCAAAATCAACATTTTTGTTCATATAATTGTCAGAAATAAAGACAAATGCGTATAGACTTCTATATTACTACTTTATAAGTAATCTTATCGTTTTCTGTCCCGGTGGTGGTCCTAGTAGCTAGGCTAACAGGCGCTGTCCAATTCTAATCCAAAGAGGAAAATTCAACGATGTCCAATTGATCAGTTGCTGAATCCCGTCAAGGATGATCCTAGAAAGTTCTGATAAACCCCTGCCTCTCTGTTCTCAGTTTGATTCTGATGAAGCTGTGACGACTGACCACCAACACATTTATGGTTGCTGAACTGTTGATGCCAGGCAAACCCTTTGTCACAAACACTGAAGCTAAATGGTTTCTCTCGTGTGTGAGTTCTCATGTGTTTCTTCAGGTTTCCACTTTCATTGAAAGCTTTACTGCACACTGAGCAGCTGAAAGGTTTCTCTCCTGTGTGTATTCTCATGTGAGTTTGTAAACTTCCACTCTGTGTAAAACGTTTCCTACATAATGAGCAGCTAAAAGGTTTTTCTCCTGTGTGGGTTATCATGTGTCTCTTCAGATTTTCCTTGCGGCCAAATCTCCTCCCACACTGAGAGCAGCTGAATGTTTTCTTACATGTTGAATCATGTTTCAGAGAGTTTAAAGCTGACTGAGGTTCTCTGGTCTCCTTCCAATCAGCAATGTCATCAGTCTCAGGTTCAAAAGAGTCTCCAGTCTGGTCGTCAGTCTCTGGTTGTAAAAGTGGATGTGAGTTCCTGGCTGGTCCTGGTCCTCCACAGTCCTCTCCATCAGCTTCTGTTTCCATGTGTTGAGTTTGTCTCTGATGAAGCTGTGATGACTGAGCTTCCTCTTCATCATCTTCACTCTTCCCAGGGACAGGAGAGAATGGGAACTTGGTGATATCAGCCTCCTCCAGCCCTTGAAGCTGCTCTCCCTCCTGACTGCACCACAGTTCCTCCTGTTCCTCTTTAATTTGTGGGGGGGCCTCTGGCTCCTGCTGGTCCACACTGGAGCTACACTCCTGCTGCTCAGGGGGAACCTCTTCTTTAACCACCGACAGCTGCTGCACATCTGCAGGAAACAGGAAAGACACACTGAGGAAAACCGTGACTTAATGCTTAGTAGGGGTAGAACAGTGTGCGTGTTCTAGAAATAAATCATTTTAAAAATCGACATCACAACGTAAACATGAAATAGTTACATCTCAGGACGTGCAATATCAAGTCAGGCAAATTAACCCAAACACATCACGTTACAACTATATTGCTGCTTCATAAAAAAGGAAAGTAATTTCCCTTGCCATGTTTCCGTTTTTTTGAACTACAGTCTAGGTCAGCCTGCTACAGTTTTAAATTGCATCAAAAATAGGGCTGTGATCTTAAGATTTAGATAACATTCCCTGTAATTATGTTCAACAAGCAGGATTTTTACTAATAATAAGACTTTACACACAGCACCTAAGCCAAATGGATGTATCTATTATTTTGTAGTCGCTCCCCAGTGTCTTTAAACTTTTGGAGTCTCATTTATTTATTTTGTATCTGCTCAAGCTGTTCTGATGTTTCAGACACAGACATGGTAATAATAATGTCATAAGTGATATGCAATGAAAAAATTGTCATTGATAAACATCACATTTTACTTACTTACTCCTGCCAAATACGTGCACCTAATTCTTCCACAAACCTTGGGAAAAACACAAAGGAAACCAACATTGCTTGGGATAACAGCCTGCATTCCCTATAGTTCCCCTGTAACTAGGTATAAAAAGGGGCAAACTAACAGCTCCCATAATGTTTTTGGAGATGAACATTGTACGGCTCATTGTGTTTCCGCACGGATGATTATTACTAGCGCACAACGGGTTGACGCTGGACATAACACTGACGGCGCAGATTACAAAATGAAGGAAGACAGCGAAAATAGTGATTGGTTAAGAGAAGAGACAGGCAAGAGAAAACGACAGAAAGTTTGGGATCATTTTAAGCTGCAAACATGCTGCTACATCATCTCGGCAGAAAAGATCCAGTGTTCCTCTCACTCATTATTAGCCTTCTTAAAATGTGTCCCCCAGAACAGTGTAGTTGAATAGCCCTGCTGTAAGCTTTGTACAGTCACATTTACCCTGGGCTTAGTGAACTGCTATTTTGCATATCCAGTGCAAAGAGCCAGAGGGAAGAAGGGGAAGGGGTGAAAAAGATTTACATTTGGGCCACCAAAAATGTACTTTTGCCAACAGAATAACGGGCTTGAAGGCTTGAAGGCTCATGCGGCCTGTGCTTAAAAATATTAGCATCTATCCCTGTTATTGTATGCAATTTAGGCAATAAAAATGTTGCTTTTTCGAAAAAAGGAAACCTCTTTTGTATATTTGCTATTTCTGTTTACTGTAAAGTAAAAGTATTTCTTATCCGATTACTCAATTAATCGATTAATCAATTAAATAAATCGGTAGAATAGTCGATTCCTAAAATAATCAATAGCTGCAGCACTAAACCCTATAACGTTCCACATCAAGCATTATTTTTTTATTAAGTTAACCTTTATTTAACCAGGTAGGCCGACGAGAACAAGTTCTCATTTGCAACGGCGACTTGGCATATAAAAGCGTAAGCGTGCATGAGTACAGAATACAATAGGCTACATAAAGTGCCGATTAAGTAAATGTTACAAAGCCGGTGCAAAGTGAGGTGTAAGTAAGTCGATGGATATGTGAAAGTGATAAGGTAATAGCTCAATAAACATGAATAGGCATTTTATATCGCTGCTGAGATGTAGTAAAGAGTCAAAAATACAGTAAGTGCAAAATGTGGTCTAGTTAGTGATGTAGATCAGTTATAATGCAATATATGAATAGACAGTCTATATAAATGCTGAAATGTAGTGAACCATCAGTATACAGTTAGTGCAAGTTGTGGTCTAGTTAGTGATGTAGATCAGTAATAAAGTAAACATGGGAAGACCGTCTATATCAGTGATTTTCAACCACTGTGCCGCGGCACACTAGTGTGCCGTGAGAGATCGTCCTGTGTGCCGTGGGAAATTATCCGATTTTACTTAATTGGTCCAACAAATTTTTTTATTGAGTTACTGCAAATCATTTTCCATTGTTGCGCATCTGTGCCTCAATATGATGACTGGCAGAGAAATTAAATACTATTCTGTGTCAGTAGGTGGCAGTATAGCGCAATAATGACCTTGTTGATTTAAGACAATAAAATTACTGCCAGCAGGGCAGTAATTTTGCGACCAAATGGTGAGAGTGTGCGACTGTATTTGACACCCAGTCGCACATGTGCGACCAGTAAATTTGCCCCCTTTTTTACACGTTAAACGTTGACATTTCGGTACCTGAGAGCGCTTAAGCGCAAGCTTATCTGTCCTCTCTGAAACACAGAGACGGATAGCACAGTTCTGACACACACGCACACACTCGCACACACGCAGAGCTGCAGACGATGCGAACTACGTCGTCTCTGCAGTTTTGTGGAAGTCACAGTGAGTCACGGAAATGCCGATAAAGTGGTTTCAAGTGTGGTTACAGTTTTTCATAACTTCAAGCAGACAGCGTTTGCTGTGATATATTAATGGCGAGCCTAAAGCGGTCGCGGTGCTGTTGACGTTACACTTCCTCAGAGCCGAGCAGGCCCAGCAGTGGTCTCTGTGCCCTGGAGGCTGACTGATTGTGTCCCTAAAATTTTCAGTTGGGGGCCACTATGCTCCTAATGAAAAAAGTTAGTCTGGAGCCCTGCTGCCACCTTTCGCGCGCATCCCGCAGTGCCAGGATGTAAGCAGTAGGGCCGAGATCATCGATGTAAGCCTGCAAAAGCGATGGATACATTAAAAAAAAAAGAAAAATGCAGATTCTGATTATTAGGCTACAATGTGTCATTTTTGGTTGGTGGTGTGCCGCGGGATTTTTTTAATGTAAAAACTGTGCCGTGGCTCAAAAAAGGTTGAAAACCACTGGTCTATATAGATGCTGAGTGTAGTAAAGAGTCAATATACAGTTAGTGCAAATAGTGGTCTAGGTAGTGTATATCAGTAATAATACAATATGCTTGAATAGACAGTTTATATAAATACTGAGCTGTGGTAAAGGGGCAATACAGGTAGTGCAAAGTGTTGTCCAGATAGTGATGTAGGTCAGTAATAACATGATAAACAGTTGAGCATGCCAGTGAAGATGAATAGGGCAAAAGAGCGTACACAGATATGATAGCAGTGAAGATGTGTATCTGTGCAACTATGCAGTGGTGGCATGACAGAAATAATGGGATAAGGGGGTGCAAAATGGAGGATGAGTGATGAAGAATAGTTAGCACATACAATGATCGGACAGGAGCTCTGACAGACGTGCAGTTAGGCAGTTAGTGGGATAAGGATTTTGAGTTTCATGTTTTTTTTTCGTTCATTCCAGTCATTTGCAGCTGAGAACTGGAAGGAGTGGCAGCCAAAGGAGGTCAATTGGCTTTTTAATAGGCCAATTTTAAAATACCAAAAATATGGATATGTTTGGCCATTTTCTAAACATTTGGAATGTAGTGTACACATGCCTTTATAAAGAAAAGTAAAAAAATTGACATTTTAGTGTTTTTACACTTAAGTTAATAATACATAGCCTTAAAAAAAGTCATCTGGGGCGACCGTAATATATCTCAAAATTCACATTTTTATGTATCATTAAGACTAGTTGAACTCATATCAGTAAGTAGATAAACTGATGAAGAAAGATAAACTTTAGTGCCCTTTCATTTTATGAAAACCATTATTTCACAAGTTTATTCTATAATATCAGAGTCTCCCTCATAATCCAGTTACAATACTGATTTTTACTTTAAAAGCAAAAAAACTGAATTAGCATTTATACAGATATTACACATTCAACAATAGCATACCACTGATTAATATTTGAGGCTAAACTGATGGATATTTGGTTATGAATTTATTCATTTATTTGTTGGTTACCCCACATGACATATGGTCGCCCCAAATGATAAGAAAACCACAGGTATAAAAATTTCAGTTAAAATGTACACAAAAGAGTTCAAGATGAAAGAAAATGTAACTCTTTTTATTCAAATAACATTTCAACATTTAAATATAACAAATCAGAAGGACATTAACATTTAAAATTATATAATTTTTATTGCAACACACATTAAATGCTTCAAGAACTTAAGAAGCTGAGTAAAAAATCTCTTTTATGGAACCTTTTTGATTCATTGGACAGGGATGAACACTACTTGCATCTCAATTAACCTTTCAACATTCAAATATCACAAATAATAAGTTTCTTTTTCTGGACCCATTTAGCCACATAAGGCAGTGATGAACACGACTTGCATTTATCTAAGCTGAGGTATTTCTGAACTTCACCCAATCTTGGAGAGTCAGCTTTGAGAAGCGTGATGTTGCTGGCTCAGGCTCTGAGATCACAGCATGCACATCTTTTCTGTAGTAGAAAATTAAATCTACAGTTCGTGGCCACATGTAGAGGTTTTTGTCACCAGATTGTAGCATACAATTGACCTGCACTTCTTCTCCCACAACCTCAAGCGCTTGGCCAACATAAGGCTCTTCATCATAAATGACAATAACAAACTTGCCAGAAAGATCTAGATTTTCTTGTTCCCTAGGTGGTTGAGGAGGAGCGCTTGGGGGATTCTCAGTGTTGCACACAGTGCGTCTCACTCTCAGGTCTACTGTTACGGGCTTGTAACAAGGGCATGGACTCTCTGTTTTCCTACAGAAGCATGACACAGTCCTGTGAGTGATCTGTGAAGGCTGGGTAGACCAAACCTGGTGTATTTTAAAGGTGCCCTTCACAGCCTCCAAGTTGTCAGGAATTAGCTCATCACACTTTTCAATGCTTTCTCTGTTTACCCAATAGTGTTTGATGCTTGAGCCTAATCTTGTGTTCAGCATCTCATAGAGTTGCTGTGGTGTCTGATGTTCACCACCTCTTTGGACAAAGCGATCTGCTTCTCTTTTTATTGCCCCACCAATCCCATCTGGGGCCCCTTTCCCATGAGACTTTTCTGAATAATTCCAGGTCACCTTAGTGAACCCAGAAAGGAAAGGGACAGTACTGAGGAGGTAGAAGTTGTTTTTATTCCGGTACTGTGTAACCGGCCCATCACTCTGAATGTGGAGGGTTGTGATCTGTGGGAAGGTTTCACGAAGCTCTCCTAAGATGGGCTCTAGATGTGCCCACACCGCCCGCTCGTCATGGCGCAGGCTGTCAGAGTGTTGCATAGGACTTTGTTCCATGCACAGTGTACAGGAGTGCTGTGTGGATAGTCGATTGCTGTCTGCTACCTCCAAAGTGAAATGCCTGAACCTCTGTGTTCAGCTTACATGCATAATTCTCTGAGAAGTCAACATGCAGAACAGCTTCACACCCTGTGATGTTTTGTTTAAGGTAGCGGAACTGCTCTGCCTGGTGCAGCCAGTTAAACTGATGTATCGCCAAGGACTCTAACTTCTGAGAGAAAAGCTCCATCAAGTCCTTGATGGTTCCACTATAGATCTGTTTCACCATGTTGCCAAACATTCTCTCTCCATTTGTGGAAGTTACCCTCTTCCACTGCTCCCAGGTGACGTCTGAGCTGCTCTCTGTCTCAGGGAATTCTACCTCCTCAAAGCAGCACTTGGCACAAACACGGTCCATACAGTCCTTATTTTTTGGATCACACACTATCATAACCAGCAGCTCAGAAATGCTTTTTGTTTTCAACAGCCCTCTGCTGTAGAGCTTGTTGGCCAGCAGGTGGACATTTTCGTGGTCCATGCATGCACATGTGTCCCGATCCTTGGCTTTTGGCTCAGTGACATAGAAGCGGCGTCTTCTAGCAAACTGCCTGTAAGATAGGTGGAGGCTCTTCTTCATTTCACTATTGTACAGCCCATGGAGCTCTGTGAGTGGCTTTGTGAGAATTCTTCGCTGTTCTTTTATTTTGTTTTTTGTGATGGTATCTTTTTTCCCTGGTAAAAGTCGACTATTCTCATCTCTAGTCAGAAAACTAACAACAGCCAGCTGTCTCTCTTTTGCCAGTTTCTTCCCCCCTTTTTGCTTAAGCCTCTCAATGTGGCTTAACCGTTCTTTTGCCCTCGTCTCACCTTTTCTGGCCCTTTCCTTTTCTCATCTTTGCAAGTTGTTTCCTCAGATTTATGTTTAGCTTTCTTAATTCATGTTTCTCAGCCTGCAGTCGTTTACAACGTTTCTCAGCTTTCTTTTCTCTGTCTTTTCTCTCTGGTGTGGAGGACATCTGTGGATGGAAATCCTCATTTTGAGGTGGAGCATCCACCACCACACACCCCCCTGGACTCTCTTGCTGCCCCTCCACTCTTTCTACACCTGCTGGATCTGGCAGAGTGTTCTCTATGGATTGAGGTGTCAGGTCCAACATTGCCTTCTCCATCTTTCTTCTCTCCCTGTATCTTCTGGATGCAGCCTTCCACTTGTTTCTCAGATTATTCCTCTCCCTCTCTGATAACTCATCTGACTTCACATTTGGATTCTTCCCCTCATGCTTTCTTTTTTGGTAGCTGAAACAATAGTGTACAGAGTTGTTCATCAACAACAAGATAAACATTCTACACCTGTGCTCTTTCCTCCTTATCCTGAACCTACTCTCTTTAGAGAACAGCTGTTTCGGTGACCAATGTTTAATAGCTCATTGTAGCATACAGTCTAAACTGTTTATTTGATCTACCCTGGTCTCCTACTTTCTGTAGCTCTAGTGACTCTAGCTCACTGCTACAGAAGCTCTTTTTTCTTTACCTCTCTCTTTTCCTTGCAAGATACTCTGCTCTTGCTGCAGGGTCGGAGTTGACTTTCTGTCTATAACGAGCAGTCTTCTCTTTGCTTGTTAATCGTGCCATCTAGGAAATAGGTAAAATAGGTTAAAACTTGTTTTAAATGACTAATACATATAGTCACACAAATAGAATGTCATTGTGTAGTTTTTTATTTTTATTTTTTTTACATTTTTCCTGTAGGATTGTACTACAACAAAAAATAAATGTTTATCCATATAAAAGGAATGGAAAATGGCTGAATTAAAAAAAAAAGATAAAATATACAAATAATTATGCTTAAACAATTAACTCTACAAATTTACAAAATTAAAACTACAAATATAGGACATATATCTATCATTTAAAACACTCAGCAGTGGTCGCCCCACATGATACTCGGTCGCCCCATATGATGTTTTCAAGTTCACTCAAGTATAACAGGCTAACAGTTAGCCTCAGAAACCAAACTAGTTTCTTCTAGTGACAAGCACTATCAAATTTATCATCAAAATATAGATTTGTGGGAAACAAATTATAATTCACAGTTTTGGGGTGGTCGCCCCACATGATGACCAAAAGTGACTACGACAATACAGCAGTTAAAAAACAGCTTTTTCTTACTATATGAGAGAGACTGATTTACCTTACAGTTGTTTCCAGGGGGTCTTCACTTGTGTCTGGCTGATGCAATATCCCATCCTTGAGATGTTTTTCAAAATAAAGGTCCCAAAATTGTGGTTTGTTGATGGTCGCCCCGGATGATATGGATAGAATCAACTTAATTCGGACAACATTCGTTTGTATATCATGATAGAAATATATGTGCAAATGCTTTATAGTTTTGTCAATGGATGTAAAACATGTTTGAAATTATGCCAACTAGGAAAAGGGATATATTTAAGTTGATTTAAACTGTTTTTAAACCAGTTGATGTTTTGGCACTTCGGATAGCAGAAAAATTATTAAAAACTTAAAAATTTGGAGAAGTTAGAGTGGTTTAGTAGGTGAAGAAGGTATAACAAGTAGATGAGAAATTTTTATGTATTTTTTATTTTTTTCTGCAAAATAAAATTAACCCAGACAGAAAAAGGGGGCGTCACGTCATTGACCCAGGTACAGCAAGGATTTGCCTAGCAAGGACCTGTAGGAGGAGTTGGTACCAGTGAGTTAAGCGTTGAGTGTGTAACGAGGGCCAGCCAACTAATGCATAGAGGTTGCAGTGGTGGGTGTTATAAGGGTGTTGTAGCATGATTCTTGTATTTGAGTGTTGTGTATTTTGGGCCACTAGTAGTAGTTGAGCTACACCTGATGGATTTTGGGTAACTTTAGCTTCCGTTGGTGTTAGCCATGCTGCAGTAAAGACATGCTGTTGGGCTTATAAATGCTTAATAATCCATCGTAGTCCATGTTATCATCGTTATATCTAGTAACATGAAACAGTGAAGAATAAAACAATGAGCTACTTGTCAGATGTAGGGTTGTGCCGATGGACGATATCATCGTCCATCGTGATGGCTGCCCAACATCACGATGGAGAGCCACCATCGTGATGTGTGAAATTGACAAGTGCGTCGGTCTTAAACTAGCAAAGACAAGATTGGCTGTAGTGATACATTCTCTCTCTCTCCCTGTCAGTTGTAGCTCGCTCTACCTTCTAGTAACGTTGGACACAGCGGTCTCGAGCGAGACAGAAAAAAGCATTAAAAGTGGAGGCTATCACACTTTCCTTTCACCCCTCATTGGACTAAGTTTGCCGACACTACTGTCTGTTTGCGTGCATCAATAAGTAAGTCTGAGGTCCTGTAGGTACGGAACAATGTTATGTAGGATTTATGAATGTAGTTAGCAACAGGCTAATTCACGAGGGTGCTATTTTATGTGTGAGCTAATATTGCGCATTTAAACTCAGTAATGATGGTATGTTAGGTTCAGAGGTGGGTAGAGTAGCCAAAAATTGTGCTCAAGTAAAAGTACTGTTACTTCAGAATAATATGACTCAAGTAAAAGTAAAAAGTAGTCATCCAAATAATTACTTGAGTAAGAGTAAAAAAGTACTTGGTGAAAAAACTACTCAAGTACTGAGTAACTGTTGAGTAACGTCTGATTTATTTTTTTAACATAAGCATTCAATCAGACGGACAAAAAATACAAAATAATCATATTTAGACAAATTATAGTTCATCCAATCAATTAAATTAATTTAAATTAATTCATTAATTATAAAATAGCTTAAATTAAAATAATCCAGGTAAATTCAAGTACTTAAAAAAATAATATCAATAAAATAATAATACATAAAAAAATAAATAAGCACAAGTAACACACATTTCCAAACCTTTACACTTTTTTTACCAGACTCTGCAGGCAGAACTAGAACAAGGTAATGTAGCTGCTGTTTGGTACTTTTACTAAGGTAAACATGCTTTCAATCACAAAGGTGGATCACTTCGGGTTCAATCGCCGTGGTAACTTATGCTGGACGCCTAACCTGGTCGGGAGCAGAGATCACCCGGTGTAAAAGCACACCTACTGACCAATCAATACTCCACTGATAACGGCTTCACCGTTCTTAGAAGATCAGGTGGAGCTCGGTGCGCGGAGAGAGAGGGAGAGAGAGAGGGGGAGAGAGAAAAAGAGAGGGGTGTGCTCATACAAAAACTATTTAGAGACCGACAGCCCCGTTATCATTCCCTGATGGGTATATTTGCCGTGTGTAATGCGCACAGCGGTTTTATGTTTTCTATATTTTTTATTTGCTCTCACGATCGCTCTCACTGCCAGGGTTGCAACTGAAATAAAAGGCTAAAGCAACGACAGTTTATGGAAATTACAAGTGTAATTATGGTCAGATATTGTGCCTGACTGATGGGGAAGTGATATTGATAAGAGTTGTGCGCATCTACAGCGTCGGCAATTTCGTTTTTTTTGCCAGCTTTCCTTCCCGTTTTAGGAAGCAGCGACTGTATTGCGTTTTGCCTGTAAAACCATATGTGTTCATTTTTATGTAGAATTATAGTTTGCTCTTCTTATGTAAAATATGTGGCTATTGTTGGTCATGTTGTGCAAACATCACCTCTTTTATGTGAACAGGCGGCGCTGGATTGGGAAACCCTGGGTTGGTTGAACTAGTTGATAACCAGCGTCATGACACAGTTTATGCGGGACCGCGGTGGTTAGGTTAGGTGAAGCCGGGTAACTGAAATAAATCCAGGGCATGTTGATCTTGCTTCGTAGTACAGGGCGCGGTTCCTCCTCGTCTGTGACGTTTCTGAAATTGCCATTTTTGTTTTGCTGCGACTGTAAAAGCTAACCCATCCCGCTGCTAGGTTTGAGCAGTAGGGTGACGAGACTGCACAACTACGTTTGATTGGGTGAAACACAGTCACGTGGTAGAGGCTTTAGCGGAAGTCTCTCTCTCTGTCAAAATAAAACATTAAAATGAGGCGTACGCGGGGGGATAAAAACAATGACGCGTAGAATACCAAAGAGGTAAAAAGAAAAGTAACGAGCTCATTGTAGCCTAATGTAGCGGAGTAAGAGTACAGTTTCTTCTTCAAAAACTTACTCAAGTAAATGTAACGGAGTAAATGTAACTCGTTACTACCCACCTCTGGTTAGGTTATTACTGTCGCTCTGTTGAAAGCAAATGTCCCACTGTACTGTCGTTACGCAGATCAGACATCTGATTGCTTTTACTGCACCGTAGTTAAGTGAAAGTAGGTCAAGTTGTAAAACCTACCAGCAGGGCACCATTTACAGAGGGCATTTAAATGTATCTCTAATCGTTTCTATGTTAACTGTTGGCCCATAGTAGTAGGAAAAAATATTTATGTAAAGCTATAAACGTCTCGTTTTGTATGGTTTCTAATTAGACTTATGGACGTCTATTTAGTAAGTTATGGGTAAATTATTCAGGAGATCTCATTTAGATCAAACCTGAGTACTCATAAACACAAGCCCGTCTGCTCAATTCTCAGTTTGTACATCCTCCCCTCGTCCTACTTTAACCTAAACCACTAAATAACCCAAATGAATGTTGTGAAACACCTTTTTCATCAGTGAAATGTTAGTCCATGCCCAAAAGCAGGACAAAAATATTTTTCTAGCAGTCAGAACGGAGCAGGTGTCCGTACCAAGATGGCGGCGGCAAAGACGCATCTCACAAGCAGAAGGTGGTATCTACGCATGTAAATTTAAGTGCCTGTATGTTTACCAGCCCTGTTATAAACAGAGCAAGAGAGGAATAAGTAAAGGGACCAAACCTGCTCTGTGTAGCCGAAGCTGAGGGTTGAAAACAGCGTCCAGTAGCTCCCGTTGTCGCTCGTTCTCCTCTTTTGAACGACAAAGTTCCTCCTCGTACTCTGCTATCGTTCTTTCAAACAGCCCAAATATCTCTTCAGCAGCCGCAGTTAGTCGCTGCTCCACCAACGCTCTCAGCATCTGGACTTTACACATTTTACCTCTGTCTCAACACAACTAAGACACTCTGCTAACACACATTTCTGCTAGACGCCATCTTGTTCAAAGTGTGAAGTCAGCCGCATTGAAGACTACAGCTTCCGGTGCAGATTAGTTGCTGAGCTTCAAAATAAAAGTCCTGAAGTGTCTCAGACCTTCAGATCAACCCAAGGAAGATTAATGATTAAAATGCATTATTTTTTTAAATGACATCCGAAGAAATTTAGTTTCATCACTATTATCACTTTTGGAAACACTTGCTTATTTTTACTTATTTAACCAACTTAGTTTGCAATTATTTTAATACATTTCCAGGGCTCCAAGAAAACACAATAAACCAAATATAAAATATGATGGTAGTTTGTTTCCTGTTTTTTTTGTTATGTTTATTTGTACATGGACAAGTATGTAGCATATACCTATGCTACACACCACAGCGGATTAGTTGCTGCATTTCAAAATAAAAGTCTAAGAAATTACAGGCTTACTAAAAAAAAAAACTATTCAAATAATGATATTTTTTTTAGCCTGACAGTTCATCCTTGAACTTGGAAACAAAAGCTTCAAAACATTTCTCAACACAATAAATTGTTGTTTCTGAAGATTTCAACAACAATCTGCACCATCCTAAGGGAATCTATTGCTCAGACGTCACAGAGATGTCATTAAATAACATGTTAAAATGTTGTTAATGTCGTGGCATACTATGGTGTGATGTATTTTCAAGGAGCAGAGAAAAAAGAAATGTGGAATGATCGAAGCAGCTCTTTCAGTTCTTGTGTTGCCTTTATTAAGTCCTTTCAGTTTGGGAAACGCTTCTTGTTACTATTTCAACCAACTCATTTTGAATAAAAGACAAATATTTTATTACTTCAAAACAATGAACCTAATTCATGAGATGATGGTAGTTTGTTTCCCTATACAGAAGTATATAGTATACTTCAAATTTTTATTTTGTGAAAATTAAACGGCAACCTTTTAACATCTGTAATAGTTGGCTATGTTCATTAAATTACTTGAGACTACAGATTCAGTCTCTTGTCGTTTGATAAAAAAAACTTTAAAAAGCTACAAAGGCACTTCCGTCCGTCTGGCAACAGCTTTCAAGAGCCTTGAATGCATATTCTTAACGTATTCCTAATTCATTTGATCATAAACTGATTTCTGGATACAAGTCTGAAAACAGTTCTGCAACCTAAGTTTGCAGCTTTTGAGGGAGCCCTATTTTTCAGGTGTGGGAGGGTACTGTACACATGCACACTCATACATTAATGCGTCTGCAACAACAAAGAAACAGAACACTTATTCACCTTACAAATTTATTTATAATCACTCTCTGCTGACAAAGGCAAAACTGCCTGTAAATACCCAGCATTGGAACGTAAATGTATGAAAATAAGTCTTGTTTAATTCTTTCAGCACCGCCACTCTCTTTTTCTTGTGCTCGAGACACACATCTGCAGACTGCAGTTCAGTGTAGCTGCTGAGTACAACTTTACTTTTAATGGTATCAAACAAAGAGAAAATAGTCATGAAACCGATACTACAGCAGCCTACTTCCTTGTCCAGCTGCTGCAAAGAAAAGCAGAGGAGGAGAAATCAGTCAGCACAAAATCATCTGATAAGTGCTGTGATGGTTATTTATTTGTGCTTTAGAAGCAATCGAAGCAAAGCAATCATAAAAAAAAGCTAGATTTCTTTTTCTCTACTTTACAATGACATTCAAGTAATAACAACATATTAGTTATTGTGGTATACAATTGCACTGGAGCTTATTATGTTAGGTGAATATGACATGTAAAGCCGCGCCCATTTCTAGCACTTAAGGTATTTGTTATGCATTGCTCCCTGGTTGTGACCCGGGTCGTACCTGACTTGTCATGACCAGGGATACACCCATGTTGACACTGGTCAGATAACCAGGGCCCAACCCTGGTCATTGGTGTGAAAGAGATATAAGTGCAGCAGAGAAAGAGTCTGTGGCCAACATGCCAGTTATAACCTCCGGGGTATCGGAAGCGAACAGTTACCACCAGCTGTTCTCTCACAACTCTAATGAAGCTGGGAGCCAAGATCAGAAAGGAGACAAGCATGGAGACTCAGGAGCATGGAGACTCAGGAGCATGGGGATTCAGGAGCATGGGGACTCAGGAGCATGGAGACTCAGGAGCATGGAGACTCAGGAGCATGGAGACTCAGGATCAACTAGAAATGCAGAGCCAGAACCAACAAAGAGACATCTCAAGAGCAGAAGTCAGAGTAACAATATAAACAACACTATCTTTTCAGAGATTCACTGTAATACTCAAACAGGTACAAAAGTCTTCCATATAGGACACGTGAAAAAGAGTTTAAGTAAAATTCAGGTTTGAAGAAACACATGAGAATCCACACAGGTGAGAAGCCATATTCTTGCAAAACGTGAAAAAGATTTCAGACAAAATAGTGGTTTGTAGGTTCAGTTAAGAACCCACAGAGGTGAGAAGCCATATGTTTGCAAGAACTTTTATATTCCGATATATTCTGTACTGTACACTTCTCTACACAGTCCTGCTCTGGTAATTGCTCAGAAACCCCCTTATTGAAATGATACAAAGGAAAGTCATACATCTTCTGAATGCCATAGGTCTCTAGTTTGTTTTACCTGGATATAATACCACCCTCATTATTCTCAAGAGCCCTTCCTACCATTGGCCCTAGTATAGTGGCTATTGTCAACTCTTCATTGGCCACAGGCTGTGTCCCGTCCTACTTTAAACATGCCACTATCCAACCTATAATAAAGAAGCCTAATTTGGACCCAACAATGTTAAAGAACTATCGCCCCATTTCAAATTTTTAGCTGTATGACAAATTTCAGTCAGGCTTTAGGAAGAGACACTCTACTGAGACCGCCTTGGTAAGAGTTCATAACGACCGTCAGATGGCCGCAGACGTATGTCTATGCTCATTGCTAATACTTCTAAACCTCAGTTCTGCCTTTGATACAGTTGACCACCATATCATGACTAAGAGATTACATGAATGAGTGGCCCTAGACTGGTTGACATCCTATTTCTCAGATAGAAGTTTTGATGTCTCTATTGGGGATTGCCACTCTGCATCATCGCCCCTATCTTGTGGTGTTCCACAGGGTTCAGTGTTGGGCCCAATATCGTTTACTTTATACATGTTGCCTCTGGGTCTTATTATTTGCCATTTTAACATCTCTTTTCATCACTTTTGTGCAGATGACATTCAGCTTCATTTTACCTTCAGGCAAAATGAGACATCCAAACTTACAAGGCTCCTGGATTGCATAAACGCCATAAACAACTGGTTGACTGAAAGCTTTTTGCAGCTGAACCCAGATAAGACAGAGGTTTTAATCATAGCGCCAGACAGCACTATCCCTCTGATTAAGCAGACCATTGGGCCCTTGTCATCTGTGGTCCAGCCTAGTCTAAGGAACCTTGGGGTGACATTTGACAAATCCCTATCTTTTGAAACTCACATCAAATAATTGACCAAATCCTGTTTTTTCCACTTGCGTAACATTAGCAAATTAAGGGCTGTGGTCTCGCAGTCAGAACTAGAGATGCTCATCCATGCCTTCATTTGAAATTCCCTTTTCTCCTCACTCAATAAATCTGTCCTTCACTGCCTGCAATCCATTCAAAATGCTGCGGACAGGCTACCTACTAGATCAAACAGGTGCACCCCAACGGAGTATATAGCAGGACCGTGTACCGTATAAAATCAGCAATAAAGGCTCCTAAACCAAATACTACACAACCAGACATGTCCCAGCAGTAAAGTGACCCAAAATTGGGGAGAAATGATCAGCATTGGCCGCCAATATTTAGCACTGGACTAATGCTAGATTGTAATGTAACGAAGCAGCACTTTCTCCCGCAAGAATCGCAGATGAAGGCTTCTGAACCAAACACTACACAATAGGACATGTTTCAGCATTAATGCCACCCGAAATTGGGGAGAATTTAACAAATTGGCAGCCAAGATGACATCTTACAACTGCTGTTAGCATGTAGCTACTATACTTATCAGTGGACACAAATAGAATATTGCAGCACTTTCTACAGTCGAAAATTGCAGATAAAAGGATTTTAAACCAAATACTACAAAACCGGAAATATTTCAGGAGTAATGTGACCCGGAATTGAGGAGAATTTAACAACACCGGCAGCCAAGATTACCTTTTACTGCCGTTAGCATGTAGCTACAAGTGACAATGTTAACACCACCGCAGTGGCTTAAAAAACAACCACTCCAGTCCTGCCTACCTGAAGTAGATGACCAATCATAAAAGGCAGGCTTAGAGTTGCGTAAGACTTAGCCAAGAGCAGAAAAACGGTTGAAAGTGGAGCGTTCAGAATAGTTGGAAATCTGAATGTTTTAGCTCACAGGGATTTGTCTAAAATACGTTTACCTCATTATTTGAAGTTTAGGCCACGTTTTACATGAAAATCCAACATTATAACATTGTAGATATGACAGAAAATACGGAAAATAATATGTCCACTTTAAGGGAAAGTTTGCAGATTTGACTGTGTACAGCCGAATATGCAGATGAATATCAGCTCCTGAAGGTCCATGTTTACCGACAAGTAAAACAAACTAGAGAAATATGGCATTCAGAAGATGTATGGCTTCCAATGTATATTTACAATAATGGGGTTTCTGAGCAACTACCAGAACAGAAGTTTGTAAAGAAGTGTATAGCACAGAATTTATCATAACTATAAAAGTTCGATATAATAATATATATAATAATACGGCTTCTCACCTGTGTGGGCTCTCAATTAAACCAACAAGCCACTATTTTGTCTGCCGTTTTTTGAGAGGTGCACGTCAGGCAACGGCATAAGGTCCTTAATGGATGCGAGTTCCTGGCTGGTTCTGGTCCTCCACAGTCAATTCAATTAACTTTTATTTATAGTATCAAATCATAACAAGAGTTATCTTGAGACACTTTACAGATAGAGTAGGTCTAGACCACACTATAATTTCCAAAGCCCCAACAAGTCCTCTCTATCAGCTTCTGTTTCCATGTGTTGAGTTTCTCTGCTGGCTGGAGGCACTGCCTCTCTGTTCTCCTCTGTTTGACTCTGATGAAACTGTGACGACTTACGACCAACACATTTATGTCTTTTGACCTGAGTACGCCACTGAAATGTCTTTTCACAAACACCGCAGCTAAATCTTTTTTCCCCTGTGTGGACTGTCATGTGTGGGCCTAAATTTGCACTGTGTGTAAAAGATTTCTTACAGACGAAGCAGCTAAAAGGTTTTTCTCCTGTGTGAGTCATCACGTGTCTATTCAGATGTTGCTTGCGGCCAAATCTTCTCCCACACTCAGAGCAGCTGAAAGTTTTCTCTCCTGTGTGAATTATTGCGTGTCTCTGTAAATCTCCACTCTGTGTAAAAGATTTCCTACACACTGAGCAGATGAATGGCCTCTCTCCTGTATGAGTTATCATGTGTCTCTTCAGGTGTGCATTGGTCCCAAATTTTCTCCCACACTCAGAGCAGCTGAATGTTTTCTTACATCTTGAATCATGTTTCAGAGAGTTTAAAGCTGACTGAGGTTCTCTGGTCTCCTTCCAATCAGCACTGTCATCAGTTTCAGGATCAGAAGAGTATCCAGTCTGGTCTTCAGTCTCTGGTTGTAAAAGTGGATGTGAGTTCCTGGCTGGTTCTGGTCCTCCACAGTCCTCTCCATCAGCTTCTGTTTCCATGTGTTGAGTTTGTCTTTGATGAAGCTGTGAGGACTGAGCTTCCTCTTCATCATCTTCACTCTTCACAGGGACAGGAGTGAATGGGAACTTGGTGATATCAGCCTCCTCCAGCCCTTGAAGCTGCTCTCCCTCCTGACTAATACACAGTTCCTCTTGTTCCTCTTTAATGTGTGGGGGGGGCTCTGGCTCCTCCTGGTCCAGACTGGAGCTACACTCCTGCTGCTCAGGGGGAACCTCTTCTTTAACCAACGACAGCTGCTGCACCGCTAAAGGAAACAGGAAACACACATAGACGTCAGTAAACAGAATCAAGACAGACTCTAATCCATAATAATAATAATAAAAAAATCATATTTATACCTGGGCTTTTTTTTTATCCCCCATCCACAGCTCAAAGCTGCAATCTAAGGTCAAGGCTAAACTTGTCTTCCTATATAGAAACCACTCCACTTTCACCCCTTCTGCCAAACTCACTCTTATTCAGATGCCCATTCTTTCCATGTTAGATTATGGTGACACAATATACAGGGTTGCAATAGCACTCTATCAAAATTCTACACTCTATACCACTCTGCTTTCCGGTTTGCCACAAATGTCCCATTCAACAAACACCACTGCACCATTTATTCACTAGTCAACCTGCCCTATCTTCACATTCGCCATAAGATTGACTGGTTTACTTTCATTAACAAGACCATTCTCGGCAGATCACATCCTGACTTGCTTGCTGCAGCCAATGTCTGTCCCGGGACATCACTTTACATTCCAATAAGCCAGCCCAAAACCAACTCTGTCTCTGGTCTTGCATGTTTTCAATCTGCCGCCACTTGCAACAGGAATGCTCCACAAAAGACATCATAATTTCCCAGCTACACATTTGTAACATTTCTCCCTTTCTTATTCACCCATGTACCTGTGCACTTCTCCTTTATAATTGTTGACTGCTGTCTGTGTTTTCTTTTACGAAATTAATTAAGTTGTTACTTTAAATTGCATTTTGTGTCATTTTAAACTGCACGTGTCCAGTGTAATTTATCTTCTAGCCCTCTTCCCCTATGTGGTTGTTGCTTGTCAGGCTGCCATTGTAAATAAGAACTTGTTCTTAATGACTTGCCTGTAAAAAATAAAGGTAAAATAATGTTGATCATTTTAATATCTTTGTCTCGGTACCCATTATCTTTAAGCGACAGTCGAACAGCTAACACAAAGACTCTTTGCTAGCCTCGGCTAACGTTAGCATAGCTATTGGAGAAATAAAACAAACTAGAGCTTAAAGGAATACACCACCGTTTGTTGAAATAGTTCTTATCACGGTCTACCCTGGCTGTAGATAGGTGGGCCAATTTTTTGTCTCAGTGCAAGTAATTAGATTGTTTTTTTGTCTTTTGTTGGCTCACTTTTACTCACAACATCCTAACCGGCAACATAGGATTCCATTCACTACGCTAAGCTAACTAGCGGCGGCGCTGCCAGTGTTGCACCGGACTAAAACAATGCATGCACAAAAAATGCATTGGCCCACCTATCTACAGCTAGGGGAGACCGTGATAAGCCCTATTTCAACAAACGGTGGCGTATCCCTTTAAAAAGATTCATTCAAACTTGTATATTATATTCATTCATTACACACAGACTGATATATTTCAGTGTTTATTTCTTTTAATTTTGATGATTATAACTGACAACTAATGAAAACCCCAAATTCAGTATCTCAGAAAATTAGAATATTGTGAAAAGGTTCAATATTGAAGACACCTGGTGCCACACTCTAATCAGCTAATTAACTCAAAACACCTGCAAAGGCCTTTAAATGGTCTCTCAGTCTAGTTCTGTAGGCTACACAATCATGGGGAAGACTGCTGACTTGACAGCTGTCCAAAAGACGACCATTGACACCTTGCACAAGGAGGGCAAGACACAAAAGGTCATTGCTAAAGAGGCTGGCTGTTCACAGAGCTCTGTGTCCAAGCACATTAATAGAGAGGCGAAGGGAAGGAAAAGATGTGGTAGAAAAAGGTGTACAAGCAATAGGGATAACCGCACCCTGGAGAGGATTGTGAAACAAAACCCATTCAAAAAGTGTGGGGGAGATTCACAAAGAGTAGACTGCAGCTGGAGTCAGTGCTTCAAGAAGCACCACGCACAGACGGATGCAAGACATGGGTTTCAGCTGTCGCGTTCCTTGTGTCAAGCCTCTCTTGAACAAGACACAGCGTCAGAAGCGTCTCGCCTGGGCTAAAGACAAAAAGGACTGGACTGCTGCTGAGTGGTCCAAAGTTATGTTCTCTGATGAAAGTAAATTTTGCATTTCCTTTGGAAATCAAGGTCCCAGAGTCTGGAGGAAGAGAGGCGAGGCACAGAATCCACGCTGCTTGAGGTCCAGTGTAAAGTTTCCACAGTCAGTGATGGTTTGGGGTGCCATGTCATCTGCTGGTGTTGGTCCACTGTGTTTTCTGAGGTCCAAGGTCAACGCAGCCGTCTACCAGGAAGTTTTAGAGCACTTCATGCTTCCTGCTGCTGACCAACTTTATGGAGATGCAGATTTCATTTTCCAACAGGACTTGGCACCTGCACACAGTGCCAAAGCTACCAGTACCTGGTTTAAGGACCATGGTATCCCTGTTCTTAATTGGCCAGCAAACTCGCCTGACCTTAACCCTATAGAAAATCTATGGGGGTATTGTGAAGAGGATGATGCGATCCGCCAGACCCATCAATGCAGAAGAGCTGAAGGCCACAATCAGAGCAACCTGGGCTCTCATAACACCTGAGCAGTGCCACAGACTGATCGACTCCATGCCACGCCGCATTGCTGCAGTAATTCAGGCAAAAGGAGCCCCAACTAAGTATTGAGTGCTGTACATGCTCATACTTTTCATGTTAATACTTTTCAGTTGGCCAACATTTCTAAAAATCCTTTTTTTGTATTGGTCTTAGGCAATATTCTAATTTTCTGAGATACTGAATTTGGGATTTTCATTAGTTGTCAGTTATAATCATCAAAATTAAAAGAAATAAACACTGAAATATATCAGTCTGTGTGTAATGAATGAATGAATATAATATACAAGTTTGACTTTTTGAATGGAATTACTGAAATAAATCAACTTTTTGATGATATTCTAATTATATGACCAGCACCTGTAAATACCTTTGAGTTTTGGACAAAACAAGACATTTGAGGACGTCATATTTAGCTTTGGGAAACACTGATTAACATTTTTCATCATTTTCTGACATTTTAGAGAACAAACAAATCCAGAAAATACTCCACAGATTAAATCAACAATGAAAATAATTGTTAGTGGCAGCCCTAAAACAAACCTGAGCCGCTGAATGGATTCTCTCCTGTGTGGATTCTGACGCGTCTTTTCGCACACCAAATCTTGCCAAATATTTCCCCATACTCAGAGAGGCTGAATGATTTCTTGTGAGTATTACATGCATCAGGTTCCAGAGAGCTAAAACCTTGAGGACGTTCTCTGGTCTCCTTCCAAGAATCACTAACAACACTATCTCCCGTATCTGGTTGTAAAAGTGGATGTGGATGTGAGTTCCTGGCTGGTTCTGGTCCTGCACAGTCCTCTGCATCAGCTTCCGTTTCCATGTGTTGAGTTTCTCTGCTGGCTGGAGGCTCTGCCTCTCTGTTCTCCTCAGTTTGACTCTGATGAAGCTGTGACGCCTTACGACCAATACATTTATGTTTTTTGAGCTGCCGAGGACAAGTGAATCTTTGGTCACAAACACTGCAGCTGTACTGCTTCTCCCCTGTGTGAGTTCTTGTGTGTCTTTTCAGTTGTCCACTTTCAGTGAAAGCTTTACCACACACTGAGCAGCTGAAAGGCTTTTCCCCTGTGTGGATTCTCATGTGTGTCTGTAAATGTCCACTCCGTGCAAAAGACTTCTTACAGACCGAGCAGCTGAAAGGTTTCTCTCCTGTATGAGTTATCATGTGTCTCGTCAGGCTTCCCTTGGTTCCGAATCTTTTCTCACAATCAGAGCAACTAAATTGTTTCTCATCTGCACTACATCTTGACTGATTTTTTGAAGAGTTTAAACCTGACTGAGGCTCTGCCTCTCTGTTCTCCTCACTCTGACCCTGATGAAGCTGTGACCACCGTTGACATTTGTGTGTTTTGAATGGCGAATGCCAGGCAAATGTTTTGTGACATACACTGCAGCTAAAAGGCTTCTCTCCTGTGTGGATTCTCATGTGTGTCTGTAAATTTCCACTCCGTGTAAAAGATTTCTTACAGATGGAGCAGCTGAAAGCTTTTTCTCCTATGTGATTTATCATGTGATTCTTCAGACTTCCCTTGGTTCCAAATATTTTACCACACTCCGAGCAGCTAAAGGTTTTCTCATCAGCATTACATCTCGAACCATTCACACTGCAGTTAAATTGGTTCTCTCCCGTATGAGTTCTCATGTGTGTCTTCAGTTGTCCATTTTCAGTGAACGCTTTACCACACTCAGAGCAGCTGAAAGGCTTCTCTCCTGTGTGGATTCTCATGTGTTTTTTTAAACTTCCACTCTGTGTAAAACCTTTCTTACAGACTGAGCAGCTGAAATGTTTCTCTCCTGTATGAGTTATCATGTGTCTATTCAGACTTCCCTTGTGGCCAAATCTCCTCCCACACTCAGAGCAGCTAAATGTTTTCTTACGTCTTGAATCATGTTTCAGAGAGTTTAAAGCTGACTGAGGTTCTCTGGTCTCCTTCCAATCAGCACTGTCATCAGTCTCAGGATCAGAAGAGTCTCCAGTCTGGTCTTCAGTCTCTGGTTGTAAAAGTGGATGTGAGTTCCTGGCTGGTTCTGGTCCTCCACAGTCCTCTCCATCAGCTTCTCTTTCCATGTGTTGAGTTGGTCTTTGATGAAGCTGTGAGGACTGAGCTTCCTCTTCATCATCGTCACTCTTCACAGGGACAGGAGTGAATGGGAACTTGGTGATATCAGCCTCCTCCAGCCCTTGAAGCTGCGCTCCCTCCTGACTGCTCCACAGTTCCTCCTGTTCCTCTTTAATGTGTGTGGGGGGCTCTGGCTCCTGCTGGTCCACACTGGAGCTACACTCCTGCTGCTCCTCTTCACCAACTATCTGTTCTATGTCTGAAATACCGAAATACAATTATTATTTATCTAATAATTTAATTTAATATTTATTTATTATTGTATATTTTGAACTTTTGAACAAAAACAAGTTCCTTCCTGAGACTATTTAGCAGAGCCACATTTGCTGCCTTCGGAGCTTAGCGCAGCCCAAGATGATTGTAATTGGTTTAAAGAAATGCAAACAAGCAAGAGCGTATTTTTCTCCCAGGGCTTGACATTAACTTTTTGAGGCACTTGTCCTTTGGACAGCATCCAAACTTTATCAACATTAATAAAGTTCAGTTGAAACAGTAGAAACAAACATTTCCCAACAATAGATTTCCCCTTCAACAAGAAAAAAAGGATCTCCAGACTCCATAATACAAGTTTAGTTGTGCAGCATAAGTCAGCATGGTGATGTACGCAGGTAACAGGTTACATATAACCCCCCCCAAAAAAAAGTAAAACCTGAATTTTTATCACTAACCCAAAATCCTGCTTCACAGTATCAGGCCTCAGGTGTCCCAAAATAAAAACAAAAATGTCAGGTTATAAACACTATTTCAAATACAAAAAGATGCATTAATTGCTAAAGCTACACTTAGTAAGTTGTAAGTTGCAAAATAAAAGTTATGACTTCTGGAAGGAGGTTAGAGCCATGAACAGTTGTAAAATGTATTTACCTTTTAAATATTTAGTATATTTAGTTAAATATTTGAGTCAGTGGCTCAGATGTAATCTGCCAGATGTGGCAGCAACATTATAATGACTTGTTTAACTGTATTGGGAGGAACAGTTTGGAGCATCTAAAATAACCCAATGCCGCCCTCTTCTGGCCAACATAGAACACTCCCTTACATACTTACTTTTCAAAAAGATATCTTTTGTACCTTCTTTTAAACTGCATTATACTTATACTTTGTTTGATTGAAGGGTAATACCGTCTTCTTGTGGCGTTTTTACAGAAAAAGCAACATGCAGAGACTAAATGTGGCTTAAAATGATACCATGAGACTGCTTCTTACAATGTCTGGCTACGGCCCTGAGCAGCAGAGAGGAAAGCACTCCAGAGGGTCAGAAGAAAATCATTGGCTGCCCTCTCCCCTCACCTGTATGATCTTAACAGTCCTCGCTGCCTCAAAAAAAAAAGCCCAGAGCAAACTACAAGATCCATCTCAACCAGGACACTCTCCATTTGATGCTGCAGACGTTTCAGGACAGTTAAATCACAGACAAAGAGACTCAGAGTTTTTATCCAAAAAGGTTTTTAGGATGAATCGTGCAGTGTATGTCTTGTGTGTGTGTTTTGTGTCTTCACCTTCTTTTTATTAAATCCTACCTCTCTTATACATTCTATATTGACTTTTAGACGCTCTTTTATATTTATTCATTCACCTATTTTTGCGCTGTTGCTGATGTTTTGAACTGAAAGTACAGCATCCAATTTCATTGTACATTGACAATAAAGACTATTCTATTCAACAAAATATCTAAAAGCAATCATCATCTTACCTCGATGGTTGAAACAGTGCGAGGACGTGTGGTCACTGGGGCTCGAGTCCATGTTAAAGGGCTTCTCGGAACTTTTCTCCACCAAACTGCCAAACTCTCTTTGAACGTAAAATCAAACGTCCGCCTGGCACCGTCCTCCTCGAGTTCTCTCCGGCCTGCACTGGAAAAAAAAATATATATATGCAACTCACAACAAGGTGAAGAAAGGTGAATAAATGGAGCCTGTCCATCTCTCTGAGACTCTTCACACCGAATACAAATCTTTTGGATTTAACCGTGCAGGTTTTGTTTTTCTGAAGCAGTTATGATTTTCGGTGGTTTTCAGACGCTGACAAGCATTTGGAGACAACAAAAAAAAAATCTTGTTTATACACGTCTGACACATACAGTACAGGCCAAAAGTTTGGACACACCTTCTCATTCAATGCGTTTCCTTTTTATTTTCATGACTATTTACATTGTAGATTCTCACTGAAGGCATCAAAACTATGAATGAACACATATGGAATTATGTACTTAACAAAAAAGTGTGAAATAACTGAAAACATGTCTTATATTTTAGATAGTTTTGATGCCTTCAGTGAGAATCTACAATGTAAATAGTCATGAAAATAAAGAAACACATTGAATGAGAAGGTGTGTCCAAACTTTTGGTCTGAACTGTACATGTTGTGATTTGTATAGTCACAGCGTGTACAAATAACAAGGTCACATGACACACAGCCATCTTCTAATCGTATACATACTGGGAACTATATTCTCAGAAGGCGAAGCACTACTACTTCTGCTACTTGGGCGGAGTGATTTGCACGCAGCACCTGAGAAGCACCGTTGTTATTTGTTGTTACTTCGCCTCCTGAGAATTAGTTCCCAGTATGTACAGTATATGGTTAGAAGATGGCTGGGTGTATTGACTTATCTAACTCGGGGATACGGTGAATAAGCTAGTCACAATAAGTCAGCGTGTTCCTTTAATCACACGCCTACTGATTGCTGAAACTTTGTTATGGCGAGCCGTTTTAACATTTAATGCAACAACACTCCTAACGGTCATTACAGTTCAGATATCAGAAAATATTAGGGCTGCCACCTCTTAGTCGATTAGTCGACTAATCGGTCGTTTTGGTCTTAGTCGACTAAGATTTCTTTAGTCCATTAGTCATTTTTTATGCTTATTCATGCTTAATTACTCATTTCCAAGAAGCTTCTGAGCACATTTATGGTAAACACAAGATTTAAAGTGGTGCTTTTGCAGGATTAATTGTGGAGAAACTCAGTTTTACAGATGGTTAATTAACTACATTTATATTGTGCTTTTCTAGTCTTAACCACCTCTCAAAGCGCACAGCTCTGTCAATTAAATCAACTAATCCATTAGTCGACAAAATTGTGTTAGTCGACTAAGAATTTCTTTAGTCAAGGACAGCCCTAGAAAATATATTCTCACTGGTCAGAATAGTAATAAAATATATCCACATACTAATCCAAATTCTAGATATCTTCTATTTGAACCAGGCAAAATGTATTTTACCTATTCATAACATTGTTGACTGATTGTAGAAATAATGTCATTGTGGATATCTGACATGTTCATGTTGAATCACAGATGTCTACAATAAATACTGTATCCAGTGAACCAATACACTGGCCCTCTGTTTACTGCTTACACTATTTATACTGCATACTGGCTATATTAGCCCATATGCACAACCCCTCCCTCCCTCCTTCCCCCAGCCTGGACTGAGGTCTAACTTAATACTTGAACAATGGCTGTAACCTCTAATACTGACTGTTGATTTGTGTCTATCCTACGGTCTACTTTATTCCCTTATAATGTTCATATTTAATGCTGTCTGTTTTAAAACTTAATCCTTGCACAGCTATAGTTTTTATATTACTATGTCTACATTATTCTCTTATATTGTCCATATTTAATGCTTATCCTTGCACTATTGGACTTATTTGCACTACCACCATGACACCCCCTCTCATAGAGCACCTTACCATGCAGACTGAACCACAGGGTCAGTCCCTGCCCTGTTACTGCAGGCCTCTCATGCTTATACATCCCTTAGTACAGTCATTTTTTATTTAGTATCTTTTTCTTTTATTGTCCATATTATTCATGTGGATTTGTCATTTTATCATCCTGTTTATGATGTATTTTGTGTGTGAGGTCTATAAGCTACTGGGACCTTGAATTTCCCCTTGGGGATCAATAAAGTATCTATCTATCCATCTATCCATCCATCCATCTATCTATCTAACTCAGTTTGCTGTCTGTGGCAGCTTGTGAAGCAGAAGTAATCAAATAAAATGAATGAGCAACAAAAGGTATAGCCTTACAAGTAAATCTACAAACCATTCAGCCATTATAAATAATACATTATCAAAAAAAATAGTCTCCTATTTATATTCATATCTAGCATTTATGTTTGTGAATGAGTGAGGAAACGGTTTCTAACATAGCCATAGTTTCTTGTTGTTTAGTCAACAGCGCCACCCTGTGGTTAAATATGGTATGTGCATCAGTAAAGGCAGAGCCAGGGAAGTGTGTTTGTTCTCCTGTCTGTTTTACACACAATGACTAGCACCTTTTAGTCTTCAAATTACAACAACTTGTGTAGCATTTGTGTTGCTCTGGAGCGACCCAGCAAACAGGCCCACACTGGGACTCTTCCACGGTAGAACTCCTAACGAGCCCGGCTCCGCTGTGTAGATTTGGGTTTATAGTAAACACATCGTCATTAACCACAGCCATTAGTCGAAGCTGAACGCGGGTATTCGTGTAGGACTGGGTGTGAAAGGGTTGAACCTTTAAAATAACCAACACTGGCGAATATTTAGCTTTTTAGTTTCGTTGTTATTCTCGAGCCCGGTGTGAGCAGGCCTTTAGCAGGAGCTAGCTCTAGTTAACGGTCAGCTAACGGTAGCCTAGCACGGACAGATTAGCAGCAATAAACAAACAAAATAAACCAACCTGCTCTGCGTAGCTTTGGGTCAGGTTTTAAGACCACATCCAGCCGTCTGGGATGTTTCTTTCTGCTTCGAAATCTTATTTTTCTTCATCTTCTTTGTATTTTTTTGGAGGATTGCAACATCATCTTCTATACAGGAGAATTCTCGCAGCAGTTCCTCTCGCCCTTCAAAATAAAAGCCCCTGAATATTATACGTCGCTAGAATAGAATACAATCTTTGTCATTGAGTACGTTTACATGCACACCAATATTCCACTATTATATTATTATAATTATTCTGAATATGAAAATATTGTTTGATACAGGTCATTTAAACAGCATACTTTACAGTAAAAACACTGCTTATTCTTTTATTTATTTATTTTTGATTATGCGTAACTGCTACATTTGTCATCGTAACGTCTAAACAATTTGAATTACACACATATTGCATATATAAATCAAAAGAATAAACAGTAAAAAATACAAATACAAGTTTATTAAATACAATTATTAAAAAGAATTCTGTATGAATTTTGGCAGGGTTAGGACTAGGGCTGCAGCAATCGATTATTTTTGTAATCGAGTATTCTACCGATTATTCCATCGATTAATCGAGTAATCAGATAATAAAATACTTAGTAAACAGGAATAGTAAATATTTATTATTGCGGTTTACTAAAAAAAAAGGAAACCTGTTATATATACAAAAGACAGGTTTTCTTTTTTAGCAGCAAAAAAATGTATTGCCAAATTCCAAGCCCAAGACCCAAGCGCCGCCTGCTGTTATGTAGACGTATTACGTTTCTCAAGTCGGTGTCGCCTCGAGTGTGTTCCGAGGCAGTTTTTTGGACCTCGGGGACGCGACTGATCATCTCGACTGGCTTTTTTGTCGACGGTCGGCCGTCGGCTTCATGTGTCAGCACGCTTAAGTACACCTAGGTCATTGTGACCCAGACAATAACTACTAACGTTCATGCTAGTCAACAGATGGTTTATTTCAAATGATTTCACTTTATTTCATCCTGGAGGGTACTCCGCATGTCCTGGTGTACCACACCGGTCATATCAAACTATTATATTTCTTTACTTTATTAGCTTTACCATGGCCTAATTAGTGGCATAGTTAACACTACACATGTCAAAAGACCTTAATCATTTTGGTGTCACTGATCATATTAACTTGGAACATAGCAATGCACAAGTGAGTTTTTATAGTTTTATACAGATCATAATATGTCCATCTTAGCTTTGCTTCAAAGAGAAAACTCCTCCACTCCCTGACAGGAAACACCTTGCAAGGCTAACTTCCCTATGCTACCTCCCTCACATCTCCCTTGTTTAAACTAAAGATAGCTTTCAACATGCATGTCCTGTCTCCCTGACACAGAGTCTCCTCTCCGAGACTGCTGGGCCTAAATTGTGCTTAAACATGATACACAAAATTAAAACATGACCCCAATGTCTATTGAATAAACTCCCATATTGATACATGATTAATAGTGAATCTTGCTAAACATACGTTACTTAGATAGAAGTGAATATATGTGTGGGCCCTATAAAATATCGGGCGGTTACATTCGTCTGATTTCTTGACTATAATTGATTATATGACAGACATTACAAAACAAAACAATATCTAATAAAATATTTAAAATAAGAGTTTACTTTTTAAAACCACACAATATAATGTCTTCTATCTAAATGTTGATACATAAAGATTTCTGTTTGATAATTGAGAAGTTTTGCTTGGACCCTTAAAGGCACAAATGTTATTCCATGTCATCAGTCTCAGGTTCAGAAGAGTCTCCAGTCTGGTCTTCAGTCTCTGGTTGTAAAAGTGGATGTGCATGTGAGTTCCTGGCTGGTTCTGGTCCTCCACAGTCCTCTCCATCAGCTTATGTTTCCGTCAGACCAACACAAATCTTTTGTTACAAACACTGCAACTTAATCTTTTCTCTCCTGTGTGGACTACCTTGTGTGACCGTAAAATTCCTCTCCTTAAAGAGGAGCTAAAAAGGTTTTTCTCCTGTGTGGAGTCTCATGTGTTTTTGTAAATTTCCACTCTGTGTAAAAGATTTCTTACAGACTGAGCAGCTGAAAGGCTTCTCTCCTGTGTGAGTTCTCATGTGTTTCTTCAGGTGTCCACTTTCGGTGAAAGTTTTATCACACTCAGAGCAGCAGAAAGGTTTTTCTCCTGTGTGAGTTCTCATGTGCATCTTTAAAGCTCCACTGTGTGTAAAAGATTTCTTACAGACCGAGCAGCTGAAAGGTTTTTCTCCAGAATGAGTCATCATGTGGTTCTTCAGGTGTCCACTTTCGGTGAAAGTTTTATCACACTCAGAGCAGCTGAAAGGTTTTTCTCCTGTGTGGATTCTCATGTGTGACTGTAAATCTCCACTCTGTGTAAAAGATTTTGTACAGACTGAGCAGCTAAAAGGCTTTTCTCCTGTGTGAGTTCTCATGTGTGACCGTAAATGTTCACTCTGTGTAAAAGATTTATTACAAACTGAGCAGCTAAAAGGTTTTTCTCCTGTGTGAGTTTTAATGTGTCTCCTTAGATGTGACTTGCGGCCAAATCTTCTCCCACACTCTGAGCAGCTGAATGTTTTCTTACATCTTGAATCATGTTTCAGAGAGTTTGAAGCTGACTGAGGTTCTCTGGTCTCCTTCCAATCAGCACTGTCATCAGTCACAGGTTCAGAAGAGTCTCCAGTCTGGTCTTCAGTCTCTGGTTGTAAAAGTGGATGTGAGTTCCTGGCTGGTTCTGGTCCTCCACAGTCCTCTCCATCAGCTTCTGTTTCCATGTGTTTAGTTTGTCTTTGATGAAGCTGTGAGGACTGAGCTTCCTCTTCATCATGTTCACTCTTCACAGGGACAGGAGTGAATGTGAACTTGATGATATCAGCTTCCTCCAGCCCTTGAAGCTGCTCTCCCTCCTGACTGCTCCACAGTTCCTCCTGTTCCTCTTTAATGTGTGGGGGGGGCTCTGGTTCCTGCTGCTCCTCTTCACCAACAATCACTTCCAGAACATCTTGAGGTAAAGCTGAAACACAGACAGTGTGAATATTTGTACAATTTAACATCTACAATTCCATTAAATGTGGCAAATTCCAAAACTGAAAATTATTCAGCAACAATTTTTAGAAGACGGTTCTTCAAATTTAAGGATATGTTGATTTTGTTTGTCTTCAATGACTGTAGACTAAATATATCTGGGTTTTTGTTAGTAGTTAACAAGCTTCTGTTGTTAGTCCGAAGCAAGCGTAGCTCTAAGACGAAGGCCAAGGTTCACCACAAACCTGTTCAAGTTTCTAAAGGCTGCTTTAGGCTGCATTCACACGTCCTGCATTGCTGCTTCGGAGTAGATTCAACACGAGGGCCGGTTCTAGCCTGCGATATTAGTAGGGCTGAACGATTAATTGCATTTGCAATAATATTGCGATATGTTAAAACGCAATTTCCTAATCGCAAAGGCTGGGATTTGGTCACATGACTCGCGAGAGCAAATCAGTCTGCACTCCGCAGAGAAAGCATCAACTTGGCACGCTAACGCTACGCCGTACCTTGAGCTGATTTCTGTCATTCAAACAACTCAGAGTTGTAATTTAAAACTTTTACAGCCATTTTAATAAAATGAAGGGTTTTATTCGGGCTTGAGTCCATACATGCAGTTAATGGATACAGGCACGGAGAACTGAATGCTCGGTTGGCAACGATTAGCTCTGATTAGCGGTTAGCTTCAGTTAGCAGTTAGCTCCGGTTAGCTCCGTTATAAAGATATGGAGTGGAGGAGACGGCTGCGGAGAGGGGTAACAACCAGACTCTGATAAATGACGTTCGGGGAGCTTTCACAGCAGCGTGGCCGCGGTGTTTCAGCGGTTTTATTAGCACAGTTAATCCCACGACAAGACCACTAGCAACTAACGTAACGATAGCCTCTCTGAGCAAGAGCAACATTGACGGTGTCATGCACACGGCACGCAACTTTACAAGGGGGAGGGGCTGGAGGCAGCTGTATACGCTGTAAAAAAAATACACCGTTTGAGTTACATTTTGTTTAAGAACGTCGGCTCGCAGCTGCAGGTTCTGCTGCTTCAGAGCACTGCAGCGCGTATATCTAATCTATATCTATAACCTCCAGTTTAACTGCCACAAGTTGTTCTTCTTGTAACTAAGATCTCATCAGGGAAAAACATGCAGTATTTTTGTAGTTTAATTGCATTTTTAATTTATAAAAAGTTAAATAAATAATGAATTTTAATATAAAAATATTGATTAATCAATAGTCGATCGTTAATTCTCCCGACGATCGACGAAGAGAATTTAATCGAATGCCCATCCCTAATACACACTTATATTACACTATCATTCTGAATATGAGAATATTATACATTTGATACGGGTCATGTGAACAGCATATTCTGTTTGGATGTTCAGAATAAAGTCTATTACCGTATTTAGCATTTTCTGATTAAGATGTGTGTGATACTTCGGTAATATTCAGGACTTAGAAGCATTCTTTGGAGATTAATATAGATATCTCCATCAGGGTTTTTACTGCAGAACGCTCCAACACGTCCTCCACCGCTGGGAAACTTTAACTTTAAAACATCCTGTTTTACACGGCTGCATGTAAACGGGAATATCAGAGGATAAATACAAGGTTACATGACAAAAAACTTCTAAACCTGAGCTGCAAAATACAGAACTGAAGCCCACTTCTGGACTTTGTTATGTCAGTTAATGAGAACACACACACACACACACACACACACACACACACACAACACAGAAGCCCACTTACAGACTTTGTTGTTATTTTATTAGGGGTGGGCACCTCACGATTCGATTCCGATTCAGAAGCCAACGATTCAATTCTAAACCGATTATCGATGCAACCATTTTTTTTATGTACATTTTCATGCGTGATTTTTCAAAATATACATATAAATCTGAGTTTGCTAATCACTTCCTAGACAAAGCAGCTAGAAAAAAGCTTAGACATATACAGTATTTGTCACACACAAGTTTTAGTGAAATGTTTTGTCTACTGAGACGCACATGTTCTGCATTGTTTTCTGCATTGTCATCGCCACACCCCTCAACCTCATAGCCCCGCACTAGCTAGTACACGGCCACTGACGCAAATGCGGTCAAAAAGACATTGTTTCTTCATAGATCTCCCGATTCGATTACGATTATCATGTCAGCGATTCAATTCAATAAAATATCTCGATGCGTCAAATACATTTTTCTATTAAAACCATGTAGGATATTTAATTCATAGCTTTTCAAGCTTCAAAAACCAAACAAACATTCTGCAGTGCTCTAATACTAAATAACTTGGATACATAAAACTATACAGCACTCCTGTATGTGCAAAACATACCAGAATATGTAAACAGAAATGTTGTCAGGCTTACATTAAATTGTAAACAGAAATAATCGATTATGAGCCTGCCAATTATCGATGCAGCATCGTCCATGTGCACGATTCAATGCATAGATTATTTGATTGATTTCAACACCTCTAGTCCTAGGGAAGATTTCAGCTGTTTCTCTTCTTGTTTTTCCACATGGATATTTTTAGATTTTTCCAACATTTTGTCGTTTTCAGCTATTGTCACCTTTTTTTGTTAAGTTTTTGTCTCTTTTTCAACATTTGTTTGTTTTCAACTGTGGTCACTTATTCTTATTGTTCTTATTTTTTGGCACTTCTTTCAAGGTTTTTTCTTCTTCCGTTTAGTTTTGTTGCTCAAAGATTTTCAGTTTTGTTGCAAAAGACTGGACTAGGAATATTCACTTTTACCAGCCATGGAAACAGCTTCTATATACATGCATACACACACATAGCTTCTATATACATGTATACACACATAGCTTCAATATACATGTATACACACATAGCTTCTATATACATGTATACACACATAGCTTCTATATACATGTATACACACACATAGCTTCTATATACATGTATACACACATAGCTTCTATATACATGTATACACACACATAGCTTCTATATACATGTATACACACACATAGCTTCTATATACATGTATATAGATATAGACACACACACACACACACACACACACACACACACACACACACACACACACAGCTTCTACATGTATACACACACACATAGCTTCTATATCCATGTATAGACACATAGCTTGTATATATATTTCTATATATATTTCAGATGTAAACGTGTCCCACCTGTCCCCTGGTCCGCTGACAGCTTCCTCTCAGACTTCATGTTAAAGTTCCTCGCGGCTCTGCTCCTCTTCTCCCCGACCTGTTTCAGGATATACAACAACAACACGTTAGCTTAGCAGGAGCTTTAGCTTTAGCTTTAGCACCGACTCCCTGCGACATTAAAAAAGAAAACAAATCTGCTCTGTGTAGCTTCGTTTCAGGGTCGTACCAACAACTTCCGGTTAGATGTTTGCTTACTAATGTAACCGAGGGTTTCTTCTGTTGCCTAGACTCAGGTTTGACTATAAAATAAAGAAACACGGGCGTCCAATGTCGGAACAGAGACGGTACTGCACGACACGTCTCACTTTATTCAACCACAACACAGGCAATACAACACTTTATCCACTTCCGCTTTTCCCTTCACAATAAAAGCTCTATGGTTTACTGTAACGTCCTCTTAACCCTCCTGTTGTCCTCGGGTCAAATTTGACCCGTTTTCAAAGTTTCTGTATCAGAAATATAGGTTACTTAAAAGCAAATTGCCCCAAAAATAACACGGATGGTTCCATACAATGCTTCTGGCAAGTAAAATGAAGGATTGGATCATTACTCTTATTGAATTGTGGAGGTTTTATTCAACTTTATAGCATTTGAAAAGAAATTGAAATGGTTTCAAAACAGTTTCCTGACTAAACGTTGACATATACCAGTCTGTGATCTACGGAGCCCCCCTGGTCCCACTTTGTCAAAAAAATTAATTATAACTATCTTGAGGCCTCAAGATACTATCTGGTGGCCACGAGATAGTATCTTGAGGCCTCTTGAGGCCTCAAGATAGTTATCGGCGCCTATGATCAGGAGAGATGCTGGAGGAACAAGGAACGCGCTCCAACACACCGGGATATACCGGGAGCGCATTTTGATAATGACTGAATGAGACACAAGGAGGAAAGAGGAGGACGGAGCACAGATAGACGGGCAGGACAGCGGAGCCAGAGCCGGAGGACAGCTGTGGATGTTTGGCGGATCGGCGCATTGGCGTTGTGCGAGTGCGATTTGGGCAAAAATAGAAAATCTGGTTTCAACCAGTCTATAGAGAAAGGGACTACAGTCTTTACCCTTTTCGGTTTAAGGGAGGGGGGAAGAGGGCGAGCAGAACGCAACGTCCACTCTGCTTTTCCCGGCGCCAACGCGCCAATCCGCCAAACATCCACAGCTTTCCTCCGGCTCTGGCTCCGCTGTCCTGCCCGTCTATCTGTGGTGTTTTGGTTTGCCTGGCACTGAAGACTCCTCCCAGCGCACCCGAGGCAGATCTCATCAGGAGAGATGCTGGAGGAACACGGAACGCGCTCCAATACACCGGGAGCGCATTTTGATAATGAATGGCTGAGACATAAGGAGGAAAGAGGAGCGGACGCTACAGGAGTGCAGGACGGAGCACAGATAGACGGGCAGGACAGCGGAGCCGGAGCCAGAGGAAAGCTGTGGATGTTTGGCGGATCGGCGCGTTGGCGTTGTGGCCCGAACAGGAAAAGCAGAATGGACGTTGCGTGCTGCTGGCCCTCTTCCCCCTTCCCTCAAACAGAAAAGGGTAAAGACTGTAGTCCCTTTCTCTATAGACTGGTTGAAATCAGATTTTCTATTTTTGCCCAAATCGCACTCGCACAACGCGCCGATCCTCCAAACATCCACAGCTGTCCTCTTGCTCCGGCTCCGCTGTCCTGCCCGTCTATCTGTGCTCCGTCCCCAACGTTTCTTTTTCGCTCTCTATCCGCTCCTCTTTCCTCCTTGTGTCTCAGCCATTCATAATACAAAATAACACAACAAGATAGTTATCTTGAGGCCTCAAGATACTATCTCGTGGCCACAAGATAGTTATAATAAATTTTTTTGACAACGTGGGACCAGGGGGGCTCCGTAGTGATCCACTCCATATCCTCTGATTTTAATTGTTAGTCAAAACAATTCATAATTTGTGCTATTATAACTTAGAAAGTAGGTATAAGTTAATATTAATGAGGTTTATTGACCATGAATTCCAGAAATAAGTGTACCACTAGTGGTAATCGGTTGGCTAAGAAGATATAACACAGAATGGGGTGATAATTTATACTTTACAGACAAAACAGAAGAACGACAACACAAGGGTTAACCTTCAACTGAATTAAAATACCTTACACTTAAACATTTAAATAAATAATGTTACAGCTGTAACACTGCTAGAATAAGATATCTAGTTAAAATATCAGTAACAGAATGAATACATTTCATTTAGGAAATGATGGAATAGTAACTTGATCGGCAAATGTTTTTTTGGGGGGGATTTTGGCGGTGTTTTCTGCTAGAGGGTTGTGTGGTTGCATATTGAGAAATGACAGATTGAAAACACTTTGATAATTGTAAAAAAACATCTAAAAAAAAGGGTTAATTTTTTATTTTTACCTGGGAGGACAAGTTGCATGGGTGACGGGAAGACAACACAAGGGTTAAATAGTAAAATATAACAATCAAGATAAATAAACATGATGAGGTGGCACTATATGCATATTGTTATTGCACTTCCAGTTTTGGGGTTTATTGCACACAAGTCTTCATAGAGGATTCCAACTTCTCCCGCTGGAATCAACATATTCAGGACGTCCCGCTAGTCTCTTGAAGAGGCGTGGCCGTGGCAGAGCCCACGGGACCAAGACTGTATGGCTGCAGCCTGGAGCGTCCCAATTCATGCTGTCCCGTCTCATGCCGTCCCGCCTGGGGCCATCCGGAATAAAATAGGCTACGTATTAAAACGTTTTTGCGTCGACTATCATGCTAATGAATAAAATACTTAAAAATATATTTGGTGTTTAAGTAAACAGTAAGATAAATGCAGACTATCATGCTAATGAATAATATATTTGGTGCAATATAATATAAAAATAAAAAGCAGTCTTGGAGAGAGTGTAACATGTTTATTTTATTATAAGTTCAGAAACATTGATGACCCCCAGAATCCCCTCCTTGTTCAGGTCAACAGGTTCCTGAATGAACACATTTAACACTTATTTTGAGAATTCATTATGTAGACAGTTTGTAGTAATTTGACAGTAGGTATGTATACAAGGCATCAAGTTTACTTCATTCACACTAACCGACTGTTGAGGAGGGATTGTCCTGGGCCTCTTTGCCTCCTCCTTATCCTTATCTGCTATTATCTGTACACAGACAACAATTACTTAATCATCACAGGGTGCAAATACATATTTAAATATTTAAGTCAGTAGCAAGTATGCATATGAAGTCCAAAATGAATCAAATCATATAATAAATAATCCTTAGCATGCAGGACACAACATTGTCAACAACTATCAAAATGTGATTCTTGCGATTTGATCTTCATATTTCCTTTTCTGTGCAAACATTTAAAACAGACAGATTTTCTTAAATTACATGTTAGAGATTAAGAAGAATAGTAATTTGATCTATATGTATAATTTTGGCTTTGTTATACATTGTTATGTTACAGTTGTACATGTGATAATGAAATCAGACACACCTGACAACTGAATGACCAGACAGGAGCAACAGGCACCACCATGTCCTGATTGTGTCCATGTCACCGTAGAAATACAACATTTTAAACAATGAAGTCATGTTCTACAAAAACCGTACTGTAATATATCTGTAGACTTTCTGGGCACTTACAGTTGAGAAGTCAAAATCTGCCCGCAGCACAATGTAAAGAGCATACTGTAATAAAAAGAAAACGTATTGGTCTTTACTAGTCTTACTAGAAAAACATGCTATATTCCCCTGGTATTTAAATAAAATAAGAGATCTACAGCTAATATGTTGTCAGGTAAATTATATTTAACACCATTAAGTGACATTTGAGGACAACACACAATACCATTAACATGAAGATCCCATAGGCATTGCCATCTTCCTGTCTTGGGAGACCCTGAACATCAGAAATACAGAAAGACAGTGTACAACATTCAGCACAGCTCATAAATGGAAAATAAACAATAAAATACGTAGAAACCCATTTACTTTGATGTCCGTGCTGTAGATCACAGTCCATTCCCTGGTTTAATACTCTGCGCAAGATCGCTGCAATTAAAGTATCAGCATTTTATTTTCCAAAATTCCTAAAACAGATCTAACTAAATATGTTATTGAACAACTTAATGTGGTCAGGAACAGACCAAAAGCACCTAGAATAACTTTAACAACTTTAAATCCAAAACAGATGGATTGAACGTCTGAACTTAATGAGTTGAAACCTGCAAATCTGAATGTAACATTGATCGCCAAAGCCAACTGGGGCTTCCGGATGTTTATGGAATAAGGATTCTGGGAAAAGAATGCGTCTCTCTCAGCTTCAAAACCTAGCTGTACACATATATTTTTAGAAATTTTAACGTAAACGAATGTAATATAATTTCTCAAATTAAAGATAAAAAAGTTTCTACAAAGAAGAAAGTAGTATAATAATAAAATAATTCGCGATTTCGTATTTTTGACCCTCTGAACTTACCGTTGGACACGCCTCGGCATGAGACGGGACGGCATGAGACGGGACAGCATGACATGGGACGCTCCAGGCTGCAGCCATACCCACCTCCAAGGGACACAGAGACAGGAAACTACTCTGAGTTGGGGCATCTCGGTTGTAAACCGTCTCTGGTGGTACAGACATTTCAAAAAGTCGCACAATCATCACAGGTGCATTCTGGGATAGAAGAAATAACTTCTGGGTTGTTTGCATTTCTTTAAACCAATCACAGTCGTCTTGGGCGGCGCTAAACTCCGGACGCAGGGACGGTGGCTCTGCTAAATAGTCTCAGGAAGGAATTTGTTTTGGTGGAACATTTGCACCCTGCAAAAGAAAACTCCACATACAATATTAAATGACGTTAACTGTTGACACAACACAGTACCGTGAGCTACTTAAATTAGCTGATACATGGTTAAACCTTATTGGTTCTTACCAGTGTATCTCTGTGTGTACTTCGTCCACAGCAATCCCACCAATCGCTCCCAAAATGTCCCTGTTAGAGAGGAAATACCCTTAAAAATATTCTTTGTAAATCTTTTGCAGCAACAGACAAACGAGCCGTGGAGTACTAACGTTACGAGGCAGAGAGCCAGCCGCTGAATGAGTCAAATTAACTACATCTTTCATCCATACAAAGCACGTTGCTATCACCCCGAGTGACAGCTTAATTTGGCTCGTTTTCTGTGAAGAATGTGGAGAGGGGGGAATGTTAAGGCGGAGTTAGCAAGCTAACATTAGCCAACTAACACCACCTGGCTGGCTGGTTCTGCCATGCTTTAATGCTGCATCGGTTACAGAGAATGAGCAGAACAGCGGGCTGGGTCTAACGTTAGCGGTCCGCTGACCCAGTCAGGCATGCAAACAGGTCATGGGTATAAAATGTGAGAAGGATGCAGTAGACCCCTGACCATCTAGGGAGGTCTGGGGGTATGCTCCCCTGGAAGAAAAGCTTGTACATTTTAAATTAACGCATCAATCTGGTGAACTTTGAGAGCAAAAATTAATTAATGTAGAATCTGTGCTCTTCTAAACAATGTTGTGTTCTTGTAAGCGATTTAACCATAAACACACGCTAAATTTCGACATTTCATTTTATAAATACTTATTACATACAGTAGAGCATCCAAAACGTTAGCAAGAGTTTGCATGCCTGCCCACTGCTGCTAGGTCTAACGTTAGCGATCCGCTAATGCCGCTGGGTTAGCAGTCCGCTGACACACTGCTGCTGGGTCTAATGTTAGCGGCCTGCTGACCCACTACTACTGGGTCTAACGTTAGCGATTCGCTAATGCCGCTGGTTTAGCAGTCCGCTGACACACTGCTGCTGGGTCTAACGTTAGCGGTCGGCTGACCCACTACTGCTGGGTATAACGTTAGCGATCCGCTGACCCACTGCTGCTGGGTATAACGTTAGCGATCCGCTGACCCACTGCTGCTGGGTCTAACGTTAGCGATCCGCTGACCCACTACTGCTCGGTCTAACGTTAGCGGTCCGCTGACCCACTGCTGCTTGGTATAACGTTAGCGATCTGCTGACCCACTGCTGCTAGGTCTAACGTTAGCGATCTGCTGACCCACTGCTGCTGGGTCTAACGTTAGCGATCCGCTGACCCACTAATGCTGGGTCTAACGTTAGCGATCTGCTGACCCACTGCTGCTAGGTCTAACGTTAGCGATCTGCTGACCCACTGCTGCTAGGTCTAACGTTAACGTTCCGCTGACCTGTTGTCGCTGGGTCTAACTAATCCTCCGCATTCCCTCGGAGAACGTCTTCCGAGCTTGCCTCCCAGCGAGCTTTGACACTTTACAGCCCCACTGATGTGTATTGTCCGTGACAACTAACAACAATCGCCATTTTGTTGTGTACCCATCAAATGACCACGGCAAACTGCCCAATAGACCTTTTTCACAGCAGAGATGTTGACATGTCATAGTAGGAATAGCACAGGTGTATTCAAAACCATTACTGATGGCTGCATTCCACTTAGGAGAGGTCCTGGTATTAAACCATTACTGATGGCTGCATTCCACTTAGGAGAGGTCCTGGTATTGTGCATGCTGACTCACTGAAATAGCTTACTGGGACAATTGATAGAATTGAGCCATCGTTAAGATTATCAATTTCAGCTGTGCTTTTCCTACTAAGTCAAAACGTCTGCTGTGAAAAAGTTCCATGGCCTTTCTATCCATTTTGTTTCTATGCAAGGACACCATGAAGACTCCAGAGACTGTTGATAGTCACTCCATGCATATTTATTTGTTACATTTTAACAAACCAAGCTGCCTCGGACACATCAACTGACCACCGGTGACAGTCAGTCGAATAGACAACTGAATTTAAGTTTAATATGACTTTTCTTATACAGCATTTTGGGCAGTGTCAGTTGGACGCATTCAGTACCACATGTTTGTTGCATCTTTAGATGGACCTGAACTGGTGATATTTTTACTTTTAACAGTCCTCTCCTCTTCCTTTTCTTAAGTACACCTAGGTCGTTGTGACCCAGACAATAACGACTAACGTTCATGCTAGTCAACAGATGGTTTACTTTAAATGATTTCACTTTATTTCATCCTGGACGGTACTCGGCATGTCCTGGTGTACCACACCGGTCATATCAAACCATTATATTTCTTTACTTTATTAGCTTTACCATTGCCTAATTAGTGGCATAGGAGACACTATACATATTACATATACATATCAAAAGACCTTAATAATTGTTTTTATTTCACCAGTCTCAGGATCAGAAGAGTCTCTAGTCTTGTCTTCAGTCTCTGGTTGTAATAGTGGATGTGAGTTCCTGGCTGGTTCTGTTCCTCCACAGTCCTCACCATCAGCTTCTGTTTCCATCGGCCCAACACATTTATGTGTTTTGACATCAGAAGGCAAGGCAAATCTTTTGTTACAAACACTGCAGCTGAATCTTTTCTCTCCTGCGTGAATTGCCATGTGTGCCCATAAACCTCCTCTGTTTAGAAAAGATTTCTTACAAACTGAGCAGATTAAAATATTTTCTCCTGTGTGAGTTAGCATGTGTGACCGTAAACTTCCTTTCTGTGTAAAAGATTTCTTACAAACTGAGCAGCTGAAAGGTTTTTCTCCTGTGTGGATTCTCATGTGTTTCTGTAAACTTCCACTCTGTGTAAAAGATTTCTTACAAACTGAGCAGCTGAAAGGTTTTTCTCCTGTGTGGGTTATCATGTGTTTCTGTAAACTTCCACTCTGTGTAAAAGATGTATTACAAACTGAGCAGCTGAAAGGTTTTTCTCCTGTGTGTATTCTCATGTGTTTCCGTAAATCTCCACTCTGTATAAAAGATTTCCTACACACGGAGCAGCTAAAAGGTTTTTCTCCTGTGTGAGATATTATGTGTATCTTCAAATGTGACTTGCGGCCAAATCTTTTCCCACACTCCGAGCAGCTGAATGGTTTCTTACATGTTGAATCATGTTTCAGAGAGTTTAAAGCTGACTGAGGTTCTCTGGTCTCCTTCCAATCAGCACTGTCATCAGTCTCAGGATCACAAGAGTCTCCAGTCTGGTCTTTGGTTTCTGGTTGAAAAAGTGGATGTGAGTTCCTGGCTGGTTCTGGTCCTCCACACTCCTCTCCATCAGCTTGTGTTTCCATGTGTTGAGTTTGTCTCTGTGAGGACTGAGCTTCCTCTTCATCATCTTCACTCTTCACAGGGACAGGAGTGAATGGGAACTTGGTGATATCAGCCTCCTCCAGCCCTTGAAGCTGCTCTCCCTCCTGACTGCTCCACAGTTCCTCTTTAATGTGCGGGGGGGACTCTGATTCCTGCTGGTCCACACTGGAGCTACACTCCTGCTGCTCAGGAGGAACCTCTTCTTTAACCACCAACAGCTGCTCAACATCTGCAGGAAACACATACAGAGAAATGTTGTGGAACTGTATCTTATCACTTGGATTGTGATTGTTATAAAGAAATACTGGTTGCGCAGTCAGTTACGCTATATCAACACTACTAGTCTTCCTCTTCAGCCTTGAAAAACTGTTGGAAAGGCTGTTGACCGACATATTAGGGCCCTCTTGTGGTGAAATAATGCAACTGTGCAAAGTGGTGCAGTCGGTAACTAAAGTGACTATATGTAACTTTTTAGTGTTTCTGTCATTTTTCATATTAAAATATTGACAAAATGTGATATTGCGATATTGATTATGAATTTAATTATTCAATATCAATATTAATTTAATCAATTAACTAACTAATGTGTAAAATTACAAAAAATATTTGAAAAGGCATCAAAATAGATTCATAACAAATTAAAGAAGTTTTCTTACAACACAAGGTTTATTTCAACTGCCTGTCATATTGGACTGGTACAACATGAATAAATAAATAACACCGGAAAAGCTTGTGTTAGCATATCCAGCCAGGTGAAAGGTAGCAGAAGATTTATTTTTAAAGCCTAGGCGTAGTTGTATTTTAATGTTATTTTAGAAGTTATCTGCTGTAGTTATGGCTGATACTGGAGCAGGACCATCACTCAAAATGCAACGATGCATCTGTAACGTATTCTCTTATTGTAAATTACTGATTTTCTGTCTGCACAAAACATTCATCGCAACTATATGACCTCCCGGTAACACTAACTCAGTAATACAGTGGGCAATAAAGCCCTGTAAAGAAAAGACCTTTACCACAGCAGATGTGGTAAAAACACTACCACTTGTGTCCAAAGCGGCCGCTAGAATCAACACAAACTGAAAGTTACATATAGCCACAATAAGAGGCATAACAAGAGACTTGTCGGAATAACAGAGTGCAAAGTGGACTTTACTGTATTCAAATGGTTCAAGTTGTGTGTGTCTCTGATGAACCGTGAGTAAAACCTGTCATTTTTGTCTGATCTGAACATTATTTGAGTCTTTCATTGTGTTTTGGTGAGACTTTTGTTGATGCAGAGCTAATCTAATGTAACCATGTTCCTTAATGCGAGACCCTACAGGTGAATAGGGTACAATTTTAAAATAACAGCTATCACCATGAAACTTCCTAAGTTGATTACTTACACAAGTATATAAAAAATGTATTACAATTCTTTTTTCTTTTTTAGTTTACACACAAGATGAAAACAAAATTACAGAGGGATTTTAGGATATCTGCTTTCATTACAGAGGAAATGAAAATATACTGTCCATAGCCTTAAAAAATAGATTTTCGCCATTTCTTTTAATTAAAATGTCACATAAATCAGGCCAAGAGCGATTTATTAACTAATCTCTCTGTAAATATCTTCAGAATACTGCTAAGTGTAGAACTAGAAAGTTTGGTGTACATAGGCGGAGACGTTTATACTGGAGAATGACAAAAAACTAATTTTGAGAAAACGGCATTTTAAGATTTAAATAGGGGAATTTTATACATTTCTATTGGAAAACATTGCTCAAAAACAGAATAAATGCTAAGGCCTTTAGTAATAATAATATAGAATATTTCAAGCTCATGAAAACTGATTATTTAAATAACATGGCAGGCATATAAGGCCTACAAGTGCAGTAAATCAAGTAATTAACTTTGTATCGAGTACAAAGTTGCCAACAAAACCCACGCTAGACAGAAAAACTTGTTTTTAGATTCTTCAAAGTAGCCACCCTTTGCTTTTTTATTAATAAGGGAAATAATTCCACTAATTAACCCTGACAAAGCACACCTGTGAAGGTAAAACCATTTCAGGTGACTACCTCATGAAGCTCATTGAGAGAACACCAAGGGTTTGCAGAGTTATCAAAAAAAGCAAAGGGTGGCTACTTTGAAGAATCTAAAATATAAGACATGTTTTCAGTTATTTCACACTTTTTTGTTAAGTACATAATTCCATATGTGTTCGTTCATAGTTTTGATGCCTTCAGTGAGAATCTACAATGTAAATAGTCATGAAAATAAAGAAACACATTGAATGAGAAGGTGTGTCCAAACGTTTGACCTGTACTGTATATTATTAACGTTTTCTTGATAGCAGCTTGAAAGAAGACATATTGAAGGAGTAAACTAGCCCAAAATCTCAAAATTGACCACTGCATGAAAAATCTCAGTTTTTGCCTATCTATCTATCTATCTGGTTTCCTAATGCTAGTTTAGCTGTACCTTTATATTTCTAGTAAGACTGTTGTATTTGGACATTCTCCTATGTAAATGACATGGATATCTGTTTTTATTGCAACTTAAAATGCAACCTAGGGTCTTTTTGTGAATGTACCCGAGTTAAACTTTTGTTTAAAAGCATATTTAGGACGGAATCGCCACTTTTAAGATTCACCGTATTTTCCTTTTTCGGTCAAATGGCCTTTTGAATGGGAGTGCTAGGGACACTTTTATGCTAGCCTCAAAATAGCAATGTTTAAAACAATAAGAAGGCTCGAAACAACAAGAGACTTTGCTCGAAGTATCACCGGGGGCTCTACACCTTAACGAAAGCATTGACAACATTGTTTGTGTACCCAGAATTTACTAAAAAGAAAGGTTTTGAACAACTCACCGTAGCTCTTGTTGTTTTCGGCCACTACCACCTCGGCAGTCAAAACGAGTCGATATCCAATGAATGGACTCCATATGAGGCTCCCTTTTCAACTACAATGTCAATATTGTTTTTCAATAACGACAAAACAAGAAATAATCTGTGCATTTATATGGAACTAAGCTTTAGGAGCTTTTCCATCTTTACTCTCCCTGAGTAGTAGTTATGTTGCCTTCAGAAATCAATTGGTTTTGACTGATAAAATGGCTGCGGCTGGAAACAACAAGAGCTACGGTGAGTTGTTCAAAACCTTTTTTACTAAACTCTGGGTACACAAACAATGGGCCTCATTCACCAACCGTTCTTATGAAGAAATGTGTTCTTAAACCCCACTTACGCACTTTTTACAAAGATTCTGGCATTCACTTATTAGCTAAGAACAAAATCTACAAACACTGAAGAGCACTCTTACGCACATTTGAGTGATGACAATTTGCTCCAAATAATTGGTTACTGCATTTTATTTAATTGTACAGTCATTTACAATGATAGTATTGTACTGTAACATATTTCTGATCATATCTTAAAAAAAAAAAAAAAAAATCGTATTATGCGAAGAAACTAACACTGCAATTTACATCAGCAATTAAACTGAATAAATCCTGCATTATTTGGTGATTGATCACGCTAAATAGGGCCAAAATGCAGTGGTGGAATGTAACATAGTAGCCTTTGTTTCTTCGTTACTGTACTTAAAAAGGAACACGCGACTTATTGGGAATTCAGCTTATTCACCGTAACCCCCAGAGTAAGACAAGTCGATACATACCCTTCTCATCTCCGTGCGTGCTGTAAGGCTGTCTGACGGCTCCAGCGGCATCAGGCCAGCACAGAACATCAGGTAACTGGTTCCAGTAATCCTACTGCTCCCAATAAGTGACAAAATAACACCAACATGTTCCTATTTACATGTTGTGATTTATAGAGTCACAGCGTGTACAAAAAACAACATAACATGAGACACAGCCGTCTTTTAACAGTAAACAAACCGGGAACTATATTCTCAGTTGGAAGAATATAGTACTTGGGCGGAGTGATATGCTCGCAGCAAGCCTGTCTGAGAATATAGTTCCCGGTTTGTTTGCTGTTAGAAGATGGCTGTGTCTCATATTACGTTGTTTTTTGTACACGCTGTGACTCTACAAATCACAACATGTAAATAGGAACATGTTGGTGTTATTTTGTCACTTTTGTCACAATTTGGAGCAGCAGGCTAGTTGGAACCAGTTACCTGCAGGATCTGTGCTGGGCTAAGCTAATGCTGGAACCGTCAGGCAGCGTTACAGCACGCACGGACATGAGAAGGGTATGTATCGACTTGTCTTAATCTGGGGGTTACGGTGAAAAAGCTAAATTCCCAATAAGTCGGCGTGTTCCTTTAAGTACATTTTTCACGTATCTGTACTGAATCAATAGTGCATACTTTTGATTTTACTTTGTTACATTTTGCAGCAATTATCTACAGGATACTTTCTACTCCACTACATTTCTACAACGTTCTGTTACGTTTTCTGATCAGTTTTTCCCCCTGCCAAAACGCCTTCTTGACCGTTACACGTTTGTCTCACCAGTAAAGTTTGGTTGCCATAGATACTGTATATATGGGGCACAGCTGATCCAAGCCGGCCTCAGTTTCTCCAGAGCCCGGGCGCAGCTCTGCTGACCCTCGGTAATACAGCCTCCGGTAAACGTGAAAATGAAAAAAAAATTTTTTTATTATTATTCCCGTTTTTAAATCATAGTTGCCATCTATTTCTCTCCACAGTGTCGTTACTTCTCCGCCAGGCTGCGTAAGACGTAAGAACGTAAGCGTTCATATCTTATTTATTTATTTGGCTGGACCTCTTCAAATCATCCTCCCCATTTTCGCTGCTTCACACACTTTATTTGCTTACTTGCATGGTTAAAGGTCCCATGACATGGTGCTCTTTGGATGCTTTTATATAGACCTTAGTGGTCCCCTAATACTGTATCTGAAGTCTCTTTCCCATAATTCAGCCTTGGTGCAGAACTACAGCCACTAGAGCCAGTCCCACAATGAGCTTTCCTCAGGATGTGCCATTTCTGTGTCTGTAGCTATTGAGGAGGAGAGTGGGAGGGGCAAGGTGGAGGGTGGGGGTGTGGCCTTGACCAACTGCCACTTTTCTCGTTTGAAAGCCATGATGTCTCTCTCTCATGGGTTGGCCAAATTCTCTGGGCGGGCAAAGCAGAGAAAGGGGAGGTAACCTTGCTTGTTATGACCTCATAACAAGCAGATTCCAAAACGGCTCATCTGAGCTTTCCTTTTCTCAAAGGCAGAGCAGGATACCCAGGGCTCGGTTTACACCTATTGCCATTTCTAGCCACTGGGGGACCATAGACAGGCTGGGGGAACTCATATTAATGTTAAAAAACCTCATAAAGTGAAATTTTCATGCCATGGGACCTTTAAAGAAAATAAATCCATGAATAAAACCAACCGCATTGTGATTCTAACAACATATTTCCGTTTTATGCTGGTTAGGATTAGCCTGGATGCCAGCCGAACTTAGCCCCGCCCACAAAATTTGAGGTCGGGAAGTTCGGTCTGGAGTCGCTCCGTTGAGAAGTAATTATTTCCCGAACAGGATCTGTTCGGACCAATCAGATTGTCGGACAGATGATCAACAGTAACAGAATCAACCACGTCACCAAAGAACGCTTGGGTTGAATTTGTTGAGATGTGTAGATTCCACCATCGCGTCTGTTACAGAAGATATTGACAGCGCATTCATTTTAAAATCCTCAGCGGAGGAGCCTCAACAACTGCCCGAAAGCAAGAAAGAGACTGAAGAGAGAGAGCGTTATATGGTGGAGAGAGATAGAGAGAGACTGAAGAGAGGGAGCGTTATATGGTGGAGAGAGATAGAGAAAGACTGAAGAGAGAGAGCGTTATATGGTGGAGAGACATAGAGAGAGACTGAAGAGAGAGAGCGTTATATGGTGGAGAGAGATAGAGAAAGACTGAAGAGAGAGAGCGTTATATGGTGGAGAGACATAGAGAGTGAGTGAAGAGAGGGACCGCCGGCGCTAGAACAAAGCCGTGAATCAGAGAAATAAAACGTGTTTTCGCCGATCCATCTCTAGAAATGCAACTGTAGTGAGCATGTCACTATCACTAACGTTATCCACATTTATATTTACAAGAAACAAATGATATATCCAGCTTCAAAAAAGTCTAAAAGTCGGACGTTAGAACGAATGCACGCGAATGCATTGTGCAAAGAGTGGTTGCTATGGAGACGATACACAGTGTTGAGTTCCGTTGCTCTGATTGGTTGGAGGTCTATCCAATGAATGCAGAGGCATTTTTTTTCCTGGTTTGGTTGGAACACGCCCCATAATCACAGCCCAATGGAGCGGTTTCAGACTCATATTCTGACTAGAATCTGAGTATGACCACGTCAGGCTAGGTTAGGATAGGAACTTCTTATAAAAGCTAGGCCTTGTTTGTGGTAGTGGACATCTTCCACTTTTACTAAAGTAAATATGTCTCTGGTTATTTGTACTTTTACTTGAATGGTGTGTGCACAAGCCGACCTTCCTCTGCAGTGCTGTGGAGGAAGGTCTGGACACACGAGACTAGTGTGAAAGGAACCCTACTCCTAAAATAAAATAAACCAGGTTCTCTTGAACTTTTATGCTCTTGACTTCTGCAGATTTTTCCCCCTTTCTTGCCCCTTAAAATCCTGTTAATATTGTTCCTACCTTTCTCTTCATCATCTTCACTCTTCACAGGGACAGGAGTGAATGGGAACTTGGTGATATCAGCCTCCTCCAGCCCTTGAAGCTGCTCTCCCTTCTGACTGCTCCACAGTTCCTCCTGTTCCTCTTTAATGTGTGGGGGGGGCTCTGGCTCCTCCTGGTCCATACTGGAGCTACACTCCTGCTGCTCAGAGGGAACCTCTTCTTTAACCACCAACAGCTGCTCAACATCTGCAGGAAACAGGAAACATAGAGAGAGACGTTAACACAGACACAAAGAAACAGCATCAACAGTACAGAGTCTCTTTTCAAATCTCTTTACGTGGTAAAAAATTCTAACTTTCAGCCTGAGTGCTGTAAAGACTGACAATTATACCTGAGGCTTATTTTATTCTTATTTAATTTTCTGGTCTGGTTTGAATCCTTACTTAAAGAACAAGTACTACTTTGTGTCTATGGATAAACATCTGAGCGGACAAATATGAAATACAGCATTCCCCAAGGCTCCATTCTGGGGCCTCTTCTGCTCAACAGCTACGTGCTTCCTAGGGCTGGGTACCGAACGTCGATACTTTTATGGTATCGAAAATAGTACTCCAATCCTATGAGTATCGAAAAATTATTTATCTTTCGGTGCCAAATTTCGGTTCCAAAAGCATCTGAGCGTGTTAGCGCAAGCTTATCTGTCCTCTCTGCATATTGACACAGACCGGAGCTCTGACTGACACACACACATACGGAGAGGTGCGGACGGAGTAAACTGTCTGCAGTTTTGTTGAAGTCACAGAGAGTCACGGTTGGTCTCAAGTGTGGTTACAGTTTTTTAAAACTTCACGCAGACAGCGTTTGCTGCGATAGGATATTAATGGCGAGCCGAAAGCGGTCGCGGTGCTGTTGACGTTACACTTCCTCTTAGACAAGCAGCCACAACGGTGGTTTCTCTGCCCTGATGACTGACTGACAGGCTGAGCTTGTAAGGCAAGGCAACTTTATTAATGTTACTCTGAGTGAGCAGTTTTACCAGATTTTTTTAATTTTGATAACTGTTTTGATTCAAAATTAAGGTGGAAAATAAAAGATTTGTGTTTAATGTATTTTTGTTGATGTTGAAATTAATTTTAAAATATATGGTATCGAAAAAAGTATCGTTAGGAATCGGTATCGAAATTGGCACCGTATCGAAAGATTCTGAACGATACCCAGCCCTAGTGCTTCCAGTGGCTCAGATAATAGAAGACAGTTGCACTGATTATTTGTCTATAAGCGATAATGTTTGCTGTGTGATCACATCAACACACAGTCACATGACTTCTCAAGCCTGACGGAGGTTCTCCGCTCTCCTTCAAAACGTCACAATTACCTTCTGTAATGTGTTGAGTTTGTTGAGTTTGATGAAGCTGTGAGGACTGAGCTTCCTCTTCATCATCTTCACTCTTCACAGAGACAGGAGTGAATGGGAACTTGGTTATACACCCCTGCTGCTCAGGGGGAACCTCTTTTTTACCAACCAACTCCTGCTGCTCCTCTTCACCAATAATCACTTCCAGAATGTCTGGAGGTAAATCTGAAACACAGACAGCCATTTATTAATATAAATCTTAATGATACCCATAAAAAACCTCATGCCTCCACTGTGCTCTGGCTATAAAAGCTGTGCCGGTCTGTCTGAGAAAATCTCTGAGTTGGAAGGTAAGATAACTGGCTGCACCATTTATTTAGAAATGATGTGGCCGGGTTGGGTCGGTGGGTGGAGCGGGCGCACGTATACTGAGAGGTTTATGCCTCGACGCAGAGGTCCAGGGTTCGAATCCGACCTGTGACGATTTCCTGCATGTCTTCCCTCTCTTTCTCCCCTTTCTCACCTGGCTGTCCTATCAAATAAAGGCAGAAAAGCCCAAAAAAAGAAATGATGAGGCTCTGCTCAGTTTCATGCTAGGTTTGGGCCGGTGTAAAAATGTTCTGACCAGTTTGATGTAATTTCGTCAACATGACGAGAATAAAGTCAACATGACAAAAATAAGTCCACATGACGAGAATAAAGTCAACATGATGAGAATAAAGTTGAAAAACTTTTTCGAGAATAAAGTCGAAATGTCAAGAATAAATTCAACTCCTTTATCACTTAATCACATTAGAGCGACTGTCCAGCTGCCATGTAAGGAACATCATATGGGTTACATCCTTGGAGTGCAGCGCTCGCCTGAGCTCCACTTCTTCAGGATCAAACAATTTGATACATTTTCTTATTGTGTCTTGTGATACAACATATCCTCTCTGTATTGCGCGTAGGTGTAACCATCGATACCCTTGAATCTGTCCATTACAAGTTATTTCAGTTTGCAAGAATACTCTTCCAATTTGTGTGGTTTCTCCTTCTGAACAGACTTATCACCATACTGTGTTTATGCGCTAAAAGAGACTTCTTTGTTATTTAAACCGATTCTGAAGTATAATTTCACTAGTTCATATAGGTCTTCACAGTGCATTTTATAGAAGACTGCATAGGTAAAGCTAGTAGATTGGTTTAGGCTAGAAGTTAGACTCAAAAGTCTGACTTGATTCTTGAAATCAAGTTTTTTTCTCGACTTTATTCTCTAAATGGTATTTTCAACTTTATTCTCGACATTTCGACTTTATTCTCGAAATGCTAAATAAATTAAATAACTTATTTTTTTTCCCTTGATGTGGCCCTAATGCTCTGTCGTAGCTTCTATATACACATATAGCTTCTATATACACACATAGCTTCTACATATTTAAGATTTAAACGTGTCCCACTTGTCCCCTGGTCCGCTGACAGCTTCCTCTCTGACGTCATGTTAAAGGGGTGATAAAATGATTATATAGGGTATTTCACACTGTTCCTTAAGGTCTCCGAACAGCATATGTAACACTGGTTGGGCTGAAAATGGCCCGGGTGCTGTTCTATGCGCTTTAATGCAACCCTGTGAAATAGCCCTAGAATGAAACAAGAGGTTTTATGGTTATATGGTATGCTCATGAATATTTAGATGAGCTGCGCGCTGATTGGTTGGTTTACAACGAGTGAAGCTGTGCAGCAAAGACGCAACATGAAACATGTTCAGTGGTCACTGAAACATCCAAGGTGGAGATACCATGGAGACGTTATGTGTTGAACCATATATGTTTGAGCCTGAAGCAGAGGAAGAATCTGATGTAGAGGAGCAACCAGTGGCCCACTTCACAAATGTGTTCAGTAGTCAACGTCTTTATAATGTATTTAACAATATATAAATAAAAGGTCACATTACCTTTTGCTACATGCCATACGTCGTAGTAGTGGGTTATTCTACGTTCTCTCAGGAACTCTTGGATCTGCGGGGGATGATCAGTGATAATACAGTCCAACTTCACACCACTTCCATGTAGGAGGTCCAAGGTTCTTATAAGACCCTCCTTCTCCATGTATGAGCTTCCCCACACCTCGCTGCTCTGTGTAGAAAGAGAGACACACATGCAATAGGTATCCATTTACCTTTTTCCATTCTGTAAAAAAAAAAACTGACAAAGATCTGGACAAACATGCATTGTGAATTGTAAATTTACATGACAATTCACGATTGAGGGCCGGGGCCCTTCCGGGGCTCAGCCCCGGCACATAAGCCTGCTCCTTTGTGTCCGGATGTGCCTGCTTGCAGTCAGTTGCCTACTGGAAAAATGTCACATCAAATTTCATGAAAGTGATGCTTTTGAAAACTTGATATTTCTGACAACAAAAATGGAAGATTTTTTGAAATGGCATGTTTATTTTGTCTCGGCGGAGCCGAAATGAGAACAATCGGAACACGGTAACAACACGCGCAGCACTGCAGACAATTCACCACTGCGGGTCAACCCCATAACGCCTAGTGTCTCACTCGGTAGGACTAACAGATAAAATGCCTTCTCCTAAAAGCTAAAAACCCCGTTCGCAGCGGTGGAAGCCCGTTGCTCGGAAGCTCCAACGGCCGCTACGAGTTCATGTCGCTGACCAAGCCGTTGAACCGGTCCTCGGAGAGCCCCCGGCGCCAGGGCTGTGTGTGTGCTAGTAAAGACAGAGAATGGGAGAAGGAAGATTGTGTGAGGTGGACCTGGTCACCACAGAACCAAATCTTCTCAGTTGTTGCTACTGTCACATGCTGCACTGTCTCTTTGTTTGGCACATTGTATGGGTCACTTCTTATATCATAACAAGGTAATGCAATGCATAATCAAGTGATGACTGATTAACAGTAATGTAAAATGCTAAATGCCCTAATACCTGTTGATACTACAACAATACAAAGTACAGGCTCGTAACCTTGCAATTGTGCACATATCATGTAAGACTCGATTTCTCCATTTAAGTGCCATTTAATGGTTTATTTTTCAAAACGATTACCCCCGGATCCCCCTAGGGAGAGCCCCCCAAGTGTCACCTGTACAGCCTGGAACACTTGCATTGGCTCATTTTCAATATCCTTGAAAAACTTCCAAACGTTCTTCTTTGCGATATTCCCGTGGGAGTACACGGAGCAGCACGCAGCTAAACTGTAGTGTCTGAGACGTACGCCACCTCCTCCTGTAACTATCAACTAGTAGCCTCGTTGGGATTCGCCCGTTTTCAGCGGCAGTTTCCCCGTCCTGTTTCAGGATATACAACAACAACAACACGTTAGCAGGAGCTAGCTGCTAGCGGCTAACCTTAGCTTTAGCACCGACTCCTTGCGACATTAAAAAAGAAAACAAACCTGCTCTGTGTAGCTTCGTTTCAGCTTTTAAAACCACATCCAAAATTTGGGACCTTTCTTTCTTCTTAAGAAACTAAACACTGGCGCCTTTTACTCCGCCGTCCTCACCACGATGTGACACACAAACAGTTAACGTTAGTTCCGGGGACGGACGCTATTACGGGTCGTACCAACAACTTCCGGGCAGATGTTTGTTTACTAATGTAACCGAGGGTTTCTTCTGTTGCCTAGTCTCAGGTTTGACTATAAAATAAAGAAACACGGGCGTCCAATGTCGGAACAGAGACGGCACTGCACGTCTCACTTTATTCAACCACAATACAGTCAATACACTTTATCCACTTCCGCTTTCTCCCTTCACAATAAAAGCTCTATGGTTTACTGTAACTTCCTCTTAACCTTCAACTGAGAGGCAACACATTAACATACCTTACACTTAACATTTAACCCTTGTGTTGTCCTTCTGAGTCAAAATTGAAAATGAATAAAGTCAACATGTCGAGAATAAAGTCAACATGATGAGAATAAAGTTGAAAAACTTTTTCGAGAATAAAGTCGAAATGTCGAGAATAAATTCAACTCCTTTATCACCTAATCACATTAGAGCGACTGTCCAGCTGCCATGTAGGCAACATCATATGGGTTACATCCTTGGAGTGCAGCGCTCGCCTGAGCTCCACTCCTTCAGAATCAAACAATTTGATAAATTTTCTTATTGTGTCTTGTGATACAACATATCCTCTCTGTATTGCGCGTAGGTGTAACCATCGATACCCTTGAATCTGTCCATTACAAGTTATTTCAGTTTGCAAGAATACTCTTCCAATTTGTGTGGTTTCTCCTTCTGAACAGAGTTATCACCATACTGTGTTTATGCGCTAAAAGAGACTTCATGTTATTTAAACCGATTCTGAAGTATAATTTCACTAGTTCATATAGGTCTTCACAGTGCATTTTATAGAAGACTGCATAAGTAAAGCTTAAAAATGAGCACTTTTAAGTTTTTTTTTAACTCAATATTTTTGTAGCGTTCTTTTCTGCGATTCTTTCCACTACCACCACTATACATTAACAACAACTTATTACCACTATTTTTACACCATTCGTTTGGGGAATTTGTGGTCAATAAAGCTCATTTAGCCTATAAGAAATGATATACCATTTTAAGTCAGAATAATCCTATAAATTTAGTAAAACACCTAAAAGTCAATACAATTTGTGTACTGATAATTTGACTTGTGAAGAGCGTTTTGAGAAACCATCCGTGTTACTTTTGGGCAATTAGGTTAAAAAAAACCAACATTTCTGCTATAGAATCTTTGGAAACGGGTCAAATTTGAAAGAGGGTTAAGCTTTCCCGTCACAATAAAAGTTCTATGGTTTACTGTAACTTCCTCTTAACCTCCTGTTGTCCTTGGGTCAAATTTGATCCATTTTCAAAGTTTCTGTATCAGAAATATAGGTTACTTAAAACCAAAGCCTCAAAAATAACATGGATGGTTCCATACAACGCTTTTTGCATGTAAAATGAAGGATTGGATCATTAATCTCATTGAATTGTGGGGGTTTTATTCAACTTTTAGCATTTGAAAAGAAATTAAAATGGTTTCAAAACAGTTTCCTGACTAAACGTTGGCATATACCAGTCTGTGATCCACTCCACATCCTCTGATTTTAATTGTTAGTCAAAATAATTCATAATTTGTGCTTTTTTAAAACTCAGAAAGTAGGTACAAGTTAATATTAATGAGGTTTATTGACCATGCATTCCAGAAATAAGTGTATCACTAGTGGCAATAGGTTGGAATGAAGTTGGCTAAGAAGATGTAATACAGAATAAGGTGATCATTTATACTTTACAGACAAAACAGAAGGAGGACAACACAAGGGTTAAACCTTCAACTGAGAGGTAACACATTAATATACCTTACACTTAAACATTTAAGCTCTTCTGTGTTTAAATAAATTATGTTACAGCTGTAACGCTGCTAGAATCAGATATCTAGTTAAAATATCAGTAATGAACAAATTATGTCATTAAGGAAAAGATGGAATAGTAACTTGATCGATTCATGTGTGGGAAATGATCCCACGTTTTTAGGTTTAAAAAAAGGATCTTACTCTTTAACAGAAAGGCCAACCTCCTTAGAGATCCTTTCTGTAATGCTGTCAAGACACTTAGAATATTCATATGAGCTGGTCAACGGCAAAACAAGCACTTTTGTGAAGGTAAATACAAGCTGCGCAATCGCCCCATTAACTTACATTGTAGCTTGTTTGTCCACTGCCGACTGCAGCGATCTCGCTTAATATTGGACCAATGTCAAAGATTGTTGTTCCCATCAGTCACTTAGACACAGAAACATGGGGAAATAGGGGTTGAAAAAAACAGTAGTTACCCTTTAATCCTTTTCACTATCTGCAAAACCACGTGGCAAACTAGTCATCCCTGCATCTGTACTTAGGTTTACTTCTAACTGTTTTGAACGTGTATACAGACTAGTGCCAACTACTCACAAAAAACAGAGCTTTAGCTCCAGTCATGTGATCATGTGCGCCTTCATATTTGGCCTGTTGTTGAATCTTTTCCCACACTGATAGCAGCTATATTTCAGACTACCAACACACTTGTCTTCAGTGTCTGGTTGTGAAAGTTCCCGAGCAGGTTAGGTGTTCAGCATAAGTTACCACAGCGATTTAACCCGGTAACAAGTGATCCACCATTGTGATACACAAAACCCTGGGTTGAACCTGAAGTTACGTGCTGAGTGCTGAGCTCCGGACGCAGTGATGATGGCTCTGCTAAATAGTCTCAGGAAAGAACTTGTTTTGGTGGAACATTTGCAACCCGCAAAAGAAGACGCCACATACAATATTAAATTAAGTTAACTGTTGACACAATACAGTGAACATGAACTTCTCTGTATAATAACAGGAAACTAGTGATCTGCTTATAACTTAAGTGCTTTCAGATCAACTCTTCTCTGTGCTTGGACCTTAGCCAATATTTTATCCTTATTCCAACTATTCTTACTACTTCACCTTCTGTTTTCACATTGAAGACAGCAATCCAGTTTAGCTTTTCAGCATTCACACTTATTTTCTGCAGGATATCTCTATTTTCTACTTCAGTAACTTTATGCAGCCGAATTAACTGGATTCTGTTTACATGAATGTTTACTTCAGACTCCCTGAAAGCAGAACAGAAACTATTCTTGTAGAAATATGGAGATATTTTTCTCAATTCCCGTCCATTATCCTCCAATTTGTCAAATGGAACCTGCTAGAAGATTTGGGTTTGGTGAAAGCAATTTTCTGCTTTCAGCATTCACACGCATTATCTGCAGGGAATGCATTTTGATTTTTGTTAGTCATTTATTATCATGTGCACAACAATCACAAAGTAGCAGTCGTTATATCATAGGCTTGCTCCAACAATGCTTATTAAATATGTACAAAAACAAATTCATAGTAAAAATCCTAGGACAGTAAATAGTACAGAAGTTAAATATATGTATTAAATAAAATATATATATTTGTGGTAATGATAAGTGACTTCTGGAAATTCAAAACAAAACTGAGGTGAATAGATAATTATTACATAAAAAGCTGTATGGCCCCAATCACAGAACGTGCATCCGTTAATCACGCGTCACAAATTTGTGCTATAAAAAGAAATTTGCCTTCTCAGATTAGTGAGTAGAAAAGAAGATCCTTTTTGTATTCCCAAGAGCATCTCGTCTTGATATGAAAAACCTGAACAACGTTTCATGTGATAAAATAAGTTTTTCCTCTCCGAATATCGGCTCCCGCAAAGCGTGCAGCAGAACAGCTTTTCGGTGTGAATGATCATGTGCACCATCAGATTTGGCCTGTTGTTGAACATTTTCCCACACTCAGAGCCTCTTGACACTTTTTTCCCAGCGGTATCAGTCATATGACAACTTCAGTATTTTTTAGAGAGTTTAAAGCTGACTGAGGTATTTTTTTAATTCCATGACTTTTCAAAGACCTTCAAGGATTTTAATACTCACTACATCTTGTATCATGTTTCAGAGAGTTTTGAGCTGACTGAGGTTCTCTGGTCTCCTTCCAATCAGCACTGTCATCAGCTTCAGGTTCAGAAGAGTATCCAGTCTGGTCTTCAGTCTCTGGTTGTAAAAGTGGATGTGGATGTGAGTTCCTGGCTGGTTCTTGTCCTCCACAGTCCTCTCCATCAGCTTCTGTTTCCATGTGTTGAGTTTGTCTCTGATGAAGCTGTGAGGACTGAGCTTCCTCTTCATCTTCTGCACTCTTCACAGGGACAGGAGTGAATGGGAACTTGGTGATATCAGCCTCCTGCAGCTCTTGAAGCTGCTCTCCCTCCTGACTGCACCACAGTTCCTCCTGTTCCTCTTTAATGTGTGTGTGTGTGTGTGAGGGGGGGGCTCTGGCTCCTGCTGGTCCACACTGGAGCTACACTCCTCCTGCTCAGGAGGAACCTCTTCATTAACCACCAACAGCTGTTGAACATCTGCAGGAAACAGAATGAAGAACAGACACATTACTGACCACCACTCAAACTAAATTCAAACCAATAATAATAATGAGAGGTAGTTTGTATCACCATAGATATGAAGAGATTCTGCAAAATAACTGTTAAAGACTTTTCCAAAACGTTTAAGGATTTTTTTAATTCCATGACTTTTCAAAGACCTTCAAGGATTTTGATACTCACTACATCTTGAATCATGTTTCAGAGAGTTTAAAGCTGACTGAGGTTCTCTGGTCTCCTTCCAATCAGCACTGTCATCAGCTTCAGGTTCAGAAGAGTATCCAGTCTGGTCTTCAGTCTCTGGTTGTAAAAGTGGATGTGGATGTGAGTTCCTGGATGGTTCTAGTCCTCCTCCGTCCTCTACATCAGTTTCTGTTTCCATGTGTTGAGTTTCTCTGCTGGCTGGAGGCTCTGCCTCTCTGTTCTCCTCAGTTTGACTCTGATGAATCTGTGACGACTGACGACCAACACATTTATGTCTTTTGACCTGAAATGTCTTGTCACAAACACCGCAGCTAAATAGTTTTTCCCCTGTGTGGACTGTCATGTGTGAGCGTAAATTTGCAATATGCGTGAACAATTTCTTACAGACTGGGCAGCTGAAAGGTTTTTGTCCTGCGTGAATTATCATGTGTTGCTTCAGATCTGACTTGTAGCCAAATCTTTTATCACAAATTGAACAGCTAAAAGGTTTTTCTCCTGTGTGGATTCTCATGTGTTTCCATAAAATTCCACTCTGTGAAAAATATTTGTTACAAACTGAGCAGCTAAAAGTCTTCTTTCCTGTGTGCGTTCTCATGTGTGTCTCCAGATTTGATTTGCGGACAAATCTTTTCCCACACTCAGAGCAGCTGAATATTTTCTTACGTCTTGAATCATGTTTCAGAGACTTTAAAGCTGACTGATGTTCTCTGGTCTCCTTCCAATCAGCACTGTCATCAGTCTCAGGTTCAGAAGAGTATCCAGTCTGGTCTTCAGTCTCTGGTTGTAAAAGTGGATGTGAGTTCCTGGCTGGTTCTGGTCCTCCACAGTCCTCTCCATCAGCTTCTGTTTCCATGTGTTGAGTTTGTCTCTGATGAAGCTGTGAGGAATGAGCTTCCTCTTCATCATCTTCACTCTTCACAGGGACAGGAGTGAATGGGAACTTGGTGATCTCAGCCTCCGCCAGCCCTTGAAGCTGCTCTCCCTCCTGACTGCTCCACAGTTCCTCCTGTTCCTCTTTAATGTGTGGGGGGGGCTCTGGCTCCTGCTGGTCCACACTGGAGCGACACTCCTGCTGCTCAGGGGGGACCTCTTCTTTAACCACCAACAGCTGCTGCACATCTGCAGGAAACAAAATCAAATACAGACAACTGTTTAGTCAATACTTGTAGCTAACCATTTCAATCATATGAGACATTACTTTTAGTTAACTATTTCAACTGTTTAGTCAGTACTTTTAGCTCACTAGGGAGTAGAGTTTCTGGTAGGAAAAATTTGAGGTTTACTCCTCGAGGCAGAGGCAGCCGCAGCAGGTTTGATTCCGACTTGCGGCCCTTTGCTGCTTGTTATTCCCCCTCTCGTTCCCCTTTCATGTCTTCAGCTGTTCTATATAAAAAAGGCCCCAAATGCCCAAAAAAGAACCTTTAAAGCGGATTATTAAAAAAAAAAAATCCTTTTCTAAGTCCATATCTGCCGTCTCAACCAGTTAAATTGTGGGAAGTCACATCCCTCAGTTTCATGGTCCTTCGAGCCGTATTGAGTGCACAACCTTAGCCGATATGGACGGTGCGGCTGCAGACATACAAGCAGAGAACAAGGAACATACCCACATCATCCACCTGCTAACTTGGATACTTTCCCCGACTGGATCTCCCTCCACCTGCTCAACCCTGCTCCAGTAGCAACCACAGTGGCAAATCTAGGACAACATCCAAGAGAAGCGTATCCAGCTTAGGCTCCAAGTCAAGTGGGCGGACTTCAGTCTCTGGAGGTTTAGCTCCCTTACTTGCTCTATCAAATGTACACGCCGCCTTTCTGCAGGAAAAGTTCAAGGAGATGGAGTTTAATGACGTTCAACGTCAGATAGAAGAGGACTTATGTGCCGATATTGAATGCCAAAGGCTAGAGGCCAGGCTAAGGAGGCCCAGCGACAGCAAGAGGATCCATCAAAACTAAAGAGGCACTGACAAAGCAGTTGGAACTCCAATGTAGTCTAAAGAAGGCTAAGAATAGATTGGAGGGATATCACATCCCTCCATTTCAGGCAAAAACATTTCTTATTCAGTGTTAATTCCAGTTTGTTTTTTTTACGATTTTATCACAAATGTTTTTAACAGAATGAGCTGAAAACATGATGAATTTTTCCCCTTGTTTGCTATAAACTGTGCAAAACAACACATGCGTACCCTTTTTCAAAAGTGCCATTGAAATATTAATTTATCTTAAATAACAATGAATAAAAAAATTCCAGATTAAGGTACGGCTTGATTATTGGCTATATGGGCAAATTTAAATGATTTATTTAAAATGTAATAATAACGACAACTTGTTTAACCATTCAATTGCTGTTAAGGGGAGACACCCCAGGTGAATAAGGACATAAATTAAGGGATATCACCATAAAAATTCCCCAGTTGATTACTGACATTAAGACAAATATATTTTGTATAGCAAGTTTTCTGAAATGATGTTTAAATGTGAAAATTATGCCTTATCTTGCTAAATATGTGCTAATCTGAACTATGTTCAGGTGTTCCGATTTGACAAAGCAGGCAAGAAAGTTGGTGAAGCGAGCAGTTAATTGTCATACAGTTTATGGACGAGTGTATGGCTGCTCTGTGAAGAACGGAGAATGGCTGGTTTAAAGTACTTCTTCCTGCCTTTATGTATTAATGCTCATGGTTAGCCTAAATGGGTTCCATTCAGACCATAACATTAAGTCTTTTACTGTTATATGTCAACAACATTCAACAAGACATTTTCACCTGGCTATACCCAATGTTTAGATCTGTTGTGGTATTTATGCAAATTAGCACATACGTAATTAGATTATGCTTCGTTTGCCCATGTTAACAAACAATTTCAAAAAAATTGTAATACATTTTTTGTTAGTAATCAACTCACTAATTTTCATGGTGATATTTAAAGGTTAAATGTTTTTGCCTATTCACGTGAGAAAAAGAATGATTAGGCTATATTTGGGTCTTTTTCTAAACTTTCCCTTAATGGGATGGAATGACGTATTGAGGATACAAAATCAGTTGAGTTTGCTTCTGTTGCAATTTGGCCTACCTTTTTTCATAAAATGAATGTACTAAATAAGGACCTGCCCAAACCTGCTGTAGATGATGTTTGGGCGAGACTTAAAGGAGAATTCCGGTCGATTTCAACCCGTAGCTCTGTTGTTTGTAAATCAGGAGTACTGTCAGTAGCGACAAAAACGAAAACAAACGGTGCCGCCTACACCGAGTTATCCTCCTGCTAGATTTTGCACCCAACAGTCTTAAACAAGGCTTAAACAGGGCAAGTTTTAAACGTGTTTTTAGCCTCTAAACATGTTCGAAATGCCATTACTAGTGCTTAGCCATGTGCAGTTATTCCTTACGAGGGATCACAGCGAATTTGACTGCAGTAGATGTGACAGAAAGGCATAAAAGTTGTGTTAATCCTTACCTCTGTTTATGTACTGCTCTCCGGTCAAGTCCCCACCAATCGAGTGCCGATCTCATACAATCCAATATTCCAAAATGTATTTTTTCCACAAAAAAACGATTTGCCGAGGTCCTGTCCATAGTAATGAGCATGTATCAACAGGCTGTAACCTGACACCGCAGTGAAGCAGAGCTGACCTGAAGCAGTTCAAGAGTTCAGCAGCTCATTTGCATAGGTAACCTAGCAACGGCGGAGCCTGCCTGTCTGCAGAAGCAGGGAGGAGCTCACAGAGCTGACAGACAGAGCTTGGATTTAGATCAGGACTAATATCAGAAAATGCTTCGAGTTTGTGCCTTTCCAAAATTACAGCAACCAAATGAAGAGCTATTTGAGCTTGAGCTTTCACCGTCTAAAACCTCCGCAGCCGGGAGATTTTACCGTTATGGCTGGTTGCACTTGATGCGTGGTGCTCGTGTGGCTATTGTATCGCAATGACCACGAGGAAGAAAGCCGGTGCTGTAAGGAATGGGATCTCATCCAGCCTGGTCTGGACGGGTCAACGGACATTGTTTCGCCGGTACAGAGAGTTTTCCCCATCTGATCTATATATCATATATCACATATCATATAAGGATGATCTAACCGGACAGACCTGATGGCCAGCTGTCTAATGAGTGAGTACAACAGGCTTTCGTGACTCTGTCTAGCTTAGGTACATTTGTTTTTAGTTGTAAATACACATTCAAAACACTAATCAAAACACACCTCTTCAGATTAGCTTTCCACATACAATAATCTTACATTTCTCACCTGATAGTTACTGTTTTTATTGTTTTTAATTGCTTCTAAATATGCTTGTTGTATGTGTTGGTTTTATTGCTTATGTTTTTAATGTGATATACTGTATGTGCTGGTTTTTACTGTAAAGTGTCTTTGAGTACGATGAAAAGCCATCCATAAATGAAATGTATTATTATTTATTATAAATAAATGCCTCACTTCTTTAGTGAAATAACCAAAGCTCGCCATTTTCTGAGTCAAAAACTATGATTTCTAGTAATACTTGGTATGGCCATTACTAGGAATAAACAAAGCAATTGCACAGTCCTATTAGGAAAACGTAAGAATATGTATATTGTACAAGTAAAGTTGAATAAGTAAATTGTAAGAATAAATAAATTGTAAGAATAAGTAAATTGTACAGTTCTATAATATATTTCTGCACCTTTCTGTGTTACAGTGGTTTTATAATAATACACATTACATTTTTGTGCTTTTGTGTCTTTACTTCAACAACAAAAAGGAAATTACAATATCACAATCTAGACACAATCAATGTAAAGTATGTACAGTACAGTGTGTGGTTTTATAATCATGCTGCAGCATAGTCTGAAGTGTACAAAGAAAAAATAGTTCAGTACTCTTTTCCTAGGCCTAGAACATGCTCTTATAATGTGACCTGGCTTGAGCAACCAGTTCACTCTTATCCAGCAGAGGAAATGGGGCTATGTTACAAAGCAGTCGCCTTCTTCTCTGTCCATGACGGGGTAAGGGTTTTTTTCTTCTGTGGAAAGAACTATTTTGAAACTGGCTGGATGACCAGCTGGACGCCTTCTTGGGAGTTGACTGTGGCATTGCAGCTAATTCTGTCTCTACGTCACTGGATGGTGTCCCCTAAATAAGTAAGAAGGAGAAAGAGCATTGTAGTCAGACTCAATGGCCAAAACAGTAACATTGAGGATGCATCTATCATAATCAGTGTTAGGTGTAAGGCAATTACGTTTTGTTGTAACGCAGTAATATAAGTCATTACTAATTACATGTCGGTAATATTAGACACGGGTCTCAGTAACGGGAGTTACAACATTTAGTTGTTTCAAGAATTCACCAACACCATGAAACATTTCTTCACAGAAAAAAAAGTGAGAATTACAATAGCCTTGGAAAGTATAAATCATAAAGACGTTACCTCCAATTTGTCTGCAGCTGGTCTTTTCGCTTTAGGAATGGCGTTTTCCTTCAGATACCGGGACTTGACGCTGTTTTCGGTGAAGTCAATGTTCGCTGCAAACACGGTAATCCCTCTCATGTAGGTAACGTTATCAAGGGAGCTGAAGTGCAACCAGCCATAACGGTAAAATCTCCCGGCTGTGGATGTTTTAGACGGTGAAAGCTCAAGCTCAAATATCTCTTCATTTGGTTGCCGAAATTTGGAAAGGCACAAACTCGAAGCATTTTCTGATATTAGTCCTGATCTAACTCCAAGCTCCGTCTGTCAGCTCTGTGAGCTCTTCCCTGCTTCTGCAGACAGGCAGGCTCCGCCGTTGCTAGGTTACCTATGCAAATGAGCTCCTGAACTCTTGAACTGGACTTGACCGGAGAGCAGTACATAAAAAGAGGTAAGGATTAACACAACTTTTAAGCCTTTCTGTCACATCTACTGCAGTCAAATTCGCTGTGTTCCCTCGTAAGGAATAACTGCACATGGCTAAGCACTAGTAATGGCATTTCGAACATGTTTAGAGGCTAAAAACACGTTTAAAACTTGCCCTGTTTAAGCCTTGTTTAAGACTGTTGGGTGCAAAATCTAGAAGGAGGATAACTCGGTGTAGGCGGCACCGTTTGTTTTGGTTTTTCTCGCTACTGACAGTACTCCTGATTTACAAACAACAGAGCTACGGGTTGAAATCGACCGGAATTCTCCTTTAATGTTTATTTAATTTAAAACATCAATAAATAATCTGAATACTGAATAATCTGGAGTAGAATTCCCAAGAGAACATTAAAATAATCAAATAATGTCTAATTGTATACATAACCGGTTTCTAATATTAACATTCCCATATGCATATAAAGGAACATTAACCCCACCCAGAAAAGTAAACGAAAGCTAGAAAATGTGTATTTCATTTTTCCATTATTCGATTATAAATACAGATCTGAAATTATTTTCTATGTGATAATTAACATTGTGGATGTGTTCATTATGAATGAATGTGTGATATTTAAGTTTGTTCTGCCACCTTTTTTGTTCAGTTTGAGCATAAAATTTACTTACAAAATGTTCAGTATATGTTCATACACACATATACATATATATATACACACACACACACACACACATATACATTTACGTGTATGTGTGTGTGTGTGTGTATGAACATATACTGAACATTTTGTAAGTAAAAATGTTAAGTAAAATTTTATGCTCAAACTGAACAAAAAAGGTGGCAGAACAAACTTAAATATCAATATCACACATTCATTCATAATGAACACCTCTCCGTGAACCATCACCTTATCGTGGTGGAGAGGTTTAGGTGTTTCTGTGAACCTGAGGGCTGTGTTGTCTGGAGCTTTGTGCTCCTGGTAGGGTCTCCCAAGGCAAAGTGGTCTCAGGTGAGGGGCCAGACAAAGAATGGTTCAAAAACCCCATGATATAAACGAGGAAGGGATAAAGTGACCCTGCCCGGAGGAAGCCCGGGGCCCCCGTCTGGAGCCAGGCCCAGACGGAGGGCTCTTCGGCGAGCGCCTGGTGGCCGGGTTTGCCACGGAGCCCGGCCGGGCACAGCCCGAACAAGCTACGTGGCACCTCTGTCTCCATCCCATGGGCCCACCACCTGTGGGAGGAACCGCTGGGGTCGGGTGCGCTGCCACATGGGTGGCAGTGAAGGTCAGGGGCCTCGACGGACCATACCCGGGCAGCAGACGCTGGCTTTGGGGACGTGGAACGTCACCTCTCTATGGGGGAAGGAGCCGGAACTGGTGCGGGAGGTGGAGCGCTACCGGTTAGATCTGGTGGGGCTTACCTCTACGCATAGTCTCGGTTCTGGAACCGTACTCCTGGATAGGGGTTGGACTCTTTTCTTCTCCGGAGTTGCTCAGGGTGTGCGGCGCCGGGCGGGTGTGGGGATACTAACAAGCCCCCGGCTAAGCGCCGCTACGTTGGAGTTTACCCCGGTGGACGAGAGGGTCGCCTCCCTACGCCTGCGGGTGGTGGGGGGGAAAACTCTGACTGTTGTTTGTGCATATGCACCAAACAGGAGTTCGGAGTATTCGGCCTTCTTGGAGACCTTGAGTGGAGTCCTGCATGGGGCGCCAGTGGGGGACTCCATTGTTCTGCTGGGGGACTTCAACGCGCACGTGGGCAATGATGGAGACACATGGAGAGGCGTGATTGGGAGGAACGGCCTCCCTGATCTAAACCAGAGTGGTTGTTTGTTGTTGGACTTCTGTGCTAGTCATGGATTGTCTATAACAAACACCATGTTCGAACATAGGGATGCTCATAAGTGTACCTGGTACCAGAGCACCCTAGGCCGAAGGTCAATGATCGATTTTATAATCGTTTCATCTGATCTGAGGCCGTATGTTTTGGACACTCGGGTGAAGAGAGGGGGCAGAGCTGTCAACCGATCACCATCTGGTGGTGAGTTGGGTCAGGGGGTGGGGGGAAGACTCTGGACAGACCTGGTAAGCCCAAACGTGTAGTGCGGGTAAATTGGGAACGTCTGGAGGAGGCCCCTGTCCAACGGACTTTCAACTCGCACCTCCAGCGGAGCTTTTCGTGCATCCCTGTGGAGGCTGGGGGGGGGGCATTGAACCCGAGTGGACAATGTTCAAAGTTTCCATTGCTGAAGCTGCGGCGGGGAGCTGTGGTCTTAGGGTCTTAGGTGCCTCAAGGGGCGGTAACCCACGAACACCGTGGTGGACACCGGTGGTCAGGGAAGCCGTCCGACTGAAGAAGGAGTCTTTCCGGGATATGTTATCCCAGAGGACTCCGGAGGCAGTTGCAGGGTACCGAAGGGCCCCGAAGGGCTGCAGCCTCTGCCGTGAAAGAGGCAAAGCAGCGGGTGTGGGAGAAGTTCGGAGAAGACATGGAGAAGGACTTTCGGTCGGCACCAAAGTGCTTCTGGAAAACTGTTCGCCACCTCAGGAGGGGGAAGCGGGGAACCATCCAAGCTGTGTACAGTAAGGATGGGACACTGTTGACCTCAACTGAGGAGGTAATAGGGCGGTGGAAGGAGCACTTTGAGGAACTCCTGAATCCGACTAATACGCCCTCTATGTTAGAGGCAGAGCTGGAGGATGACGGGGGGGATTGTCGTCGATTTCCCAGGCGGAGGTCACTGATGTAGTCAAACAACTACACAGTGGCAAAGCCCCTGGGATTGATGAGATCCGTCCGGAAATGCTCAAGGCTCTGGGTGTGGAGGGGCTGTCCTGGTTGACACGTCTCTTCAACATTGCGTGGAAGTCTGGAACAGTGCCAAAGGAGTGGCAGACTGGGGTGGTGGTTCCCCTTTTTAAAAAGGGGGACCAGAGGGTGTGTGCCAATTACAGGGGTATCACACTTCTCAGCCTCCCTGGTAAAGTCTACTCCAAGGTGCTGGAAAGGAGGGTTCGGCCGATAGTCGAACCTCAGATTGAAGAGGAACAATGCGGATTCCGTCCTGGTCGTGGAACAACGGACCAGCTCTTTACTCTCGCAAGGATCCTGGAGGGGGGCCTGGGAGTATGCCCAACCGGTCTACATGTGTTTTGTGGATGTGGGGAAGGCGTATGACCGGGTCCCCCGGGGAGATACTGTGGGAGGTGCTGCGGGAGTATGGGGTGAGGGGGTCTCTACTCAGGGCCATCCAATCTCTGTACGACCAAAGTGAGAGTTGTGTCCGGGTTCTCGGCAGTAAGTCGGACTTATTTCGGGTGAGGGTTGGCCTCCGCCAGGGCTGCGCTTTGTCACCAATCCTGTTTGTAATATTTATGGACAGGATATCGAGGCGTAGTCGGGATGGGGAGGGGTTGCAGTTCGGTGGGCTGGGGATCTCATCGCTGCTCTTTGCAGATGATGTGGTCCTGATGGCATCATCGGCCTGTGACCTTCAGCACTCACTGGATCGGTTCGCAGCCGAGTGTGAAGCGGTTGGGATGAGGATCAGCACCTCTAAATCGGAGGCCATGGTTCTCAGCAGGAAACCGATGGAATGCCTTCTCCAGGTAGGGAATGAGTCCTTACCCCAAGTGAAGGAGTTCAAGTACCTTGGGGGTTTTGTTCGCGAGTGAGGGGACAATGGAGCGGGAGATTGGTCGGAGAATCGGCGCAGCGGGTGCGGTATTACATTCCATCTATCGCACCGTTGTGACGAAAAGAGAGCTGAGCCAGAAGGCAAAGCTCTCGATCTACCGGTCAGTTTTTGTTCCTACCCTCACCTATGGTCATGAAGGCTGGGTCATGACCGAAAGAACGAGATCCAGGGTACAAGCGGCCGAAATGGGTTTCCTCAGGAGGGTGGCTGGCGTCTCCCTTAGAGATAGGGTGAGAAGCTCAGTCATCCGTGAGGAGCTCGGAGTAGAGCCGCTGCTCCTTTGCGTCGAAAGGAGCCAGTTGAGGTGGTTCGGGCATCTGGTAAGGATGCCCCCTGGGCGCCTCCCTAGGGAGGTGTTCCAGGCACGTCCAGCTGGGCGGAGGCCTCGGGGAAGACCCAGGACTAGGTGGAGGGATTATATCTCCAACCTGGCCTGGGAACGCCTCGGGATCCCCCAGTCGGAGCTGGTTAATGTTGCTCGGGAAAGGGAAGTTTGGGGCCCCCTGCTGGAGCTGCTCCCCCCGCGACCCGACACCGGATAAGCGGACGAAGATGGATGGATGGATGGATTCATAATGAACACACACATATATATATATATTACACATGATTTCATGACTATTTACATAGTAGATTCTCACTGAAGGCATCAAAACTGAATGAACACATTTGGAATTAAGTACTTAAAAAAGTGTGAAATAACTGAAAACATGTCTTATATTTTAGATTCTTTAAAGTAGTCACCCTTTGCTCTGATTACTGCTTTGCACACCCTTGGCATTCTTTTGATGAGCTTCAAGAGGTAAATAGTCATTTATTTTCATGACTATAAATAGAAAACGCATTGAATGAGAAGGTGTGTCCAAACGTTTGGCCTGTACAACAACCTTCTCTGGAGTATTTTGTGTTACATTTCTCTTTCTCTTTCTGTGTTACATGTAATTATAACATAGTTCTTGAGATAAATATAACCAAAAATTATGCATGTTTATTTTTGCAAAGTAATCGTTATAGTTCAACCATTAGGTGAGCAGTTATAGTGAGGTAAGTATGGAAACACTTCTCTTTGTATAAAAGTATTAAATGTTTTTAGCAAAAATAAATTCCATAAAATTATGTATATGATTATTTTTGAAAACTACGTGTTGTAGTCCAACCAGCAGGGGGCTTCTACGTGTGGAGTAGTTTTGGAGACATGACTCTTTGTAACATACATTCAATTTTTTTGGCAAAACATATTTACCAAAATTATGTATATATGTTTTTTTTTTTTTTTTTAAAGTAAGTGCTGTAGTACAACTGGCAGGAGACAAGTTATAATTGAGGTAAGTTTGGAGACATTACCTTACATAAATCATTCAATTAATAAATATTTTTGTTGTATCTCTATTTTGGTGTTGTAGTTTGTAGACAGTCCCTAAGCACTCGTCTGCATGGGTTATGCTAGATGCACATTGCAAAAAGTGTGTATGTATCTGGAATTGTTTATTAGCTGTGCGTGATATCTGTAAAGCTGACTCACAGTAGTAACATCAGGCTAAACGACTCTTTCTGTGAGAGAGGACAGAGAAGAGACACTAACATTAAATTCTGGCTTGTAATGGAAGACATATGATGCTTTTGATAACCGATTGCAAATAAAGCAAACTGTTGCTAAAATGAACCGTTACTGTTGTCGTTTGTTTGTTTATACCATCACCAAACCCACCAGACGCCATGTAAATAATCAGGACTTTTAGTTTGTATAGAGCCAGCATATATCCACCAGACTCCATGTAAATAATCAGGACTTTTAGCGTGTATAGAGCCAGCATATCTCCACCAGACTCCATGTAAATAATCAGGACTTTTAGCGTGTATAGAGCCAGCATATTTCCACATTTAAATGGCTGCATTAAGAGTTTATTTCAACCAAACCAGAGTGTTGATTGTTGGAACAGTAGAAAGACGAACCAAGATGGATTTTGATAGTTTTATTTAGTTTCTGTTCACTTTGAATGCAGTGTGTTTTACGATGATACAAGTACTGATTATTTTCATGGAGTCTGGTAGGTTTAGCCAAGGCCTGTTAAAGAGCTTAGATTCAAAAAGATCTTATGAACAAATGCTTATTTACATACGTCCTATCCTCATATCGTTGCTGAGAGAAGAGATCCCAGGAAGGAGAGAAAGATCAACTGAAGGTTTAATGACCAAACCTGCTCTGTGTAACCGAAGCTGAGGGTTGTAAACAGCATCCGGTGTGCAAGTTTAGCTGGTGATCCTGTTAACTGGTGATATTTGCATGAAATCGGTGAATATTCAACAAGGCCCTGCCCTGCGTTCTGCCCTGCCTCCGCCCCTCCAGTGCCAGAGGTTCACATTTTCAAAAAGTGTTTGCAAGTAAGACCAAATAATGGATATCACTGAAACCATCGTCAGTTGATGTGTAATACATGTCAGTTTAAGCATTATCCACACAAATACGACACATACTGTATAAACGGAAAAAAATAAAACGAAAGAAAAACGCACTAGAGATCTAGCTGGGATTTGAACCTTGGATGTCATGGACAAAAAAATTGACAGACTAGCTTCTACATCATCTTTACCACTACACTACACACCACTGAAAGGATGTTTTGATTTCAATCTATATATTGGACTTTTAGTCTAAATTAACACAGGTTAAACTTGGAGAGAAATATACGCCCATGTTAACTGGTGATATCACAATTTAACATGGGCAATTGCAAACCTCCAAACAGTAAAGTAGGTTCATATTTGCCTCACATACCGAAACCTAACTAATGTACAACAAACAGGCATGACCCCATTTAACGCTTTATTCAGATTCAGACAAAGTTCCTCCTCGTACTCTGCTATCGTTCTTTCAAACAGCCCAAATATCTCTCGAGCAGCCGCAGTTAGTCGCTGCTCCACCAACGCTCTCAGCATCTGGGGTCTCATTTATAAAACTGTGCGTAGGATCCTTACTATAAGTGTACGTGCACCCAAAAGCCAAAATTGGCGTACGCCGAAAAAAAGTCAGATTTATAAAACCGTGTGTACGCACACCTGTAAGCAATGTTCCCTTTATAAATCACAGATTGACTACCAGTGTGCGTACGTGGATCAGCCTCTTATCCCGCCCTGTACACGCCCATTTTTAAATAAATAGTCAATGTAAAGCACCTCGTGAATGATGATCAGTATGTTAATGACCCTGGCAGTTGTTCTTCGTTACACAGAAACATGCCGAATCATGACGACTGGCGGAGAAAACAAACAAACAAAAAAAAAAACTCTCGGACGCTCGGGAATTGCTGCCAGTTGAATTATAATTTCGGCCTGTTGTCACACAGCGTAGGGAAACCGGATCTATAGACTACCTTTATTAATAAAATCTTCCAAATCAGCAGGCATTACGGTACTCGGGGACAGCTTCGATATACCAGACGTATATAATAAGATTTAACAGAACTATATATTATATCCAAACAAGCCCTAGTGATGAAGTTGAAGATGATATATAATAGTTATTAAAAAAAACACTTAGCTGTCAGCCATTTCCCTCTGGAAACAGCCGGTTTTACCCAGAGTGGCGAGGACCTATTTGGACCGGGATGGCACGGTTCCGGTGCGTTGCCCTCTCTACTGGACCCAATTCAGTACATAGATCCAAGAGCGAAGCTATATTACTATTACAGCTACATTAGGGAATTTAAATCGGCATATGAGCTAGTCATCATCATGGTCCCTGAAGTCTCTTTTTCTCCTGATTCTTCCATTCCAGTCCTCCTGCAGGGCAGTGCCATCATGCAGCATTCCGCACGGGTTCACCACAGTATTTATATGTTTAGTCTACAACAATTTGTGACTGTAGACACCTTGCTAAAATCACAGCAACAACTAGTGGTATCCCCCACCCCAAAATACAATTTGAAATCGAAATGTAATAGGCAAACACACTTTTCTTCATGCAGGGTTTGTTATAAACAGTATTACATTTTAGACTGATAACAAGGACATAGAGCGTAACGATTGCGCAAGAGCTTAACGGCTGTATTTCCAGACTTTGACATTTGATGATATATGCACAGTTTTAAAGATAGATATTTAGTTATTTAAACTGCGTTGTGCAGTTATCTAATGCTAGGGTATTTTATGCTATCCTGTATTCCATGCAGTCGGGCCATCTCCTACTGCTGCGCTGCGTAGCAGACAATGTGACGGCGAGACAACGCTGATTAAATATTAAGAATGAGTTTTTATTTAAGATTTGAGTTTGAGGTGTTTATGGAACAATTATCACTCAGTACAAGCGCAAATAACACTGCTGGATTTAATCTTCATATGGTGTGAAGAAATGTGCGTGAGGCATTATTTTTTAATACTTAAACATATTAAGAGTAGCCTAACCCTTATTCCCACATGTACTTTCTGCAGTCTGACTTCAGTTCACCACCTCACCATCTGCGTCGCCAATTCCTATTTTGTCTCCATAATGTGCGTACGCACGGGTCAGAGTTTGCGTGGAGGACCGCACATTCTCCCGTCAAGTTTGTTTTTTATAAATCACAACCTTTGCGTGGGAAGTGGCGTACGCACGTTTCAGCCCCGTTTTGTGCGTACGCCACGTTTATAAATGAGACCCCTGGACTTTACACATTTTACCTCTTACTCTACACAACAAAGACACTCTGCTAACACTCCTTTCTGCTAGACGCCATCTTCTTCAAAATGTGAAGTTAGCCGCAGTGAAGACTACAGCTTCCGTGACAGGTTAGTTGCTGAGCTTCAAAAGTCGGAAAGTGTGTTAGGTTTAATTTAAAGGAAAAAAACAGGAAAATAAAGGATTAAAATACAAGTTTGAAGAAAGACAAATATTTCAATGTATTTTCAGAGCTCTGAGAAAACCAAACTAAAGACGATGGTAGTTTGTTTCCCTTTTAAAGTGTCAAACAGAAGATAAAGTTTAATCTTGGAGTGTAAATGTAAGTTGTCTACTGTTTTTGTTGCTCGTCTAAAGGTGAAGTTAATGTTTATGTTTATATTATACCAATTATTATCATATAAAATCAAACCACTTTAAAAACAAATTTACTGACCAAAGAACCAAAAGTAAAAAGAAATTGTTTCTAAAACTTAGTTTATGTGCAATCTATCGATCTATTTCACAAACATACAAAACACACATTTTGTCCCTCAAGTTATTCATTTATTATAATTTATATATATGTGAATAGAAATCAAATCGATTAAGAACATCATTGGCACCACACACGTGCAATAACAGCTGTGAAAAAACAATAACTCAAGAGTGCAATAACATAAAGCCCAGTGTCGCTGTGACTGAGCTGGTCGATTCTCCAGAGGCTGGTTTTAGAACGTAAGAGACGTCACCTGTTTCAACAGGCCATAGAGAAGGCAGCTACAAACTATATAAAAAAAAAAATCCAGAATCCATTTTGTTTCTATGTTACAAACTGTCAGCTGGTGGAAATGACAAGTTTGGATGAGGCGCCATCAGGGACATTATTCCCAATTACCTTACACACGCACAAGTGAAATGCTCTCACACACACTACTGAGCTACTCTTATCATATCCTGTGCAAAAAGAAAATAAAACTAGGTCATTTATATAAATAAAAGGCCAAGAGGGCCTATGATTGACCCCAGTGGGACCCCACACAAAATGTTTGCTTTGTGAAAAAAGATCTTTTGATTGTGTTTACGATTACATAAAGGTCCTATGACAATGCTGCTTTTTGGATGCTTTTATATAGGCCTTAGTGGTCCCCTAATACTGTATCTGAAGTCTCTTACATGAAATTCCGCCTTGGTGCAGAATTTCAGCTACTAGAGCCAGTCCCACAACAGGGCTCCAGACTGCGACCAAATGGTCACATTTTGCGACCAAAATTTGAGTGTGCGACCAGTAAATTTGCCCCCTTCTTTTACACGTTAAATGTCGGTAACTGAGCACGTAAGCGCAAGCTTATATGTCCTCTCTGAAAATTGACAGAGAGCAGAGCTCTGACACAAACACACACACACTCGCACACACACTCGCACATACGAAGAGGTGCAGACGGAGCAAACTACGTCGGCTCTGCAGTTTTGTTGAAGTCACAGTGAGTAACGGCAATGCCGATCAAGCGGTTGCAAGTATGGTTACAGTTTTTAAAAACTTCACGCAGGCAGTGCTTGCTGCGATACGATATTTATGGCGAGCCGAAAGCAGTCACGGTGCTGTTGACGTTACACTTCCTCTGAGACAATCAGCAGGCACAGTACTTTCTGTGCCCTGGTGACTGACTGACAGGCTGAGGTTGTAAGGCAAGGCAACTTTATTTCTACAGCACCTTTCAGCAACAAAGCAATTCAAAGTGCTTTACATGAAATATTAAAGAGCAATTGAAAACGGTCATAAAAATAAAACAGGTTAAAAAAAGTTACAGTGAGTAAGAAATGAATAATTATTCAATTAAATAGGTTACAGGGACGGGTTGGGAGGAGAGAGGGAGGGGTTTATTTTTATTTTTGTTTAATTTCTTTAGAGTGTAACATATTCTAATAAAATAAAAATGTTCTAAGTACATAGGATAAATAGGTTTGGAATTATTTTTACAACTGAAATCATTGTTTTGTAATTACACAGGCAAAGTACCGAAAATAGGTACCATTGGGTACTGGAACCGAATTTCAGGTACCTGTACCGATATTGGTTCAGATGCGAAAGGTACCCAACCCTAAGGGTAGTAGCCTAAACAATGCAGGTTTAATTTTAAGTTGAATTCATTGTAATTGTAGACTACAGTTGGTATATTTTGTAATAGTTTGTTTACTGTCATGACAGCAATGGTGCCTTCTATGTTGAATCTTCAAAAGTGACTCTGAATTTGAAACAGCACATTGTAATTTCTGCATCTATTATCAAAGTATTTATTAGTAATACAGTGGAAATTAGTAGAAATGTGAATATTTGGTTAGCATGTTGATTTATGGTGTGAGCCCCTAAATTTTCTGGTTGCGCCCCTAAAATTTTCAGTTGGAGGCCACTGTTCTCCTAGTGAAAAAAGTTAGTCTGGAGCCCTGCACAATGAGCTTTACGTAGGACGTGCCATTTCTGTGTCTGTAGCTTTAAATGCAATTGGGAAAGAGGGGGGGGGGAAATGTTGAATCATGTTTCAGAGAGTTTAAAGCTGACTGAGGTTCTCTGTTCTCCTTCCAATCAGCACTGTCTTCAGTCTCAGGTTCAGAAGAGTCTCCAGTCTGGTCTTTGTAAAAGTGGATGTGGATGTGAGTTCCTGGCTGGTTCTGGTCCTCAACAGTCCTCTCCATCAGCTTCTGTTTCCATCGGACCAACACATTTATGTGTTTTTACATCAGAGCGCCAGGCAAATCTTTTGTTACAAACACTGCAGCTGAATCTTTTTTCTCCTGTGTGGACTGCCATGTGTGACCGTAAACTTCCTCTCTGTGTAAAAGATTTCTTACAGACTGAGCAGCTGAAAGGTTTTTCTCCAGAATGAGTCATCATGTGGTTCTTCAGGTTTCCACGTTCAGTGAAAGCTTTACCACACTCAGAGCAGCTAAAAGGTTTTTCTCCTGTGTGGATTCTCATGTGTGACTGTAAACTTCCACTATGTCTAAAAGATCTATTACAAACACTACAGCTGAAAGGTTTCTCTCCTGTGTGGATTCTCATGTGTAAACGTAAAATTCCAGACATTAAAAAAGTTTTCTTACAAACTAAACAGCTGAAAGTTTTTTCTCCCGTATGAGTCATCATGTGGGTCTTCAGGGTTCCACCATCAGAAAAAGCTTTACCACACTCAGAGCAGCTAAAAGGCTTCTCTCCTGTGTGGATTCTCATGTGTTTTTGTAAATGTCCACGTTGTGTAAAACATTTGTTGCAGACTGAGCATCTAAAAGGTTTTTCTCCTGTGTGAGTAATCATGTGTCTCTTCAGATGTGCCCTTTGGCCAAATATTTTCTCACACTCAGAGCAGCTGAATGTTTGTCTTACGTCTTGAATCATGTTTCAGAGAGTTTAAAGCTGACTGAGGTTCTCTGGTCTCCTTCCAATCAGCACTGTCATCAGTCTCAGGTTCAGAAGAGTCTCCAGTCTGGTCCTCAGTCTCTGGTTGTAGAAGTGGATGTGGATGTGAGTTCCTGGCTGGTTCTGGTCCTTCACAGTCCTCTCCATGAGCTTCTGTTTCCATGTGTTGAGTTTGTCTTTGATGAAGCTGTGAGGACTGAGCTTTCTCTTCATCATCTACACTCTTCACAGGGACAGGAGTGAATGGGAACATGGCGATATCAGCCTCCTCCAGCCCTTGAAGCTGCTCTCCCTCCTGACTGCTCCACAGTTCCTCCTGTTCCTCTTTAATGTGTGGAGGGGGCTCTGGCTCCTGCTGGTCCACACCGGAGCTACACTTATGCTGCTCAGGTGGAACCTCTTCTTTAACCGCCAACAGCTGCTGAACATCTGCAGGGAACACAAATTGAGGAAAACTGGGACGTCAGACAAAACCAAGACAACTACACCATTCAACAACTTGCCTCCGTTAGTCAGTCCCTCCAGGTTTTTGTGATGTCGCAATTGCAAAAATTCACGCAAATTCAACCAATCACCGTGAATCTGGCGGGAAATTTTGACCAATCACGCAACGATTCCGCAAATTTGACCAATAACTGGAGTTTCCCGCGAATTCAACCAATCCCAGCAGTCCCACGGGTCAGACTTTGTATCAGTATGTGACTCTGAGAGCCACTCACCAGGCAAGGGTGAGAATGGGTTGACGAAACACACGTACGTCGCCAAATTCATTTCCTCGTTTCTGATATGAAGACGAAACACGTGTGACTCGAACATCTCACAGTTATCAACAAAACCTACAGCAAAACACACACGTGGATGCAGGAAAAACCGGAGATGAGACGTACAGGATGACCTAAACTGAGTGGTGAGAACAAGATTTAAACTTAACAGGAATGTCTGGAGGTCATTGAAAGCGGACTGTAACCTGGAAAAGGCCTGGCTGGTCTGTGGTGAACAGAATGCTATCATCTGCATAAAAATGAGCATTACAAAAATGAGCCGGAACATATATATGATTTCAAGGGATGTAAAATTGAACCGTTACAATCAATCAATCAACCATCAACCACGGGTAGATGGTTGATTGCTCTCAGTTCGAGGTGAACGGCAGAGAAGATATTAAAAGATTTTATATTCAAAAGTTTTTTTTAGAAAGAATATTCATACGCCATTTTTGGCCAATTTTGACAGCACTAAGATAAACCAACATAACCTTATCACGCTCTTGCCGACAGGGCTACCCTTTAAAATGGTCAGTGCCCCCTGAAAATTCTATCGCCCCCATCACTTTTAATAACACCACTCATGTCATATTGTTGTATGCTGATTAGGGTTGTCTCTAATGATTATTTTTGTCATCAATAACCCTAACCCATTTGAATATTATTCTAAAGATTTATTTTAAAGATGTATTATTATTACTTGATAAATATAACAATTAAACCAAAATGAATATAAAAAACATCATTCATATTTCAATATTTTATTATTAAAGTTCTAATGACCGGCACACACAAGGCCCCCTTCATTTTTCATTTCATCTGATCAATCACGTAGAGCTGTCAAAACTGATCAAAATTACGTTTAAATGTTCCTTCTAAAAAAACACACAACAGGTTCAAACTATTAGAATAACTATTTTTGCACATTATGTCCTGTAATAGGAAATTGCATATTTGTCTTTAAACACATCTTACTATTGACTTCTGTTTATCTAAATCTTTTTTCTACTTCCCATTTCGATCCCTGATTTGGAGGTCAGAGGTCAGATGGAATGATAGTCAGAAGGGCTAGTAATTCACCCCCTCCCTTGTACTGTGATGTAGCAATGGAGCAATCCCGTAAGTGGAAAGTCGAGGATATAGACTATTTGGGGTTGTACATTTTTCCCTCATTAATTAGTATTTATTTTTTTATAATAAAAACTGCTAGGACATCTATACATTAATATAACCTGGTCTTGATTGATGGTCTTACCTCCCAAAATCACTACAAGCTATAGAGTGTAATTTAGCATACCCACACAAACGTGACGCCGGGTACTGAGCACCGGGAGGTGACAGTCCTCTTGGAGGCCGTTTACATTTAAGTTTAGCCAACAAAAGGTGAGCATCATGCAGTGAAGACAGTTAAGTTTTTGACACCAATACAACTTGTTAAAAACGACCAATTAGTCGACTAATCCACTCAGAGGGGGAAGCCCTAGACTTCTGCAGAGTGTTTACCCCTTTCCCTAAAAACACGTTAAATAAACACGTCCACATTGCTCCTTCCTTTCTCTTCATCATCTTCACTCTTCACAGGGACAGGAGTGAATGAGAACTTGGTGATATCAGCCTCCTCCAGCCCTTGAAGCTGCTCTCCCTCCTGATTGCTCCACACTTCCTCTTTAATGTGTATGGGCGGTTCTGGCTCCTGCTGGTCCACACTGGAGCTATACTCCTGCTCCTCAGGGGGAACCTCTTCTTTAACTACCAACAGCTGCTGCACATCTGCAGGAAACAGGGAAACACACATTGAGGAAACCGGAACTACATGCTTCTGCATACTAACTTCCAGAGTGTTCAAGCTGTAAAGACCATGGATGTATTAAGCGAACTGGATACAGTGTTCAATGCGAAGACCCGTTCATTCTAGCTATAACATTGCATCCAGGTTACAGGCTTTATAGCATACAGTGCTCGGATGTATTATTAGATAATACACATGATGAATTACAGCCATTATATCCATTTTTACAGCTATAGGATCTGAGGAGAACCATCATGAGTCTGCAATGCAGGGCGACGTGGGCGCAGTCCCGCGAGTCTGCTCGCGTTCTATATGTGCGTTAAATAATTCTGGATTTGGCTATTAGTGCAATTTAAAACATGATGGTTTGAACAAGGACCATTTAAGTGTTCGGACTGTGGCTCAGATTATGGAAAACAACAAAAAAAAGTCACCATATTATGCAGACACACATTTACATAATCACATTACCAGGGGGCTACGGTTCAATACAAACACTGAGGAAGTGCATTGAACAAATCAACGATTAGCCCCCAGGGTTTAACGTTAAGATTTTTTTTTTTCATATTCTAGGTCCAGTCCACAGGAAAAAAAATTTAAAAACAATTTGAAAAACCCATCAAAAGCGTCAAAAATGTAAAAAAGAAAACATCTGTGAGGGTCAGTGAAGAGGGCGCAATTGATGTCAGAGTAGGAGCGGGTGAGGGGTGTGAATGTGGGCTTATTCATCCTTCAGTTGACTGATATTTTCGTTGGTCGAATACAGCCCTTATGTACACAGTACTTTAATGTTTATGTCTGTCTTTGTTCAACTTTGTTTTCCTCAAACAGAGTCAGATTCATTGTACGTGTTTAGATACTTGACCATTAAATAGGCCTGTAACAATTATTCAATAATTGTCTAAACGCAATTTCTTTAGGTAATCACAATTTATTTTGTTTAACCGCAATTAAAGCAGTTCCTCCTCCAGTTGGACACATTCACTCCCACAGTTACCTCATGTTCGTTACATCTTTAGATGCACCTGAACCAGTGATATTTTTACTTCTAAAAGTCCTGTCTTCCTTTCCTTAAGTACACATAGGTCGTTGTAACCCAGACAATAACTACTAACGTACATGCTAGTCAACAGATGGTTTACTTAAAATTAATTTTGCTCAATTTCATCGTGGAGGGTACTGAGCATGTCCTTGTGTACCACACCGGTCATATCAAACCATTATATTTCTTTACTTTATTAGCTTTACCATGGCCTAATTAGTGGCATAGGAGACACCATACATGTCAAAAGACCTTAATCATTTTGGGAAGAGAGAGGAGCTCAGTGTTTCAAAGGAAGGAAGTCCCCCGGCAGTTTAAAACTATAACAGCATAATTAAGAGCTGGTGCAAGGCAAACCTGTGCCAGTTCTATAACGGTTGGTAGATGAATCTGACGACTATGAAGAGAAGCAGAGAAGAGAAGGGGTGTTGTGTCTGAAGCTATACACGCTCCCCCGGCGGTCTAGGCAGACGCTGCAACTCCTCACTCCCTAACTATTAGTTTTATCAAAGAGGAGAGTTTTAAGTTTACTCTTAAATGCTGCGACGGTCTCTTGACCATTTAGAGCTTTGTATGTCAGGAGAAGGATTTTAAATTCAATCCTGGATTTTACAGGAAGCCAATGCAGAGAAGCTAATACAGAAATATGATCTCTTTTCTTAGTTCTGCGTGCGCTGCAGCATTCTGGATCAGCTGGAGAGTCTTAAGGGACTTATTTGAGCAACCTGATAGTAAGGAATTACAGTAGTCCAGCCTGGAAGTAACGAATGCATGGACTAGTTTTTCAGCATCGTTTTGAGAAAGGATTTTCCTAATTTTGGCAATGTTACGAAGGTGAAAAAAGGCTGTTCTTGAGGTTTGTTTTAAGTGGGCATTAAAGGATATATCCTGATCAAAAATAACTCCTAGATTTCTGACAGTAGTGCTGGAGGCCAGGGGCCATCCAGAGTAGCTATATCTTTGGATAATGAGGTTTGTAGGTGTTTAGGGCCCAGCACAATAACTTCAGTTTTGTTTGAGTTTAAAATCAGGAAATTGTAGGTCATCCAGGATTTTATATCTTTAATGCATGCTTGAAGTTTAGCTAACTGACTGGTGTCAGCAGGCTTGATTGATAAGTATAATTGTGTGTCATCCGCATAAGAGTGAAAGTTAATTTAATATATATATATCTAAGGAGAATAGAATTGGTCCAAGTACTGAGCCTTGTGGTATACCATGGCTTACTTTAGCGTAGAGCTGTGCTCGATTGAAGAAATTCTTAGTCGACTAACACTCATTCAGTTGTATCGACTAATCGATTAGTTGATTTAATCGACAGATCTGTAAATCTGAGTTTCTCCGCAAAGAGTCATGCAAAAGGAAAAAAAGCACCACTTTAATTCTTGTGTTTACCAGAGATGTGCTCCTACGTTTCTTGTAAATTAGTCATTCAGCATGAAAAAAAGCATCAAACATGACTAATCGACTAAAGAAATCTAAGTTGACTAAGACCAAAACGACCGATTAGTCGACTAATCAACTAAGAGGGAGCAGCCCTACTTTAGCGTGCCTGGAGAATTCATCGTTAACATTAACAAATGGAGATCGATCAGAGAAATGGGACTTAAACCAGCTTAGTGCGATTCCTTTAATGCCAACTAAATGTTCCAGTCTCTATAACAGGATGGTATGGTCAATAGTGTCGAATGCAGCACTAAGATCTACTAAGACAAGTATGGAGACAAGTCCTTTGTCTGAAGCAGTAAGAAGGTCATTAGTAATTTTCACCAGTGCCGTCTCTGTGCTATGATGCATTTTAAATCATGACTGAAAGTCCTCAAATAAACCTTCCTTCCTTTGTAGAAAATCACATAACTGATTAGTGACTACCTTCTCAAGGATCTTGACGAGAAAGGGGATATTAGATATAGGTCTATAGTTTACTAAGACCTCAGGATCTAGGGTGGGTTTTTTCAGAAGAGGTTTTATCACAGCTACTTTAAATGACTGCGGTACATAACCTGTTAATAAAGACATATTGATCATATCTAATAATGAAGTGTTAACCACGTGTAACGCTTCTTTAAGTAGCCTCGTTGGGTTGGGCTCCAAGAGACAGGTAGATGGCTTAGCTGAAGAGACCTTAAACATTAATTGTTGCAGGTCTACAAGATAAAAGCAGTCTAAGTATATGTCAGGTCTTGTCTTTCTTTCTAGCGGTCCTGTGTTTAAAGGTGAACAGTTAGAAGTTGAGGGCAAGAGGTGATGAATTTTATCTCTAATTGTTATAATTTGGGTTGGGTTGTATAACCTTGGGTTGTTCTTATTTTCTTCTATTAGTGATGAGTAATAGTCTGATCTGGCATTTCTTAGGGCCTTCCTATGCATTTTCAGACTGTCATGCCAATCTAAACGTGATTCATCCAGTTTGGTGGAATGCCGTTTACTTTCAAGTTTTCGCGAGGTTTGTTTTAATTTGCGAGTTATACCAAGGTGCAAGTTTCCTTTGCTTCATCATCTTCTTTTTGAGGGGAGCAACAGAGTCTAAAGTCTTCCGTAGCAAGGCCGTAGCACCATCTACAAAATTATCAATTTGGGAGGGACTAAAGTTAACATAAGAGTCCTCTGTTATATTAAGGCACGACATTGAGTTAAATGCTATTGGAATATCTTCCTTTAATTTAGTCAGATAGGCATCTAGTGTAGAAGCTTTTATCTAATTTCGTATAGTCTGGTAGTAGGAATTCGAAAGTTATTAACGAATGGTCGGATAACAATAGATTCTGCAGAAATCAGGCATGAAAACGGGTCAGAGGTGAAAAAGGTGAGAAGGATATTACCCCTGTAGGGGGGTCCGTGGGCATGCTCCCCCGGAAGAAAATTTTAAATATTCCATATTTTAAAGCATCAATCTGATGCATTTTGGGATGCATTTTTTGCCACCCAACAGTGTAATATTTCAATATGCACTCGGTTAATTTGACTGGAAAAAACAGTTAAAGTCCTTCTGACATTACACAATAATAAGTCTTTTGTTTTGGATCAATTTTTACTTCTTCCAACCATATGTTAAATAAAGAGTCAATGTGGATTTACATATTGCAATAATATCATAATCCTAAAATGAATCATTGTGAAACATGAAAGTTGGCCCAATGATTAGAAATTATGTGCATTAGGTTCCCAAGAAATATGAGCCCAATCGGCCACATAATGGCACTATAATGAAGGCTTAAAATACGCAATTTTTGAAAAGCCACGCCACTCACACCATAAGTCCGACTGACTTGAAATTTCTAACATATGTAGCTCAATGTGCGCTACAAAAAAGCCTCTTGGACCGTCCGCCATGATGTATTTTTTGCTAATTTGCATAATGCAGAGATGGGGACTCGAGTCCGAGACTTGGACTGGAGTCGCACTTTCACAGATGTTCTTTTGAACGTACATGTTCCACCAAAACAAGTTCCTTCCCGAGACTAATTAGCAGAGGGACCGTGGCACCTTAGCACCGCCCAAGACGATTGTGATTGGTTTAAATAAATGCCAATAAACCAGAGCACGTTTTTCTATCATCCATGAATGCTGTGTGGATTAGCCAGACCTTCCTCTGCAGCGCTGTGGAGGAAGGTCTGGACATGCGAGACTAGTGTGAAAGTAACCCTACTTCTAAAATAAAATAAATAAGGTTCTCTTGAACTTTTAAAACTCTTGACTTCTGTGGATTTTTCCCACTTTATTTCCCCTTAAAACCCTCTTAACGTTGTTCCTACCTTCCTCTTCAACACCTTCACTCTTCACAGGGACAGGAGTGAATGGGAACTTGGTGATATCAGCCTCCTCCAGCCCTTGAAGCTGCTCTCCCTCCTGAATGCTCCACATTTCCTCCTGTTCCTCTTTAATGTGTGGGGGGGGCTCTGGCTCTTGATGGTCCACACTGGAGCTACACTCCTGCTGCTCCTCTTTAATAACAATCTGGCTTTTGTCGTCTGGAGGCAAAGCTGAAACACAGACAGAAGTTAATGTCAAATAATGCTTAGAGGTTGCAGGGGTTTCCCCCAGAAAAGTTGGTTAGCTCAGTGGCCAGCGCTCCCTACTATGGCCATGCCAAGACCCGAGCTATGGGCGGGTCTTTGCGTGGCCATAGTAGGATTCGTAATATCGCGAGCGGGGGCGCCGTGTTGTCTATGGAAAAAGAGGGGGCTAAAAATAGAAAAAAAGGGAAAAGGAGATAGCATGTCAATGGATGCAACAGCAGTTACATAAGTGGATGGTGAAAGGCAACAGGTAGGATTTAAAGTGTAACGTCTGTGCTTGGAGGCTTGCAAATATTACGGCTTAGCTAAGCTTAGAATATGCAAAACCCAGGTTGCTGAGCTGAAAACTGGAAAATATAGGGTAGCATGTACAATACATGACAATAATCTGGAAAACATAACTAATGCAATAACTCTGGTTTACCATGGAATCATTAATAGATTTTGTTTTACCATTAGCTGTCAGACATAGACAGGGTATAGTTACATCTGTTGGGTGACATGGAAGCTGTAATTACAGGGGCACATCTCTCTCTCTCTCTTTAAAAGGTCTGTGCTAAGTGGCTCTCCATATTTGTACTTTCTAAAATCCAAAATGTGAATGTAATTTCAATAGCAGCACAACCTTACTGCATAATAGTTGTCTTATCTGATGCCATCACAAGGCTGATTTAAGAATTGAATTTAGGCTGCTATATTTAACAGTGAGTTCATTTCATTCAGGTGTGAAGATGGTTGATCAGGAAAGACAGGGGAAGGCAACAGGTAGGTCTAACATTAGGTGGAAGTGTAGGGGGAGCCACTTGATACCAACAGATTAATTTCCTAATATTATTAATATGGAAAATCAATTACATAATGTTTGTTTGACAATATGTCTTAGTGGAGAAGAACACAGGCAAGGAGTGAATGAGACAGACATGAGGTCGGCGATGACATCAGGTAGAGCTGAGACCAGTGATGACATCAGGTACAGATGAGACCAGTGATGACATCAGGTAGGAGTTCTAGACCACACAAAACTAAATGTCCAGTATGGTTTGAAGGTCCGTTGACCAACCTATTCACTGTGTCCTTTTTGGGGGAAAAATAGTGCAGACAGAGATGGAAAATATAACAATTAGCCTATGTCTGACAGCGGGGACGTAGTAAACAAATCAGAATGCAAATTTAAACACCCGCAACGCATATGCTCGAATGCCATCAATGATGATTTATTTATTGTAATAAAAATACAGTACAAGAAAAAAGTGGGCTACAATAATGTGGTTGCCACGGGGGCAACCAGGGGTGATGATTAGGTTGCCACTTGTCACAATTTGGTTGTCAAGGGCAACCGTTAATGTCGAGCCAGTATTTATTTATTTATATATGCACATATATACCATATAATTATTTATAATTATGGTAGGCCTACAGTGGCTGATATACTTTAAAATAAACCTTTATTATTTAAAGCCCATACATGATGATGTCCGGCACACTTATTTATTTGTTTTTTGTGGGGGGTGGCACCAAAATTGTTGCTGCATACCCCTCTGACACTGGGTAGTTGCACCCTTGACTACTATGTAACAATCACCTATACAGTCCTAATGACAATAAAAGGCATTCTAGTCTATCTAGAAAACAGCCCCAAAATCACCATCACCAAACCCACCAGACTCCATCTAAATAATCAGGACTTTTAGCGTGTATAGAGCCAGCATATCTCCACATGTAAATGGGTGAATTAAGGGTTAATTTCAACCAAACCAGAGTGGTGATTGTTGGAACAGTGGAAAGATGAACCAAGACGGCTTTTGATAGTTTGATTGTGTTTCTGTCCACTTTGAATGCAGTGTGTTTTACGATGATAAAAGTACTGATTATTTACATGGAGTCTGGTGGGTTTGGCGAAGGCCTGTTAAAGAGCAAAGATTACAATACAGTAGATATATAAACAAATGCTTATTGACATACGTCCTATCGTTGCTGAGAGAAGAGATCCCAGGAAGGAGAGAAAGATCAACTGAAGGTTTAATGACCAAACCTGCTCTGTGTAACCGAAGCTGAGGGTTGTAAACAGCGTCCAATAGCTCCCGTTGTCGCTCGTTCTCCTCTTTTGAACGACAAAGTTCCTCCTCGTACTCTGCTATCGTTCTTTCAAACAGCCCAAATATCTCTTCAGCAGCCGCAGTTAGTCGCTGCTCCACCAACGCTCTCAGCATCTGGACTTTACACATTTTACCTCTTTCTCAACACAGCAAAGACACTCTGCTAACACACCTTTCTGGTAGACGCCATCTTGTTCAAAATGTAGTGAAGTTAGCCTCAGTGACTACTATAGCTTCCGGTGTAGATCAGTTGCTGAGCTTCAAAATAAAGGTCCCAACGTGTTCAAGACTTCCTCAGAAATACACACAAAGAAGATTAATGATTAAAATACACTTTGGAAGAAAGACAAATACTTTATTACATTTTCAGAGCTCTGAAAAAAGTTTTAATATAATAAATGTATATTTTATTTATATTATCTAAGCCTTACACATTGACATTACAAAAACAAAGAGGGACTCAAGATTTCACAATTTGTAATTCCTCACAGGGTTTGTCCAGACAAAACCAGGAGATAAAATCCTACCAGAGTCACTGCAGTACCTCTGAAACGCCAACCCTTGTTGGGTTTAGGGATACCGAAACTCTGTACTTTTTAGGATACCAACCAGATTAGGCTGGTACTACCAGGGACCAAATCCCAGTCTTTTCTAGACCCACAGCCCGTTTTATGACCACGTCTTTTACCTCCTGTTTTTGATACCTTCGCCTGAGATTGTACTTTGTACAATAAACTTCATCACCTCTTTACCTCTGCCACCGAGTCGTACTTTTGAGTCCTCTGAGCTCTCTGACAACTAGTAAACATCATATAATCATATGACTGTCTCCTTATACAGCGTTTTGGGCGGTGTCAGTTGGACACATTCACGGCCACAGTTACCTCATGTTCGTTACATCTTTAGACGGACCTGAACTGGTGATATTTTTACTTCTAACAATCATCTCATCTTCCTTTTCTGAAGTACATCTAGGTCATTGTGACCCAGACAATAACTACTATCGTACATGCTAGTCAACAGATGGTTTACTTCACATGATTTCACTTTATTTCATCCTGGGGGGTACTCAGCATGTCCTGGTGTACCACACCGGTCATATCAAACTATTATATTTCTTTACTTTACTAGCTTTACTATGGCCTAATTAGTTGCATAGGAGACACTATACATGTCAAAAGACCTTAATCATTTTGGTGTCACTGATCATATTACCTTGGAACCTTGGATACAGATCCTAATATGTCCATCTCAGCTTTGCTTCAAAGAGAAAACTCCTCCGCTCCCTAACAGGAAACACCGTGCTAGGCTAACTTCCCTATGCTACCTCCCTCACATCTCCCTTGTTTAAACTAAAGATAGCTTTCAACCTGCACTTTCTGTCTCCCTGTCACAGAGAGAAAAGTCTCCTCTCAGAGACTGCTGGGCCTAAATTGTGCTTAAACATGAGACATCAAATTAAAACATGAACCGAATGTGTATTGAATAAACTCCCATATTGATACATGATTAATAGTGAATCTTGCTAAACATACGTTACTTAGAAAGAAGTGAATATATGTGTGGGCCCTATAAAATACATTACAAGACAAAACAATATCTAATAAAATATTTAAAATTAGAGTGTACTTTTTCCTCCCACACAATATAATGTCTTCTATCTAGATGTTGATACATAAAGATTTTTGTTTGATACTTGTAGGGCTGGGTATCGTTCAGAATTTTTCGATCCGGTGCCAATTTCGATACCTCCGTTTCGATACCGATTCCTAACGATACTTTTTTCGATAACATATGCTTTAAAATTAATTTCAAAATCAACAAAAATACATTAAACACAAAGCTTTTATTTTCCACCTTAATTATGAATCAAAACAGTTATCAAAATTAAAAAAATCTGGTAAAACTGCTCACTCAGAGTAACATTAATAAAAGTGACAGTGGTTGTTCTCTGCCCTGATGACTGACTGGCAGGCTGAGCTTGCAAGGCCTTGCAAGATACATAAGGCCTTGCAAGCTCAGCCTGCCAGTCAGTCATCAGGGCAGAGAACAACCACCGTTGTGGCTGCTTGTCTAAGAGGAAGTGTAACGTCAACAGCACCGCGATCGCTTTCGGCCCGCCATTGATATCATATCGCAGCAAACGCTGTCTGCGTGAAGTTTTAAAAAACTGTAACTACACTTGAAACCAACCGTGACTCTCTGTGACTTCAACAAAACTGCAGTTTACTCCGTCTGCACCTCTTCGCGCGCGTGTGTGCGTGCGTGTGTGCGTGCGTGCGTGTGTGCGTGTCGGTCGGAGCTCCGGTCTGTGTCAATATGCAGACAGGACAGATAAGTGTGCGCTTACGCGCTCAGATGATTTTGGAACCGAAATTTGGCACCGAAAGATAAAGAATTTTTCGATACCATAAAAGTATTGACGTTCGGTACCCAGCCCTAGATACTTGAGAAGTTTAGCTTGGAGTTAAAGGCACAAACATTATTCAATGTCACCAGTCTCAGGTTCAGAAGAGTCTCCAGTCTGGTCTTCAGTCTCTGGTTGTAAAAGTGGAAGTGGATGTGAGTTCCTGGCTGGTTCTGGTCCTCCACAGTCCTCTCCATCAGCTTCTGTTACCATCTGACCAACACATTTATGCGTTTTGACATCAGAACGCCGGGCAAATCTTTTCTTACAAACACTGCAGCTGAATCTTTTCTCTCCTGTGTGGACTGTCATGTGTGACCGTAAATGTCCACTGTGTGTAAAAGATTTCTTACTGACTGAGCAGCTGAAAGGTTTTTCTACAGAAAGAGTCATCATGTGGTTCTTCAGGTTTCCACGTTCAGTGAAAGCTTTAGCACACTCAGAGCAGCTGAAGGGTTTTTCTCCTGTGTGGATTCTCATGTGTTTCTGTAAAATTCCATTACGTGTAAAAGATTTCTTACAGACTGAGCAGCTGAAAGGTTCTTCTGTGTGAGTCATCATGTGTGACCGTAAAATACCTCTCTGTGTAAAAGTTTTATAACAAACACTGCAGCTGAAATGGTTTTCTCCTGTGTGTAACCGTGAATTTCTAGACATTAAAAACGTTTTCTTACAAACTAAACAGCTGAAAGGTTTTTCACCTGTGTGAGTTCTTATGTGTTTCTTCAGGTTTCCACTATCAGAGAAAGCTTTACCACACTCAGAGCAGCTGAAAGGTTTTTCACCTGTATGAGTTCTCATGTGTCTCTTCAGATTTCCATTTTGGCCAAATCTTCTCCCACACTCAGAGCAGCTGAATGTTTTCTTACGTCCCGAATCATGTTTCAGAGAGTTTGAAGCTGACTGAGGTTCTCTGGTCTCCTTCCAATCAGCACTGTCATCAGTCTCAGGTTCAGAAGAGTCTCCAGTCTGGTCTTCAGTCTCTGGTTGTAAAAGTGGATGTGAGTTCCTGGCTGGTTCTGGTCCTCCACAGTCCTCTCCATCAGCTTCTGTTACCATGTGTTGAGTTTGTCTCTGATGAAGCTGTGATGACTGAGCTTTCTCTTCATCATCTTCACTCTTCACAGGGACAGGAGTGAATGGGAACTTGGTGATATCAGCCTCCTCCAGCCCTTGAAGCTGCTCTCCCTCCCGACTGCTCCACAGTTCCTCCTGTTCCTCTTTAATGTGTGGGGGGGGCTCTGGCTCCTCCTGGTCCACACTGGAGCTACACTCCTGCTGCTCAGGTGGAACCTCTTCTTTAACCACCAACAGCTGCTCAACATCTGCAGGAAACACATACAGACAAATGTTGTGGAACTGTATCTTATCACCTGGAATGTGATTGTGAGAAATGTTGGTTGTTCAGTCAGTTACTTTGGTTACATCTACACTACTAGTTTTCCTTTTCAGCCCTGGAAAACTGTTGGAAAGGTTGTTGACTGACATATTAGTGTCCTCTTGTGGTGAACTAATGCAACTGCGCTGTTGAGCACAAAGTGGCGCGGTCTGTAATAACAAGAGACACGTTGGAATAACAGAGTGTGAAGTGAACTTTACTGCATTCAAATGGTCCAAGTTGTGTGGGTCTCTGACAAACCGTGATAAAAACATTTTTGTCTGATCTGGACATTATTTGAGTCTTTCATTGTGTTTTGGAGAGACTTTTGTTGATGCAGAGATAATCTAATCACCATGTGGCTTCCTCATGCTAATACAAGTTTAGCTGTACCTTTCTTGTTATAGTAAGACTGTTGTATTTGGACAATGTTGACATTATGCTATGCAAATGACATGGATGTCTGTTTTTATTGCAACTTAATAATATTGCGATATGTTAAAACGCGATTTCCTAATCGCAAACGCTGCGATTTGGTCACATGACTCGCAAGAGCAAATCAGTCTGCACTCCCCAGAGAAAGCATCAACTTGGCACGCTAACGCTACACCGTACCTTGAGCTGATTTCTGTCATTCAAACAACTCTGAGGTTAAGTTTAAAACTTTTACAGCCATTTTAATAAAATGAAGGGTTTTGTTCGAGTCCATACATTCAGTTAATGGATACAGGCACACAGAACTGAAGGCTCGGTTGGCAACGATTAGCTCTGATTAGCGGTTAGCTCCGGTTAGCGGTTAGCACCGTGCTAAAGATATGGAGTGGAGGAGCTGCCACTGAGAGGGGTAACAATCAGAATGCTAAATGACGTTTCGGGGAGCTTTCACAGCAGCGTGGCCGCGGTGTTTCAACGGTGTTATTAGTACAGTTAATCCCACGACAAGACCACCAGCAACAAACGTAACGATAGCCTCTCTGAGCAAGTGCAACGTTGACGGTGTTACACACACAACTTCACGAGAGGAAGGGGCTGGAGGCAGCTCCTCTCTGTGCACTGTAAAAAAATACACTCTGTGTGTGTGTGTCTATTTTTCTTTTTACTTATTTAACCATCTAGTGTGTAATCGTGTGTTGTTCATACTATACAATGATTTATTGTTTGTCTTTGTTGAATAATACAGAAGACAAAGAGCTTAAAAAAAATAATCGAATATTGAATCGCAATATTTGGGAAAATTGCAATTAGATTATTTTCAAAAATGGTTCAGCCCTATTTTAAAGCGGTGCTATGCAGTTTTGACAATTTCTTCACTGTTTTCTTTGTTTTTGCTCGCAGGTTTTCTCTATACAGCTCCCCCTACGGCGTCGGAATAGATATTTAGCAACACTGTGAAAAACTCACTCGGTCAGTTTGCCATTTCCTCTTTCTCTGTTCCTCCAACAATGCTTTCCTAGCTTTCTGCTTCATTTTTGCTGGCTCAGCCATGACGATAGTGTGAAAAACTCCATCGCTACCTTGTTCTTAATAAGCTGGTTCCTGGATGTGTACAGTGCATAAAGCAATTTGTTACATCACAAGACCTGATATCACACAATACTTCCCGACGCTAAGTCCCGTGGCTCGCCGGCCGAAAGTTGCAAGGGTCGTTTGACCGCTCACAGACGACCACCACTCAACCCAAAAAAAGTCACATAACCATTCCAATGACTCACACCAAGATAAACAGTTAGACTACAAACCGACAGCTTTTGTTTTATATCTGTGCAAAAGGCTCAAGTGCTGTGAGCATGGACAGAGCCTGTACAGAGTGTTCGCTCAGGCCAAGCCCCCTTTTTCCAACATGTTGAGACATGCCCTGGCTTGCAGAGGGCTGTCAGTTGAGTTTCAGTTTATCAGTTAAAGAAGTAACAAGTAAGTTACAATTATATCATATTATATTATATAGATAAGTTAATATTCGCAATTTATTAGAGTTTACAGTAAGTGACAGCCTTTATCTCCATTGTATAGCTTTATGGCATTCTTATTGTAGTTTCCGTTTTCAGGACATGTTGAGCACTGTATATTTAAGTAAACAGGGAGTTATTAGCCTCAATTGTATTTATGTTAGTTAACATTGATGTTTATTTCTGTTTCATTTAGAACCACACTTACACTGTAAAGTGTCTAAAGATATAGTGCCTGTGCATATGTATGCATCTGTACAAAAAATGAAAACCGGCAGCTGATTGGACGGACGCGTTACATGGGTTTGTTTTCTCCGGAAATTCAAAGCCAAACTGTCATGGCGGCCGTTCAGAATACGATCTCATATTGTACTAAAATAGTACACTGAAACATGTTTCTGAAAACATTTTAAGCGAGAAATAGGCCATGCAGTTGCTGAATCTGCCGTCATTTCAGCTCAGCAAAGGTCAGTTTAAAAGATTTTCGTCCAGACTGTCCAACGGCCGATTTTCTGCCCGGTGACTATTGGGTGTCTGCCCTATTTCTGATAGCGTGGCGGAAGAAATGTTGCCATGGCGCACAATAAAATCAACATAGAGGAAACACTGAATTTGCATGGCCCAAACTCCTTTATAAATCATCAGACCAATATGTTTGTCTAATGTTGACCAGTTGCCAGATCTTGTATGAAACGCATCCTATTTACACAATCCACACACCATTATACAATGTTCAACCCGTTTGTCACCTCAACCTGGCAACGTCTAACCCAGTTGATCTCTGTGCAAGCTTCGCAGAAAGTTCAGACCCGAAAGCCAGACAATAAAAATGGCAGGTGAAGGCGGTGTTCCCGCAAAGAAATCGAAATATAGCTCTACATTTCAACAGTGTTGGGCGCAACAATTTACATGCATCTTACCTAGTCATATGACAACCTCCACGCTTTCTGTAAGGTGCGTTGCATTGATTGTAATGTAGCGCACGGCAGGAAAAATGACATTACCCAGCACATTAAAACAGCGGGTCTTTCACAGTTCACTTAACAGCTGAACACCCCCCTCCGAAAATTACAATAGATCTTTGGTAGGGCTGTTCTCGATTGAAGAAATTCTTAGTCGACTAACACTCATGCAATTGTATTGACTAATCGATTAGTTGATTTAATCGACAGATCTGTAAATCCGAGTTTCTTCACAAAGAGTCATGCAAAAGCACCACTTTAATTGTTTACCAGAGATGTGCTCGTACGTTTCTTGGAAAGAAGTCACTCAGCATGAAAAAAAGCATAAAACCTAAAGAATTCGAAGTTGACTAAGAACGATCGATTAGTCGACTAATCAACTAAGAGGGAGCAGCCCTAATGGAACAAATGCTTATTTCCACACGTCCTATCGTCCTATCGTTGCTGAGAGAAGAGATCCCAGGAAGGAGAGAAAGATCAACTGAAGGTTTAATGACCAAACCTGCTCGGTGTAACCGAAGCTGAGGGTTGAAAACAGCGTCCAGTAGCTCCCGTTGTCGCTCGTTCTCCTCTTTTGAACGACAAAGTTCCTCCTCGTACTCTGCTATCGTTCTTTCAAACAGCCCAAATATCTCTTCAGCAGCCGCAGTTAGTCGCTGCTCCACCAACGCTCTCAGCATCTGGACTTTACACATTTTACCTCTTTCTCAACTCAACAAAGAGACTCTACTAACACACGTTTCTGCTAGACGCCATCTTGTTCAAAGTGTGAAGTTAGCCGCAGTAAATACTACAGCTTCCGGTGCAGATAATTTGCTGAGCTTCAAAATAAAGGTCCGGAAGTGTTCCAGTTGCTGAGCTTCAAAATAAAAACCCGGAAGTGTTCAAGACTTCCTCAGAAATACACACAAAAAAGATTAATGATTAGAACACACTTTTGAAGAAAGACAAATACTTTCTTAAATTTTCAGAGCTCTGAGAAAACAATGAACCAAATTAAAGATGATGGTATTTTGTTTCCCTTTTCTTTCAATGTGTCAAACAGAAGATACAAGTTTTGGTCTTGCATTGTAATTTCATCTGATTTGGTTGTTTGTCTGAAGTTGAACATTAACTTCACCTTCATAAAGCAGGAAAAACCCAACCAATCAGGTTTTGCATAGGCGTGGGGAGTCCCTGGTGGCGAAGCTTTAAAACTGCGATGACAATAAAATGATACTTTAAAATGTATTTAGAGTGTACTTTTCCCCCTATCCCTTGCTGCAGCAACAGTGTGAATTTCCCCGTTGTGGGAGTAATAAAGCATTTTGAATCTTGGTCTGTCCGCTCACATGTAGCTCTGTGCAGGTAGGACCATATACTGTGTGGGGGAGGGGGAGGATGTGTTGTGGGTTCTCTTCTGTTCTTCTGTGAATGTGAGGTTTGGTTGGGAGGTATTGTGTGTGGTTATTAGATGTTCATTGAAGTATTGGATGAGATAATGTATGATTATGTTCTATGTAGGTTAAAGGGATACTTCTCCGATTTAGCATTAAGCTTTGTATCAGTAGAAACACGGTAGTATTTTTCGAATGACCGTGCTTCCCTCCCTCATGTCCCCCTGAGACGAGAGATCTCTGTATTGTGGGTCTGGAAAAAATCTTCTGATGACGTAAAATGACGATTTTTGCATCATTGGAAGATTTTTTTGCCCAGAGGCAATGGACTACAGCCATATATAAAATAGACCAACAGAGCCCGTTGCTCTGGACGGAGACCAGTGAAGGCTATTAGAAGCACTTTTCCAGTGATCACTGGCTTTACTGAGCAGCCTCCAACTGACAGAGACAACGTAAATGTGATGTGAGCAACGTATCTTAAAATTGTAAGTCTTCTGGAAGCTGTGCCAAGAGAAATCTCAATCATTCCCAATCTTACAGAGACGGAGAGCGTAGGTATATGTAAGGAGATAACATGTGCACAGGCTAATTATTGATCACTAACATGCTAGTTAACATTAGTAATTAAACCTAAACAGCTAACGTAAGTTGAAACTGCTTGCGAGCTTCTCCTGACAGTAAGTCTCGTGGTTATGACACAATCGTTAGTCTATTTTTACAAAAACGTCTACTACGGAGCCATAACGTGAGGTACAAGGTAATGGAGCCTTTTATACATTGTCGTGTTTCTTTAGAAATAAACAACGGACAAATAGAGTCTTTAAACACTTCAGATGTAAAGTTATTCGCTGTCAAAGTGACGTCAAAATGTATGCTAGTCAGTGGAATGCTAACGGGAGGTGATCTCTTTGTAGCGTCAAAATGGCGCCATAGGAGATTTGAGTTCTGAAGCGAAGCTTACCCCCCTTGACTACAGCCAGTACTAGGAGCTACTTCCGCATTCTTTCAACCCGCCCATAGAGGGTTGGACTGTCGTCTTTCCCCGAGTATTCCAGAGGCAAAATGAGAGTCAGCCATCTTGAAGAATCGCTTACAGGCTCCGTCTTTTCAACAGAAAACCTTTGCAACAATTATGTGCATTCAAACTACCGCACATGTGTACCACCGGGATACATTGGTACAGATTGGAGAAGATGCAGGAAACTTTATTACAGACGGAATCTGCGGTGGAGTGGGACAAAAAAGCAGCAGCAGCAGCCGGAGCGGGCGATCATGGGGGGGTGGGGACATCCTCAGCGGTGAAACGCGAATGGGGGCTGCGTATAACCTAGCTAGGTGGAAAGCTAACGCTAGCCGGCCACCTGTTCCATCAATCCTACTTGCAAATGTCCGCTCATTAGAAAACAAACTGGACTACATCCACCTTCAACGAAACTCCCAACACGAATTCAGAGACTGCTGTGTTTTTTTGTTGTGGAAACATGGTTGAACAACAGTGTACCAGACTATCCAGCCTGTTGCTCTGTCGCCAGGTAACAGTGGAGGTGGGCTGTGTTAACACGGACTGGTGCAGAAATGAGCTGCTTGTATCTAACTAACAGCTAACTGCTGGTGGAGTTTGTGACTATTAAATGCCGACCATTCTACATTCCACGCAAATTTACGACTGCGTTTATTAATCGTGTTTACAGCCCACCAAGCGCTAATGCTAATATGCGTTAGCTGAACTTTACGGCGCATATGTGCGTGCACTAAATGTAGCCTGTTTCGTAAGTCGTTTTTATATAATGTCGTTTTTATATAATGTCGTTTTTATATAATGTCGTTTTTATATATTTTAAATTTGTAACACCACTTGAGCCAAGGTGAAAGTTTCATGTATATGGTTGAAATGACAATAAAACACATTTGAGTTGAGTGTAATGCTGCCTCACTGTCTGTCTGTAAACGGTAGGTGTGGCTTGGGAGTGGAGTCTAAAGCAGCGAAGCAAGTGCATTCTGGGATTTGGTGTCTTTCATCCATATGAGCCAAAAATACATTTTGTGGCTTATCTCGGCCTAGAAGGCACCAATTTCTATAATGTTTTCACATTTCTACTACATAAGTGACCCAATTTAAATATATATTCGTCTTTCCAATGGTGAAATATCCCTTTAACTGTATGTATATTGTGTGTTTATGCGCGATGTGTCATCCTTTGTTTCTCTCGAATGCCCAAGACAAATTTCTCCAACAGGAGACAATAAAGCTTATTTTACAATGTCATGTTGTCCAACGGGTCTAACGTTACCGGTCCGCTAACCCACTGTCGCTGGATCTAACTGTTCCTCTTCATTCCCTCCGAGAACGTCTCCCGAGCTGTGTAAGGAGGCTCTCCTCCCAGCGAGCTTCAACAGTTTATGGCCCCACTGACGCATATTGTCACTGGACAACTAACAACAATTGCCATTTTGTTGTATACTCATCAAATGACCATGGCCTTTCTATTCATTTAATTTCTATGCAAGGACACGATGAAGACTCCAGAGACTGTTGATACTCACTCCATGGAGATTAATTTGTTACATTTTAACAAACAATCCGAGCTGCCTCGGACACATCAACTGACCACCGGCGATAGTCGAATAGACAACTAAATCTAAGTTTCATATGACTCTCTTCTTATACAGCGTTTTGGGGCGGTGCCAGTTGGACTCATTCACGCCCACAGTTACCTAATGTTTGTTTTAGCTTTAGATGGACCTGAACTTGTGATATTTTTTACTTCTAACAGTCCTCTCATCTTCCTTTCCTTCAACAGATGGTTTACTTCAAATTATTTCACTTTATTTCATCCTGGAGGGTACTCAGCATGTCCTGGTGTACCACACCGGTCATATCAATATATTTCTTTACTTTAGTAGCTTTACCGTGGCCTAATTAGTGGCATAGGACATGTGAAAATACCTTAAATAAACAGAAGGCAGCACTTCAAAATTGGGAAAAACAACCAGAACTACTTTATTTACAGTTTTTTTCGATTGGTTAAGCGCTATTTTGAAAACAGGGACCGGTTTTTGAAAACTCAACACAATCAGCAGAACACCTCAGACCTTTGCAAAATGAACCACTCTTACAAAAACTATACACTAATTTATAAAAAACATATTTTGTTGCTGTTTGAACCAGTTACACACTGCTGTTGCTAACCTAAAACACTTTTAGCCATTCTACTTGTCAGTAATTAGTACTGACAAGTAGAATGGCTAAAAGTACTGTAAATGAAGTACACAGAGAAAGTGCAAATATATAATAAGTTCAACAAACACTACACAAGACCAATGCTGCAGACTGAGGAAAATATGATGCATTTCTCTCCATATACACAAATCAGTCAACATGTCAATATGGAGAATCAACAACAACATGTACCAGTTTTCATACTACTACAGTAGTGTGTAGGCTATAACACTGTTGACAAACTGTAAAATACCGTATCCAGTAGAGGTTACAATTACAGTAAAAATCAGTAAATCCACCAATGTTTTAGGTCTCTTACCCCCGTTGTTGTCCACAAAACCTCAGTGCCGACACTTTGAAATAAAGACAAGGAAAGCAAAAAAAAAAGCCGTTGCTAACATCACATCCAGCAAGCCAACTCCGTTTCGCATAACAAGAGCAGGGAAAGCCCCGGTGTATCTTTGCTCTCGGACACTGTCACTGGCCTGCTTCTGATCATTTATTTTACTTGTGAAGAGCGTTGTAGAGAACCATCCATGTTATTTTCTTGACTATTTTGGTTGAAATAAACCCAAAATTTTAGAAACCTTTTGTAAATGGGTCAAATTTGACCTGAGGAAAAAACAGGAGGGTTAAAATAAGAGTGTACTTTTCCTACAACACAATATAATGTCTTCTATCTAGATGTTGATACATGCAGATTTTTGTTTGATACTTGAGAAGTTTTACTTGGACTTTAAAAGGCACAAACGTTATTCCATGTCACCATTCTCAGGTTCAGAAGAGTCTCCAGTCTGGTCTTTAGTCTCTGGTTGTAAAAGTGGATGTGGATATGAGTTCCTGGCTGGTTCTGGTCCTCCACAGTCCTCTCCATCAGCTTCTGTTTCCATCGGACCAACACATTTATGGGTTTTGACATGAGAACGCCAGGCAAATCTTTTGTTACAAACACTGCAGCTGAATCTTTTCTCTCCTGTGTGGACTGCCATGTGTGACCGTAAATGTCCTCTCTGTGTAAAATATTTCTTACAAACTGAGCAGCTAAAAGGCTTCTCTCCTGTGTGGACAATGGCCATATGTGACCGTAAACCTCCTCTTCGTGTAAAGGATTTCTTACAAACTGAGCAGCTAAAAGGTTTCTCTCCTGTGTGAGTTTTCATGTGTGTCCGTAAATCTCCACTCTGTGTAAAAGATTTCTTACAGACTGTGCAACTGAAAGGTTTTTCTCCTGTGTGAGTTCTCATGTGATTCTTCAGGGTTCCACGTTCAGTGAAAGCTTTACCACACTCAGGGCAGCTAAAAGGCTTCTCTCCTGTATGAGTTCTCATGTGTGTCTGTAAACCTCCTCTCTGTGTAAAAGATTTCTTACACACTGAGCAGCTGAAAGGTTTTTCTCCTGTGTGGATTATCATGTGTAACCGTAAATTTCTAGACATTAAAAACGTTTTCTTACAAACTAAACAGCTGAAAGGTTTTTCTCCTGTGTGGATTCTCATGTGTCTCTTCAGGTGTGGCTTTGTGCTAAATCGGTTCCCACACTCAGAGCAGCTGAATGTTTTCTTACATATTGAATCATGTTTCAGAGAGTTTAAAGCTGACTGAGGTTCTCTGGTCTCCTTCCAATCAGCACTGTCATCAGTCTCAGGATCAGAAGAGTCTTCAGTCTGGTCTTCAGTCTCTGGTTGTAAAAGTGGATGTGGATGTGATTTCCTGGCTGGTTCTGGTCCTCCACAGTCCTCTTCATCAGCTTTTGTTTCCATGTGTTGAGTTTGTCTCTGATGAAGTTGTGAGGACTGAGCTTCCTCTTCATCATCTTCACTCTTCACAGGGATAGGAGTGAATGGGAACTTGGTGATATCAACCTCCTCCAGCCCTTGAAGCTGCTCTCCCTCCTGACTGACACGCAGTTCCTCCGGTTCCTCTTTAATGTGTGGGGGGGGCTCTGGCTCCTGCTGGTCCACACTGGAGCTACACTCCTGCTGCTCAGGTGGAACCTCTTCTTTAACCACCAACAGCTGCTCAACATCTGCAGATAACACATAAAGAGAAATGTTGTGGAACTGTATCTTATCACCTGGATTGTGAATGTTATGAAGAAATACTGGTTGTTCAGTCAGTTACATGGACACTATTAGTGTTCCTTTTCCGTCTTGGAAAACTGTTGGAAAGGCTGTTGACTGACATTTTAGGGACCTCTTGTGGTGAAATAATGCAAATGCGCTGTTGAGCACAAAGTGGCGCAGTCGGTAATTAAAGGGACACTTCCCTCCCAGCTTGTGTATGAAGCGTACCTTTGACGCTTGAGTCACAGTTACAGCCTCAACAATGCCTTTTTACATCTCTCAGCCCCTTGTCAGTTGAGTTTTACATAAATGTTGAGAAGCATACTGTTGAGAAGCATACTGTTGAGAAGCATACTGTTGAGAAGCATACTGTTGAGAAGCATACTGTTGAGAAGCATACTGTTTATCAGACCCCAGATGAGACAAGAAGCTAACGTTAGCGAAACCTGCAGTCCCTCTGCCTTTGTATTGCCCCAACTGACACACTGTATTAAATTACTGTTTAAAACGTTTTCCAGGTTAGGGGGAAAGCATATTGCTCAAAACCAACATGAAAAATCTTAGTAGTATTTCCTCAGCTTTTTGTTGCTAAACTGTTTGTAAAACGAGCGGTGATGTTAAATCACCTGTTTCAGGTAATGGCGCGCGCGCGCGCACACACACACACACACACAGATGTATTTTTCATAGATGTTCTTTTGAACGTACACATGTTCCACCAAAACAAGTTCCTTCACAAGACTATTTTGCAGAGGCACCGACCAAGACGATTGTGATTGGTTTAAAGAAATGCCAATAAACCAGAGCACGTTTTTCTCCCATCCAGGAATGCTGTGTGGACTAGCCAGACCTTGGTCAGCAGCGCTGTGGAGGAAGGTCTGGACATGTGAGACTAGTGTGAAAGGAACCCTACTCCTAAAATAAAATAAACCAGGTTCTCTTGAACTTTTATGCTCTTGACTTCTGCAGATCCCCCTCCCCCCCTAAAAACCATGTTAACATTGTTACCTTCCTCTTCATCATCTTCACTCTTCACAGGGACAGGAGTGAATGGGAACTTGGTGATATCAGTCTCCTCCAGCCCTTGAAGCTGCTCTCCCTCCTGACTGCTCCACAGTTCCTCCTGTTCCTCCTTAATGTGTGGGGGGGGCTCTGGCTCCTGCTGGTCCACACTGGAGCTACACTCCTGCTTCTCCTCTTCACTAACAATCACTTTCAGAACATCTGGAGGTAAAGCTGAAACACAGACAGACATACATTAAATATCAGTCCCAACAATACTTTGCTAATTAGCTGATTTCACCGTGATAAGGACGCAGCTTCATAATGAAATCGTCCGACTTATTAGCCTGGATGCCAGCTGAACTTAAGGCAAGGCAGATTTATTTGTATAGCACATTTCAGCAACAGGGCAATTCAAAGTGCTTTACATAAAACAATACAAAAAAAAATAATAATTTGAAAACAGATAAAATATGAGAATAAAAGTTACAGTGCAGTATAAGAAATTAAGCATTAAAGAGCAGTTAAAAACAGTTAAACACATAAAAGGCAGATATAGGCCAAACATTTAATGGTTAACTATTTTCAGGAAACCGAAAATTGGATGATCAATATTCTAAACATTAGAGACATCCAGGCCCATATTTTTGTGTCATTATATCCACTATTGGTCCCTCTGGGACGTGTGTCTTATTGTCTTGTTTGCCACCCATTCTGGCGTGGAGAGTACTTTATTTGTGTCTTAAAACAGTGGTTCCCAACATGGGGTCCGGGCACCCCTCAGGGGGGCGGCAAAGATCACAGCGGGGGCGCAAGTCTTTATCTGGTTTGAGGTTGATGTAATTATATAATAGATATGAATTAGGGGGGGGGGGGGAACCAAGGAAAAAAGGTTGGGAACCACTGTTTTAAAATATAGTCGTCACTGTAAGTTTATTTCTTGGAAAAACTTTGCAAAAACCGTTTAGCTATTACCATCAGGCTACCGATTTATCCCAGTACCCCAAAGATCATCATACAAAAGTGAGCTTCCAAAACCCTTAAAAAATATATATATAATTTGGGAAATGAAGCTCAACCCTGCGGAGAATAACACAATCACTTTTTTGACCAAGTTTTGTTGTTCTCACCTCTGTATTCTGAGGATATTGCGGTTGGAAATATTCGTGCTTTGTGTCATAGTGGCATTTAACATTTCCACTCTTCCTCTGTCTCTGTGCAAATCAAACACAAGGGGTTCATGCTGGATTGGGGAAAAATGAACGCATATTTTTCAGTCCACTCATCTTTGAAAACTCTTTTCTTTTCTTCACAGATTTGGAAAATGACATCCTCACCGCGATGTAGCCTTCACTGACAGAATACGCCAAAGTCTCACTTTCTGGTGGCTGCAGGACACGTGTGAACGCCAGTTAGCCGACCCTGAACTCTCCATGAAAGTTTGAATTCGCTAATATTGAACATGTAGCATAGCCTTTTATCTAGGGCTGCAGCTATCGATTATTTTAGTAATCAAGTATTCTACCGATTATTCCATTGATTAATCGGATAAGAAATACTTTTGTTTTATTGAAGAGCAATAATTAACAATAGTTTGGTTAAATTTTCAGAAAAAGCAAAATTTGTATTGCCTACATTGCTTACAATATCATATCTCAAAAAACTAAAGATATTAAGTGCATTCAAGTGCCATATTACATTGTTTTTTTAAAGAAAACATTTTTTCAAATGATATCAACCTCAAACTAAGGCATTCATTAAACATACATAAACATTACATTAAGTTGTGCAACTTAACTTTCAGTTTCAACCTGAGACTGATCTGTATATAGGCCTATGTAAATATTAGTTATACTAAACCAATTTCCATATTCCATATATATTTGATTACAATGCTAAACAGCTCTGTTACACTTATGCTATTAGATCGTTGATCAGCCGTTTCTCTGTGGAGAGAGAGAGAGAGAGAGAGAGAGAGAGAGAGAGAGTGGTGCGCAACAATCAGCTGTTTTTCCGAAGGGATAGTCAACGCGTCGACGCTTTACATCAGATCGTGGTCACCACTACATATTTTCTTGTTTTTGGTAGTTGTTGTGTTTGGTGTAGTTTCATCGTCCATACGACTCTGTGATTTACTTTTTTCGGGTCCGCTTCGTGGAATGGAGGATTAAGTTAACCTCAAATGTTTTCTGTTGAGATGCTGAAGCACTGACATTGTGCTATTATCGTGCTAAGCTAGTTCGATTTTGCAGTAGACACACTGTACAGAGTTTTCGTTTTAATTACGTTTGAACTGATTCCAAAGTTTGGACACTTTCTGTCGTTTTCTCCAGCCTGTCTCTTCTCTTAGCCCTTCACTATTTACGCTCTAGCATGTGTCGCCAGCAGCAGACTGAGCCGCGTCTGGTGTGCGACAGTAATAATGATCCGTGCGGAAACACCGTCCGTCAGCGATACAACGTTGGTAACATTGATTTAACGAAGCTTCGAGGCAAGTCATTTTGCATCGAGGATTTTTTGTAATCAAATTATTCGAGGAATCGTTTCAGCCCTACTGTTATCCGACAGTTAACTCTGTAATATTAAATGTGAATGGCAGTTAGCCGACCTGAACATTAAAGGCTTGCGGCTGTCAACATTGTCGTGACAGTAGTGGTGTAATGGACCATAGTTGAACACTCATGGTTTGGAATGCATGTGAACCGCTGATTAATTGCAAAGTTTAACCGTAATAATAGTGTAAAACAAATGTTACTTAAAGTAAGCTGATGAATCTCTATGGAGGGTTGCCGTAAAAAGAACTATATTTTCAGGCACCTACGTTTAAAATCCTGCGCTAATATGGCACCGGTGCCAAACCGACCGGTATCTACCGGACGGAATAGCAACACAGATTTCGGTGCAACTTAAATGCTCTCTGATGATCCGAAAACAGACGTTAGAGGCAACAGAAGCATCGCTGCATGTGACGCTAGTTAACAGTAATAACACGTTACACTTGGCAGCAGGTTACTTGTATGTTAAACTACAGTTAGCTAGCAGATGGTTTAAACACGGTTTAAATGCTGACAGCTAAACGGTGTAAAAGTGTGACTGTATTTAACTGTAGAGGATTCCAACAGCAGGACGTATAACAGTCTGCCGCTAAAGCTATGAGCTAAAAGACACAAACAACACAAAAAACAACACAGACGGACACAAAGACACACACAAACGGAGACACACACAGACCAGAGATGTTCACAAGTCATTTTTTGGAAGTGCAAGTCAAGTCTCTGACCATCTGATCTATCCCTAACACTGTATTGTTGAATCCTATGAATTCAAAGCATGTCCTGTAGCTACCATCCATACAGTACAGTATCAAAATCAGTTGTAGGATAACTTTATGGGGTCTACTTAACACACACATCCCTCTAGCCCTCAGACCTAGTGAAATATTAACATAAGTCTGTCACATCATATGGATACAAGAGAGAGACAGACTCCGTCTGGAACCTACCAGTCAACAAATTAGAAAGCTGTGTGTTACTGGATGTACTGGGCCTTTAAAAAGGTATTTCAACAGGTAGACAGTTCAGTGTGGGCTATAATCTGTCAGATAAAAGCCTCATGAATGAAATCTAGTCATTTTGAGGCAGAAACAACATTTTTAAGCACAAGGCAGAAGCTGCAATCACTTTTTGGCCAGTGGAAAAAAGACTGGTTGGTTATAATATAGGCAGCGCTGGAATGCAACTAAGTACATTTACTCCAGTACTTGTACTTCAGTCCAAATGTTGAGGTACTTGTACTTTACTTGAGTCTTTTCATGCCACAGGTATTAGTACTTTAACTGCAGTAAAGGGTCTGAATACTTCTTCCAGAAGTGAATCTAGGACAGCGGATGGTTTTCTTGCAGCTGAAGGACTGGGAGGATAAAGTTAGCACGCTGATATAAAAACACGTTAGCTTCAGGAGCTAGCTGCATGCGGCTAATGGTGCTTTTCCATTACCAGTACCTACTCGCCTCGCCTCGCCTTTTTTTGGTTTTCCATTACGAAAAAAAGCACCTGGTACCTGCTAACAGATACTTTTTTTCGCACCTCCTCAGTCGAGGTTCCAAGCGAGCTGAGGCGAGCCGAGAAGGTGACGTGAAACCCTGGAGGCTGCTGACTGGTCGGAAAGAATCGTCACTGATCACTGCATTGCCAGCGACAGACGGCATTTTTAAATAGTTTAGCCAGCCGTGGTTTTTTGTTGCCGGAGGCTCCACGCAAAGCTTTCTCCGTAGCATACAAGTGGCCTGATGGTTATACTGGTGCGCTGGTGTGTGTAATGTGTGATGTGTGTGTGTCGAGTCGCCGTATGTGTGTGTGTGGGGAGCTGGTGAGCGAGGGAGAAGTGAGAGAGTGACGGCGATTATCTCCGCAGCAAGTAGTGACTCTAGAGTCATATATATGTGATCACGGTGGGAAATCTGGAGCAGTAAACGTTAACTATCTCTTTGATATCATGTTGTTCACGGAGACAGAGAACCAGGAAATGCGGCGGGGATTTGTCAATGGGAACAGCAAGCTACTAAGCCACGCCCACGGCAGTCGCTATGACGACCAGCCACGCTGAGGAGATTCTTAAAATCTGCAATGGAAAACGGACGCGAGGCGAGGCGAGTAGAGGCGAGGCGAGGCAAGGCGAGTAGGTACTGGTAATGGAAAAGCACCATAACAGGCTAACGTTAGCTTAGCGTGACTATGAGAGCAGTTAGATTGTCAGACTAACCTTCTCCCCGCAGCTTGGTCTCCTCCGTGTGTTCCCGGTGCCGCTCCATCTCTGATGAACAGACTAAGAAACGCTGTTTGGGATTCCCTGATCTGGATTCAGCTAACGGCTTCTCTCCTCACCGCTCCCGCTGCTCAGCACGGGCAAACAACAACAAACACCACTTCCGGCGGGGACCGCTGTCAAAATAAAAGCCCCGTTATTCTGTTTTAATTTTTGTTTTGTTTTGATTTCTTTCATGAGGATATATTTTGTTACATTTACTGGTTCACATATCTGTCTATATAGTTCATACTGAATATCCATATTTATTCTGTTTCTATTATAATATATTCTGTTAATACACTGCATATATCTTTATTATTCTTACTACTATTATAAGGGAACTGCTAATACATTGCACATATTTATATTTAATTTATATCACTCTGGTTGGATGCAAACTGCATTTCGTTGTCTTTGTACTTGTACTCTGCACAATGACAGTAAAGTTGAATCTAATCTACTGTTGTAACTTTAGTAAAGATTATTAGAAAAACTGATGGATTGATGTATATTCATTTATATATGTTTATAGCCTTGCCTTTAGTTTAATAACCTACATTTGATGTTTTACTTTATCAAATTATTATTGTTATTACTGTGAGTTGAATATATTTTGCAACAATATCTGGATAGAAGACAAGATCGTTTTTTATGTTGCTGTGTGTCTCAAAAGCTAGACAGCAGATTAAGCCGAGATTTCCCAGTTACCATGGAGATTTATTCTGCCCCTGACCAGGCTAACCGTACGCACACACCGCCGCCGACTTGAACTTCTAAAGTTACCGGAAGTCATTAATTTTCAATGGAAGCTTCTCTCAGCTGCAAGGAACGGAAAATCTGTCGGTGTCGCGTTTTGAGCGTCAAACCGAAAGTTGAAAGTATGTCAACTTTATGGTAATGAGCTACGATGCGGTTCAGCAGCAAGCAGCGGCAAACGCCAGCAACCAATCAGAATATAGACGTCCTTCGCTCTGGCTGATTCCGGAGAAACATACGATGTAAACTTTCGTTCCTACCAAAACATTAGTTCCATGAAAATGGAGGAAAAGCTCATAATGGCCGTTGCTGGTTCCCCTATCATTTATGATATGACGTTGTTTGCGTATAGCAGGGGTCATCAACTAGATTTTTCCAAGGGCCAGAATTTTTCGAAGCAGACACTCTGGGGGCCGGACTTTCAAATAAAGAAAATAAAATTAATTTAAACCTAATACGCCTATTTTTGTTCGCAATTTTCACTTTCTTACTGAATTAATGCTATATTTCTTTAGATGTATTAGTGTGAGCAAACTCCTAAAAAACATGGAAACTCCATAATGATAACTGGCTCTTTAACTAGAAAATGATCTCAGACTAGGAGGCAGTTCACTGAGGAGTGATGGTTAAAATCTGCGATTATGGAAACATTGTTGTAGTCTGCAGCGTCCTGATTGGTGGAAAATGCTTGCAGAAAGAAACAGTGCTTGTCAGGTTGCAAAATAATACAACCAGCATCATCATTCACGTGCATATTAAGTAGCCACATGTATTTGTTTTGGTCTTATAATACCTCCATAGATTTACCGCTCCAGCGAAGAGTTTGGTTTGTTCAGCCTCCAGTGAGGTTTACAAGACGTTGTCCAAATTTCCAGATTCCCGGCAAACTAAGATAAACAGTTAGACTACAAACCGACAGCTTTTGTTTTAGCTTGTTTTTTAAAAATTCGTTATTTGCAGAGTAGAGCTGTGTTTGCGTAAAACAGCGCGGTGGACAAGAGTGGACTGAGCAGACTGAAATATCGCTTTTTACATGTTGATGCAGGTTAGTGCATTGATAAGTATTGACTTTTTACTCACAAAGGTTTTATTGTAGCCTACTTACAGTAACGAGACTAGCGTGAGTTCATCTGACTTCTTTGTATCGTTCCCAGTCAGGTGCTGCGTGTTTTAACGCACACACGTCTCGGCTCAGCGGTGTGCGTGTGTTTTAACGCACACACATCTCGGCTCATCTGTGTGTGTGGAGCACGGGAATCGCTGTACAAAATCCCAGCATGTGAATAGAGATGCAAATACAGGGGGCTGGGTTTTTGCTCTAAATGTTTGAAATGATAAATAACAGAACGCATTTTTTCCTCTTTACATTTTGTGAATTCATGATTATTCTGCGGGCCAGACTAAAAGCTTTGGCGGGCCGGATGTGACCCGCGGGCCGCCAGTTGACGTTGGCTGGCGTATAGGGACCAGTTAACGTTACCGGCTGCCGGTCACCTAGTTTCTAACCAGTCGTCTCACGGTGAGGTCCTGCACGGGTCAACAGCTGGTTGGCTACTCGCTCTGGCTGCATTCTGCTGCGGTTCAGCGGCTAACAAGCGAGCTAACTGCTAACAGACACCGCTGTGACCAACAAACAATACAAATTCTATCCTTATATATGTAATTTATAAAGTTTTCTAATGTCAGTGTATTGGCCGTGTTGTGGCTGCTTGTGCTTTTTCTTCAATCGCGTCAAAAAGTTTCCCCGTACTTTTTGACAAGCGTCCTCGACAGGGCGACCAGAGCTTCTTTGCAGCTAAAGTCGGTGGCGGTGTGTACGTACAGTTACAGCCTTTTCTGTTCACTCAGCAGTGGTTTTACCTTATTGTTATTATTGTCATTAGCCCGCATTAAAATACAACAGGTACATATTGCTGTTCAGTTTAATACTGTTATTATTTTAAACATTATTCATGTCACAGTCGTTGCAGTTATATTGCTGTATGAAGACATTTGGTGAATATATCACGTCAGTTGTTGAGATAATTAGAAAAGGCTGATGAAGTAACAAATGTGTTTTAAATGAAGTCAGTGATGAAGGGTAATATATAAAGTCCTATACACGTGTTTCTATAATGGTTCTAACAACGGCAGACTGCTCAGAGACCAATACATCTTTTTATTAGATCATTTATTTCTTGGAATATGTAACCCCATTTGTACAGGTCCTATCCCCTGACCAATCGGCTATCCTAACCTTAACCACTCGAGGTCAAATGCCTAACCCCAACCAATCAAGCTGCTTTGTAGGGCAGGACTTGGCGTGGCCATAGTGGGATTTGGGAGACTAAACTGCACGTATACCTTATTTATTTTCTATTCTTTAACAATAAAGTATCATGTTTGTTCCTCTTCCATGTTTATTTTATCTGCCATTCTTAGCACACAATGTGTGTTCTGTCCACTGGTGGAATGTAACTAAGTACATTTACTCCAGTACTGTACAAATGCTGAGGTACTTTACTTGAGTCTTTTCTTTTCATGCCACTTTCTACTTCTACTCCGCTACATTTCAGAGAGAAATATTGGACTTTTTACTCCACTACATACAAAGCAAAATAATAGTTTTAGCTGTTTTTGGGTTAATACATTTCAAAAAGCAGTAATACATTTCAAGCTGTTTTGAGGTTTTCAACAAATCGAAAATCAAAACCAAAATCAAAAGCAAGAGTATAGTTTTAGCTGTTTTTGGATTTACACATTTTAAAAAGCAGTAATATAGTTTTAGCTGTTTTTGGATTTACACATTTTAAAAAGCAGTAATATAGTTTTAGCTGTTTTTGGATTTACACATTTTAAAAAGCAGTAATATAGTTTTAGCTGTTTTTGGATTTTCAACCCAACCTCGTTCAACAGTTACTAGTTACTTTACACATTAAGATTCCTGCACACAGAACACATGTAGTTTATAACATCTGATGTTTGATTCTAAAGTAAACTAGCCAACAATATAACGGCTACAAGTCCAGCTGAGATGATGAGACCATTAAACACACAACTGGTTGGATCCTTTACTCTTTCTACAATGGTTTAATACTTTAACCACATTTTTTCTGATAATTCTTACAGACTTTTACTGAACTAACATTTTCACTGCAGGACTTTAACTTGTAAAAGAGTATTTTTACTGCAGTAATCTGAATACTTCTTTCAGTGCTGGTGGATCTTAAGAAAGAGAGTAACTTTAACTAAATTTAATAAAATATTTCTGTGAAGTGTGTTTGTACTTCAATAACATAATTAAGTTAAAATATTTGTTGCATTTAGAGCTCTACTAACTAAACATACAATATACATTTTTCATCATCTGGTGAACTTTGAGAGCAAAATTATGAGACTAGATCTATGTAGAATCTGTGCTCTTGTAAACAATGTGTTCTTGTAAGCGATTTAACCATAAACACATTTTTGTGTAGTATACATTTGAGTCATCAAAAGGACAAGCTTTGCACGCCAAATTTGGACATTTAATTTTATAAATACTAGGGCTGTCAAAATTAACGCGTTAATTTTTGCGTTAATCTTTTAATATTTAACTCGTTAAAAAAAATTAACGAAATTAACGCAGCTGTGTTTGGTTACTTCATGTGGCGGCTGAGAAACGTAATACGCCTCCATAACAGCAGGCGCCGCTAATCTGTATTGTTGCCCAAGTAATGAAAACCGGGAGCTGATTGGACGAATGCGTCACATGGGTTTGTTTTCTCCGGAAATCCAAAGCCAGACTGTCATGGCGGCCGTTCAGAATACGATCTCATATTGTACTAAAATAGTTCACCGAAACATGTTTCTGAAAACATTTTAAGCGAGAAATAGGCCGTGCAGTTGCTGAATCTGTCTTCATTTCAGCTCAACAAAGGTCAGTTTAGAAGATTTTCGTCAGATTTTGAGAGACTATTCACCTCATTCTGCTCGCCATTTCCGGGTGAGCCCCGACTGCCCTGCCGGCGACTGAACATAGGCTTGTTGGAGATGAACTTAACATAGGCTCGTTGGAGATGAACTGCGCCTCGCCTGTAAAGTAGACGAGAGCAGGCAACAGCAGCCGGGGACGGTGACAAAAATCTCTCTCAAGTCAGACAGTTTCTAGCCGTTTCCAGCAGCCTTCAGCAGGACTAAATAAGCCAAATTGTTGCTGCTGTTGTTCTGAAAGATATTAAACATTCTGAACTTAGCAGAACCTTTCTTTCTTTCCGTTTTTTTCTTCATATTTGCAAAGTTAAGTGATTTAGCATTTAAATATCCATTATTATAAGCTTCAGTCTCAATTTAAAAAAGCGATTAATTGCGATTAATTACAGCAAATTGTGTAATTAATTAGTTAATTTTTTTTTAATCGATTTACAGCCCTAATAAATACTTATTACATATAGAGCATCCAATCTGTACATTTGATATTCATTTTGTGAAACGAGGACCTTAAACACTCATTCTTTGAAAAGTGCACAACATGTGTCAAAGGATGAAAATCTAATTCTGAAGGAAAGCATTTCATTCTCACGTTATTAGACCGTTCTGAGAGACAGCAAAGGCAAGATGATCTGCAGCTTAAGTCAAAAGCATAATTTAAACCTAACTTAGCAGCCTGCTGACCCACTGCCACTGAGTCTAACATTAGCAAATCGTGGGTGAATCTTGCTAAACATACGTTACTTAGAAAGAAGTGAACATATGTGTGGGCCCTATAAAATATTGGGTGGTTACATTTTTCTGATTTATTTATTATAATTGATTATATGACAGACATTACAAGACAAAACAATATCTAATAAAATATTTTAAGTAAGAGTGTACTTTTTCCTACCACACAATATCATATTTTCTATCTAGATACATAACATAATCATTGATACATAAAGATTTTTGTTTGATAAGTTTTGCTCAGAGTTAAAGGCACAAACGTTATTCCATGTCACCAGTCTCAGGATCAGATGAGTCTCCAGTCTGGTCTTCAGTCTCTGGTTGTGAAAGTGGGTGTGGATGTGAGTTTCTGGCTGGTTCTGGTCCTCCACAGTCCTCTCTATCAACTTCTGTTTCTATCGGACCAACACATTTATGTGTTTTGATCTGTATACGCCAGGCAAATCTTTTGTTACAAACACTGCAGCTGAATCTTTTCTCTCCTGTGTGGACTGTCATGTGTGACCGTAAATGTCCTCTCTGTGTAAAAGATTTATTACAAACTGAGCAGATGAAAGGTTTTTCTCCTGTGTGGATTCTCATGTGTTGTTGTAAATATTCACTCAGTGTAAAAGATTTATTACAAACAGAGCAGCTAAAAGGTCTTTTCCCTGTGTGGATCATCATGTGTGTCTTCAGATCTTTCTTATGGACAAAACTTTTATCACAAAGTGAGCAGCTGAAAGGCTTCTCTCCTGTGTGCACTGCCATGTGTGACCGTAAATTTGCCTTCTGTGTAAAATATTTCATACAGACTGAGCAGTTAAAAGGTTTTTCTCCTGTGTGAATCATCATGTGTCTCTTCAGATCTCCTTTCTGGATAAATCTTCTCCCACACTCAGAGCAGCTGAATGTTTTCTTACATGTTGAATCATGTTTCAGAGAGTTTAAAGCTGACCGAGGTTCTCTGGTCTCCTTCCAATCAGCACTGTCATCATTCTCAGGTTCAGAAGAGTCTCCAGTCTGGTCTTCAGTCTCTGGTTGTAAAAGTGGATGCGAGTTCCTGGCAGGTTCTGTTCCTCCACAGTCCTCTCCATCAGCTTCTGTTTCCATGTGTTGAGTTTGTCTCTGATGAAGCTGTGAGGACTGAGTTTCCTCTTCATCATCTTCACTCTTCACAGGGACAGGAGTGAATGGGAACTTGGTGATATCAGCCTCCTCCAGCCATTGAAGCTGCTCTCCCTCCTGACTGCTCCACAGTTCCTCCTGTTCCTCTTTAATGTGTGTGGGGGGCTCTGGCTCCTGCTGGTCCACACTGGAGATATACTTCTGCTGCTCCTCTTTAATAATAATCTGGCTTTGGTCGTCTGGAGGCAAAGCTGAAACACAGACAGAAGTTAATGTTATCTAAAGCTTAGAGATAGCAGGATTTCCTCCAGAAAAGTTGTTCAGCTTGGTGGCCAGTGTGAAAATGAGACTCTAAAAAAGCTACAAGACTCCATAGGGCCCTACATGAAGTCAGTACTACAAGCTAACTGGAGATTTTAAAATATTACTACGTCTAAGTACCAGTTAAGATGACTTGAATTGTCATTATGTTTTTGTATCTTGTATTTGTGCACACACACACACACACACACACACACACACACACACACACTCAGTGGTTACCGTGCTGTTGTGTTCCAGGGTGACCATCACTACTATGTAACCATCACCTATATAGTCCTAAGGGTTTACCTATTAAAAGGTGCTGTATGTGATGCGTTTTTTAGGCTACAACATTTTTCGTCACATACAGCAAACATCTCCTCACTATCTGCTAGCTGCCTCTCACCTGAACACACTGTAAAAAAAAAAAAGTTGAGCCATCACTGCAGCAGCGTTAGCACGTAGGCTACTTCCACAATGTGTATTCATGACTCAACCAACTCCTTCTTGTCGGTTATTGGCTGGAACACTGTTTGTTATGGTTTGTGGTGCAGGTTGGCGCAGTTTGTTTTTGTTCCCGTTTGTGGAGCCTGGGCTGTCTACAGAGACCGCGTTTTTTTTACAGTGGGTTCAGGGGACAGGCAGCTATATGTATGTGACAAAAAATGTTGTAACCTAAAAAAACTCGTCACATCCCTTAGAGCACCTTTAAATAAGAACGTTTGTTTATCTAGAAAACATCCCCGAAATCGCCATCACCAAACCCACCAGACTATGTAAATAATCAGGACTTTTAGCGTGTATAGAGCCAGCATATTTCCACCAGACTCCATGTAAATAATCAGGACTTTTAGCGTGTATAGAGGCAGCATATCTCCAACAGACTCCATGTAAATAATCAGCACTTTTAGCGTGTATAGAGCCAGCATATCTCCACCAGACTCCATGTAAATAATCAGGACTTTTAGCGTGTATAGAGCCAGCATATTTCCACATGTAAATAGGTGAATTAAGGGTTTATTTCAACCAAACCAGAGCGGTGATTGTTGGAGCAGTGGAAAGACGAACCAAGACGGCTTTTGGTAGTTTTATGGTTTCTGTCCACTTTGAATGCAGTGTGTTTTACGATGATAAAAGTACTGATTATTTACATGGAGTCTGGTGGGTTTGGCGAAGGCCTGTTAAAGAGCGAAGATTTAAATAGAGCTTATGAACAAATGCTGACAGAACAGAGGCCTGTTCTACGAATCAACATCAACAAGCCCTGCATTTCTTCTAGTTATCCAGCTTCACTAACCCTAACAACCACGGTCCTGCATAACCTGTGTCGTGACGCTGGTTATCAACTAGTTCAATCTACTCAGGGTTTCCCAATCCAGCGGCGTGCGTTCACACAAAAGAGGCGGTGTTTGCACACCACGACCAAACGCAAACATCTACCAGAGCCGCATGTTTTATATAAGAAAAGCAAACTATAATTCTACATAAAATATGAAGGACACAGACTCGGTTTTAACAGGCAAAACGCAATACAGTCGCTGCTTCCTAAAACAGGAGGAAAGCTGGCAAAAAAAAATAGCCGACGCTGTAGATGTGTAAATCACAACTCCTATCAATATCACTTCCCCATCAGTCAGGACCAAGATCTGACCATAATTACACTTGTGCTTTCCATAAACTGTCGTTGCTTTAGTCTATTATTTCAGTCTCAACCCTGACAGTGGGAAGCGATCGTGAGAGCAAATAAAAAATATAAAAACATAATTCAAACCGATGTGTGCATTGGCAACACACGGCTCAAGAAGCCTATATGTAGGCCTAATTCCCTCCCATTAAAATATATACATTTCATAAAAATACCCATCAGGGAATGTTAACGGGGTTGTCGGGTCTCTAAATGTTTTAACTTTTATGAGCGCACCTCTCTCTCTCTCTGCGCACGAGCTCCAGCTGATCTTCTAAGAACGGTGATTCAATCGAGTATTGATTGGTCAGTAAGCGGTGCTTATACACTGGTTGATCTCCGAGCTCCAACTTAACCTGCTCCCGACCAGGTTAGGTGTTCAGCATAAGTTACCATGGCGATCGAACCCGGTAACCAGTGTTGCCAAGTCCGCCTATTATAAGCGACTTTGGGCTTGTGGGTCGCGTCTTTCTTGGGCTTGTTTCTAAAGTGTAGTTGCTTATTTGGGCTTGTTCCCAGCTCCATAATAAGTTGTCAAGCAGTCTTGATGTTCCCTCTGTCCCTCCCCTTTCGCCATACACACAGGAGACAGCAGAGTTTTTCCCCACCCACATCCTGCTTCTAATTGGCTCTGACCCAGATTGCAACGAGTACTACCAATCAGAGGCAGAGCAGATCAATCTGTTTTTTCTGTTTAGGAAAATGTCAGTGAGTGACGTTTAAATGAAAATACGCGCGAGTCGCGACTGGTGGTGACTGGACTGTAGGAGAGTTTTTGGAGGAACAAATGCCCGGGGCAAAGTGAGCGAAATACGGGAAGAAATATAACAATGACTGTGAGAAAGAGAAAGGAGTAAAAGAATGGATTCAACCCGTCGTGGGTTGAATCAATAATTTCTCCTGTTTCTGGGCTCCGTGTACTTTTTCGTTCATTCGATTTTCATTTCATAAACAGGTATTAAAAAAGAAAAAACTAATGTTTATTTGATTTTCTTTTTAAAATACAACATTTGAAATTGAAATACAAGGCGTTTAATCCTTTTCTTGGTCAAAAGGGGATGGGAGAAATTTAAAATATGCTGTGATTTTCATTTTCTATTTCATATAACAAAAACAAAAAAAAAACACTTAAAAATAGAAACGAAAAAAAGCAGGGAGAGAATACATGTAATAATGTACAGGTAATAAATACATGTGACATTATGAAATAAAATCCCCCCCCCCAAGCAAAGTAAGTTTAGCCTGGGCTGAAAGCAACGACATGGGCTACGCTGGCGCTGTTGCCTTGGAAATGACAACATCCGGTCTGTGAATATGAAAAAACAAGCCTTTCTTCCATTTCTATTTCCGAGTGATTTTATTTTTGTTATATGAAATAGAAAATGAAAATCACAGCATATGTAAAATTTTTCCCATCCCCTTTTGACCATGAAAAGGAAAAAATGCCTTGTCTTTCAATTTCAAATGTTGTATTTAAAAAACAAAATCAAATAACCATTCGTTTTTTGTTTTATAATACCTGTTTATGAAATGAAAATCGAATGAACGAAAAAGTACACGGACCTTCTGGGATATAGTCATTTAAAAATGGGATCTTCTGCAGTCCCTGCAATAATAAATAAAGAATTATGATATTTATTTGTGTGTGAAATTTTTAATTATCAGAGGTTACTTACTGTGTATATAATGTACTTGGTACATCAGTCTATATTTGATATCCCATCAGTTTTCTAATGTTAAATAATAACTGGCACACCGGTAAAAACTAATCCACCGTCATGGTACAGAATATCCTGGGTTGAAACTTAATTTAGCTAATAACGCCAAATCCTGAGAAAGATCAACTGAAGGTTTAATGACCAAACCTGCTCTGTGTAGCCGAAGCTGAGGGTTGTAAACAGCGTCCAGTAGCTCCCGTTGTCGCTCGTTCTCCTCTTTTGAACGACAAAGTTCCTCCTCGTACTCTGCTATCGTTCTTTCAAACAGCCCAAATATCTCTTCAGCAGCCGCAGTTAGTCGCTGCTCCACCAACGCTCTCAGCATCTGGACTTTACACATTTTACCTCTTTCTCTACACAACTAAGACACTGCTAGACGCCATCTTGTTCAAATTGTGAAGTTAGCCGCAGTAAATACTACAGCTTTCGGTGAAAAATAGTTGCTGAATTTCAAAATAAAAGTCCGGAAGTGTTCCAGACTTGCTCTGGGGAAAAAAAGGAATATAAATGATTAAAACACACTTTTGAAGAAAGACAAATACTTTATTACATTTTCAGGGTTCTGAGAAATCAATGAACCAAATTAAAGATGATGGTAGTTTGTTTCCCTTTCCTTTTAATCTGTCAAACAGAGGAAACAAGTTTTGGTCTTGCAGTGTAATTTCATCTGATTTTGTTGTTTGTCTGAAGCTGAACATTTATTTATTGTTTATTTTTTCCATCTGTCTGTAACTCACAACAGTCAATGCACTGATAACAAGCAACATACAAAACAAAACACTGTTGCTTTTACTTCCACAAACAAAAAACGAAATGAACAGACAAGAAAACAAACAAACAATGAGATATATATATATATATATATATATATATAAACTCTCCCTACCTCCCTTTTGACATTTAATGTTCCTGGGCTTTGAAAAGAACAGCTAATGTCCTCTAGTCTCGACCCCCCCACAAATTTAGGAAGTTGCATGCCAGCCCACTGAAGCTGGTTCTAACTTTAGCGGTCTGCTGACCCGTTGTCGCCGGGTCTAACGTTAGCGGTTCTGCTGACCCGTTTTCAGTGGGTCTAACTGTTCCTCCTCATTCCCTCCGAGAACGTCTCCCGAGCTGCATCAGGAGGCTCTCCTCCCAGCAAGCTTCGACACAGTTTACGGCACCACTGACGCGTCACTGGACAACTAACAACAATCTCTATTTTGTTGTGTACCCATCAAATGAACACGGCAAACAGTCCACAGGCCTTTCTATCCATTTTATTTTTATGCAAGGACACCATGAAGACTCCAGAGACTGTTGATATTCACTCAATGCAGTTTTATTTGTTACATTTTAACAAACCGAGCTTCCTCGGACACATCAACTGACCACCGACAAAAGCCAGTCGAATAGACAACTGAAAAGTTTCATATGACTCTCTACTTATACAGCATTTTGGGCGGTGTCAGTTTGGACACATTCAAGCCCACAGTTACCTCATGTTCGTTACATCTTTAGATGGAACTGAACTGGTGATATTTTTACTTCTAACAGTCCTCTCATCTTCCTTTTCTGAAGTACACCTAGGTCGTTGTGACCCAGACAATAACTACTAACGTACATGCTAGTCAACAGATGGTTTACTTCAAATGATTTCACTTTATTTCATTCTGCAGGGTACTCCGTATATCCTGGTGTACCACACCGGTCATATCAAACTATTATATTTCTTTACTTTATTAGCTTTACCATGGCCTAATTAGTGGCATAGTTAACACTACACATGTCAAAAGACCTTAATCATGTTGGTGTCACTGATCATATTACCTTGGAACATAGCAATGCACAAGTGAGTTTTTATAGTTTTATAGAGATCATAATATGTCCGTCTCAGCTTTACTTCATAGAGAAAACTCCTCCTCTCCCTTACAGGAAACACCGTGCTAGGCTAACTTCCCAATGCTACCTCCATCACATCTCCCTTGTTTAAACTAAAGATAGCTTTCAACCTGCACTTCCTGTCTCCCTGACACAGAGAGAAAAGTCTCCTCTTCGAGACTGCTGGGCCTAAATTGAACTTAAACATGATACACAAAATTAAAACATGAACCGAATGTGTATTGAATAAAGTCCCATATTGATACATGATTAATAGTGAATCTTGCTAAACATACGTTACTTAGAAGTGAACATTTGTGTGGGCCCTATAAAATATCAGGTGGTTACATTTTTCTTCTTTCTTGATTATAATTATTGCTACCACACAATATAATGTCTTCTATCTAGATGTTGATACATAAGGATTTTTGTTTAGTACTTGAGAAGTTTAGCTTAGACTTGAATGCACAAACGTTATTCCATGTCACCACTCTCAGGTTTAGAAGAGTCTCCAGTCTGACCAACACATTTATGTATTATGACATCAGAACGCCAGACAAATCTTTTGTTACAAACACTGCAGCTGTATCTTCTTTCTCCTGTGTGGACTGACATGTGTGACCATAAACCTCCTCTCTGTGTAAAAGATTTCTTACAGACTAAACAGCTGAAAGGCTTTTCTCCTGTGTGGATTCTCGTGTGTTTCTGTAAATCTGCTTTCCGTGTAAAAGATTTATTACAACCTGAGCAGCTGAAAGGCTTTTCTCTTGTGTGGATTATCATGTGTTCCTGTAAAGATCCACTCTGCGAAAAAGATTTCTTACAGACTGAGCAGCTGAAAGGTTTTTCTCCTGTGTGAGTTATCATGGGTCTCTTCAGGGTTCCACTTTCAGTGAAAGCTTTACCACACTCAGAGCAGCTAAAAGGCTTTTCTCCTGTGTGGATTCTCATATGTATCCTCAGACGTGACATGAATCCAAATCTTTTCCCACACTCAGAGCAGCTTAATGTTTTCTTACATGTTGAATCATGTTTCAGAGAGTTTAAAGCTGACTGAGGTTCTCTGGTCTCCTTCCAATCAGCACTGTCACCATTCTCAGGTTCAGAAGAGTCTCCAGTCTGGTCTTCAGTCTCTGGTTGTAATAGTGTATGTGAGTTCCTGGCTGGTTCTGGTCCTCCACATTCCTCTCCATCAGCTTCTGTTTCCATGTGTTGAGTTTTTCTTTGATGAAGCTGTGAGGACTGAGCTTCCTCTTCATCATCGTCACTCTTCACAGGGACAGGAGGGAATGGGAACTTGGTGATATCAGCCTCCTCCAGCCCTTTAAGCTGCTCTCCCTCCTGAGTGCTCCACAGCTCCTTCTGTTCCTCTTTAATGTGTGGGGGGGGCTCTGGCTCCTACTGGTCCACACTGGAGCTACACTCCTGCTGCTCAGGGGGAACCTCTTCTTTAACCACCAACAGCTGCTCAACATCTGCAGGAAACACATACAGAGAAATGTTGTGGAATTGTATCTTATCACCAGGATTGTGATTGTTAAAAAGAAATACTGGTTCCAGTCTAGTTTTCTGGACTGAAGACTGAGGGTGTTTGTTTGCAGATGTGTGTGTTCAATAGAGCTAATGTTATATTTTTGGCCAAACAGTGGGTGAAATATAGTGTGACAGTCTAGATTTAAGTAGCTATAACACAAGAACAAGATGTGACTTATTTATTTGCTCTGTGATTTTAGGGCTGTTAAGAGAATAGTTATGAAGAGAAGCAGAGATATTCAGAGCTTTTTCTTCAAAAAAGAAAAGAGTCATGGTTATTGTTTTTACTACTTCAGGTACTCTAGTGAGCAAAGTGATGGTGACACCGATGACCGAGAGGCCTCATGTTGCACAAAGTACATGCTGCCCCACCTGGACCTCCCGGTATGTTGTGACATTTTATCTTTCAGTTTACACGACATTATGAGTGCCTTCCATTTAAATAACATGGAAGTTGTTACACTGACCACAAATTCACTTTGTAACTAATCATTTTGAATGAAACTTCATAAAAACTGAAATAAGGACTGATCATGATTATTTATAATTTACAGACGTTTCACAGTCCAAAGCAGCAGTTCATACACAGCCTCAACTTTAAGGTATTTCCGTGAACCATGCTAGGCAACAGGAAGAGGTCCTTCAACAACGAGTGGTATAAACAACATCCATGGCTCGAGTACTCCCAAAGACAAAACTCTGCCTATTGTTTTGCATGTTGACACTTCTCTTTGCCAAACACCCCAGCATCTTAACCATTTATGATTCTAAGTCTTAACTGTTTGATTTAAATAAACTTTCTAATGTATGCTGAATCAAAGCCAACATTTCAATTTATACCTTCATCAGGGCCTTGGACATGAATACTGTCTGGGTTGAAAACCACTTTTTGCACATTTTCATACATCACAAGGCATCCTATAGAATGACATTCAGTCATCAGGACATCGTCTGTGTTACCTGCATTGTTACCTATGTTTGCTTTACTAATTTAAGTGCCATCTTGTGGTTAAATAAAAACACCCCTGGCAAAGAACAAACCAAAAACTTCAAATTCCAGTATCTCCAACAAATTATATTTAAGCTTAAAATAAGAACATAAACTAAGCATGTAAAGAACAACAAATATTTCAGTTTTTATTCCTTACAAGCTTAGTTTATCTTTTGCTTACAGATACACGTTTTAATAAGGTCTGTTCTGTTGCCTGGATTGCTGTGTTTTTAATGTAACCACAAGATGGCGCCTCAATTAGTAAAGCAAACACAGGTAACAATACAGGTGACACAGATGATGAGCTGATGAATGATAAATGTTATTCTATAGAATGAGTGACGAGCAGTTGGATTTTGCTACTCTAACTTGTGAAGAGACAAGGACTTTAATCCACTACAAGGAAAAAGCTCTTAGAAAATTTGTACCCTATCATGAACATAATTAATAACCAGAGATATTTGAGGACTGTGATAGGTGGAAATGGATTTAAAAAAATGACTTTTAACAGCATAGACACCTTTATTTGACAGAAAATCATGGGAGAGAGAGGGGATGTGACATGAAGCAAAAGACCAGGATTCGAACCGGTGTCGTAGGTATACGCATTAAACTTCGCTATGCCTTGGTCACCCCACACTAGCTTTGTGTCCAATCTTGGCCACCCCAGTAGAAATGTCCTGGATACGCCACTGGAAACATCAGAGCAGGGGGAATGAGAGGGGGAAACATCAGAGCAGGGGGAATGAGAGGGGGAAACACCAGAGCAGGGGGAATGAGAGGGGGAAACATAGCAGAAGATAATACTTTTTAAACCAAAACGTAGCAATGTAAATGTAGCCTCATACTCCTACTACACAATAAACCAGCTTCTCTTGAACTTCCGTGTTTTCCCCTAAAATCCCTGTTATCGTCGTTCCTACCTTTCTCTTCATCATCTTCACTCTTCACGGGGACAGGGGTGAATGGGAACAGTTCCTCCTCTTCCTCTTTAATGTGTGGGGGGGCCTCCGGCTCGTCTTCTTTAATCGCTGCAGGAAACGGAACAGACAATCCGAGAGGCTGCATGTAGAGGCAGATTTAAACCGATGTCAAACATTCAGTCATCACAACTAAGTTCTGATGCTGCCTAGATCAGGGGTTTTCAAATTGGGTGAATGTGAGCCTCCCCTTAGAGTAGGTAAGGACAGCCGAGCCCCCCCCCTGTAAATGCCATCTTTTGTGTGTTCCAGGCAATGGTGCAAATTTGTTTCTGTCCACTTTGAATGCAGTGTGTTTTACGATGATAAAAGTATTGATTATTTACATGGAGTCTGGTGGGTTTGGCGAAGGCCTGTTAAAGGGGTGATAGAATGCAAAACCGATTTTAACTTGTCATAGCTGACGTGAGAAAATTTTTTGCACACCTCTTTGGTCGGGCAGGTGTGTAGGATATGATCATAATAATAATAATAATAATGACAGTTTAGTGGGTAACTAGGACATACATAGAACCTCAAAATCCCATTGACACCTCTTTCCTCTGCAAATCTCACAATTTAAAACTGCCTCTGAAAACGGGCAAATCTCAATGAGCCGCCTAGTTGACGTCAACTCGGCGGCTCCTCCTCATTTGGCTCTAGTCTCTCTCTTTGTCACGCCCCAACATTTACATAGTCTACACAACTGAGGCCCATTCCAGAAAGCAGGTTTAGTGAAAACCCTGAGTTTGTTAACCCTTGAGATGAGGGAAACTCTGGGTTTTCCGTTCCAGAAAGAGAGGTAACTTAACCTCGGAGTCAGTTACTATGACTGAGTTTCCCCTCCCTCTGAGAGGGAGGGGAAACTCATTTCCTCATTCATTCATTCAGTCTGTATCAGGCGCATTTTAATGCAGTTTTATCTGCATGAATAAAAAAACGTAGCCTATTGGTTTATGTTAGGCAGACTAAAATGTTTTTTTTCTCAAACATGTCATGTTCTTTTGTCGACGATCCCGTTGATGAAAAAGCTGTATTAATTCACAGAGTTTACGTCGGGAGATGATATTGAGTCGCGAATATACTAGATGTTTTTTCATTTCCACATAACTGATTTGAGAGGTATTTTTGATCACAGTCTATTAGATATGTAGATTTATCCTTCCACTAGTTCAACATCGTGGACAGGCTTTAACATCCCAGCAGATTCTTTGTGTCGCATTACGTTTTTTGCAAACGGCAGTTTTCTTTATAACAGCAGCGGATCATACTGTAATAGTAAAGCCACTGTATGCAGAGCAATCAGAAAAGTGTGATCGCTATGAAATGTTTTTTAAACGTGTTCCCTGGACACAAACCAGTGAGAGCCATTAAAAAGAAATAAATGATTATACTTATAATTCTTATGATCATGGTGCTGCAGCCTCAGAATGGGAATAGTAGGCTATAGTTTACTTTTTCGCCCGCAGGATTGCACCTGAATAAAATTATAGGTGTAGCCTACATTTCCAGTTTTCACCAGTAAAGTTAACTGTGATTAAATATGAAATTAATCATAGATATTGTTCTATATCTATGCAATTAATACACTGTTAATGCGTACGCATTGACTCGAGCAGCAATTTTCTCCCACACCAATTCTCTCTCAGCCGCTGTCTTGCTTTTTTAACGAAATACATGTTTAAACTCGCTGTTTGTGCGCATGAGTATTTCCGCCGACCCGTTTGTTTGTGGTTGTTACCATGGTGAATCGTAGAATCATGGCTCCATTCATACTGCCTTATGTGCACGCGCGTAACCCTGAGTGAACATACTCCGAGTTGATTGAACCAACTCAAATCAGCTGTTCTGGAACCGAAAACTCGGGGTTTCCCATCTCAGGGTAAATCAACTCAGACATCAGGGTTAGACTCAGAGTTTGTTAAACCTCCTACCTGGAACGGACCCCTGACCTGATCAGATCAGGTAGTCTTCTGAATCTAGGTGGTGCAGATCTCAGAAATTGTATACATTGTTCATCTGCTATTTTACCATGAAATTCACTTCTGAGACTTTTTTATGCAATAAATCAACTATGTAGAGGTCAAATATGGGCCGTTTTATGAAAATGTATGTCTAACTGCAAATTATTGGCAGCCCACGGCACTCCATACCCGCACAAAGTCACCGTTTTTTGGGTTAGTGAACTACCAAACGCCGCTGCCTGGACAGAGCTCCAGGGCCTGCAGCTCCCCTCTTCCTGCTAAATGGCTGGTGTGTGTGAGGGAGAGCGTGGTCAGCGAGCTTGTAACGCCAGCAATCTCTTACCACAGGTTCCAGTTAATCTTATAAATGTGTGTAATTATAATGTGTTGAGTTATTTAAAAGGTACAATATATATTCATGTGTTCATTTCTGCTTTAAAATGTCTAAAAACGATCATACCTTTGTTATATATTTTTATGAGTTGTGTTCTTACACTATCCCAAATGTTTCCACCAAATGTCAAACCCAGAGAAATCTATTATTTTATTTTCAGACACGGGACGTTTCCTTTAGTCGCCCGTCAGTGGCGTCATATAACCTTTCACCCTCTAGTTACTCTAACTTCCGTCAGAACACTGGCACCAAGATGATACTTTCAGGAGTAATTGTAAATCATACAATGTCACAGAAAAAAAAATACTTGTAACCAATACTGCTTTAATTAATTACATCCCACTTTTTATCACAGTAATACAACAGAGACCTTATCTATTTTCTAAGTTCAATATCGTTACCAGCTTAACGTTACTACAATGTGCTAACGTTGATGCTAATGCTTTGTGGGTAACATTATGAGGTTACAACATTGTTCAACACGCTAATAAAGTTATTTTTAGTATGACTGTTTCGACCACAGCTAACAGTACTGAGCTAACCCACGAATAACTTCACTAGTAACGATTAATCTAATGCTAATTTAGCCAGCTAGCACACCCCGGTCTGTCTGCCTCACTCCCCCGGCGCAGAGAGACTCAGTCGGGATGATAGCTGACAACAGGGCCCCGGAACATATAGCTAGCTAGTTACCGTTAGCCCCCATTCAGCTATCAGCCAGCTACATTCATTACAGCAAACCCCCGGCCAGAACTTATCTCCGGTGCTTACGACGCTAACGACAGTTTAATTAAACCTCGGGAAACAGACTATATCAGACCCAGCACCGAGTCACAACAGTGGCCATCCATAGCGGTAGCTAGCTACATCTCCGTAGCGCTACCGGTGTATGTGCCGAAAATCTCCTCCCTGCCGAATTTCTCCCCCATTCGCATTTAGCTGTCTTTACGGTTAGCTAAATTAACCCGACAAAAGGTGGGTTAAGCATCAAAACGAAAAGTTAAGATTACTGAAAAGTGATGGGGAGATAATTCCGGGCAGCTGGGAGATGTTCTCTGCTGCACAACAGGCATCGAACGTCCTGGCTCGCTGTCGCGGAGATTCCCCCGGCAACCCCCACCCACACCAGTCTCTCAGCCTCGTTTAGTAGCTAGCTAGCGTTACAACAAACCCCGTCCGCCCCGGTGTTGAAACCATCCAAAAGGTGACATTGATATGTGAAATATTTTGTGTTTTAGCTGCTGGCTACTGTTAGCTTGCTGGCTCACTAGCTAACTGGTCACCTACAAATAAAAATCTAATCAAGAAAAACTTAATTATGTTGGGGAAACTGCAGCTATTTTATTACAATAACATGAATAAACATTACTAAACGTAACTTGAATAAACTTGAATGGGTAAACTCGTCCGTGAACTGATGCATTCTAACCGGCAGCGAAGGTGTTTAACACTAAAAACTCCCATAATTCCCAACGTCATCAAAAGTCCAGTTTCACCTTCCATTGTTTTGGTTGAGAGACCCCTAGCGGCAGAAAGTTACATATTGTACGTTTAAACAAATGATTGGTGAAATAAACGCCTCTTGTCTGCGAGTCTCATTGATAGAGCCTGCGGCTGGATGGAGCTCTATCAATGAGAGCTAGCTAGCAAACTTTAAATATACTCTAATTTACGCCGAAAATGAAGCTAACTAGCTGCAATCTGTACACATAGGATTGAAGGGACAGTCGCAGCTAACGAAACCCCTAGTGTTCACAAAAATTAATTCAATTGAAATCTGACACCATTGTTAGCTGTATAAGACCTTGGGGTAGATGTTATATAAGTGGCGTGACGAAATTCAAACTGTAAATATACTATAGTTATGCCGAAAGTGTAGCTAGCTAGCCGCGATATTTTCCCATTGTATTGAATGGGACACATAGCTAGCTAGCTGCTCCTCCTAACAAGTCCCCTCACGTTCATAAAAATGCCTTATATTCAAATCAGACTGTTAGCTTTTGTTAGCTTTGTAAGACCTTGGGGTAGCTGTGATATAAGTAGAGGTCGACCGATTAATCGGTCGGCCGATTAATCGGCCGATTTTTGGCATTTTTTAACATAATCGGCATCGGCCAATGTCCCAGTATATCAAGCCGATTATTGGCAGGCGCATCTGCGGGCAGCCTAGTGTTAAAAACATGATTAGGCGACATTTTTTACAGCGCACTCAGACCAGCTGCCTCCAGCCCCTCCCCTCGTGAATTCTTGCGCTGTGTGTCTCGCACAGTCACTTTAGGCTCAGACGGCAGACGCTACCGTTAGCGTATTGCTGGTGTTCTTGCCTTGTTTAACTGTAGGCCTACTAATAAAACTGTACAAAACACCATGGCCACACCGCTGTGGAAGCTCCCCGAATGTCATTTATCAGTCTGGTTCCCAGACAGCAACCCAACATTGAATAAATATTGATTTTGCATCAGAATCATCATTATGGTTGATATTGAAATTTCAATGCAAAATAAATGTTGAATCACCATTACAATATCGATGAAACCTGACGTTATTAATGTTGATGGCAACAACATTGGAACAACATTGATCTGTAGTTATCTTTATGATTGATTAAGCATTGATATTTGGTTTACCGGGCGATATTGCCAATGTGTTGAAAAGTAATTGATTTAGAGTTGACCGGGAAACGACCTGTTGTTGAAAAGCCATCGAAATATAGTTGACCGGGAAATATGATTGAAAATGCATTGATATATAGTTGACCGGGAAATATGATTGAAAATGCATTGATATATAGTTGACCGGGAAATATGATTGAAAAAGCATTGATATATAGTTGACCGGGAAATATGATTGAAAAGCCATTGATTTTTGGTTGACCGGGAGATCATTGGGTGGTAGACCAACGTACTGCACCGGACACTTCTCATTTCTGGACTCTTGGGGCGAATACGATCAGGTAAGCTTGCTTAATATGTAATGTTCGATATGAATGAATTGTACTAAATCAAATACTGTTACTCGTTAACATGATGGTTAGTGTCCATCATGCTTTTGGATTCTGCTTCAGACAATTTTTAAAAATAGCTAATGTTAGCTAGAGTTAGCTAACATTCGCTAGCGTTAGCTAACATTAGCTAGAGTTAGCTAGCAGTAACAGTCTTAGAATATGGTACAGATGAAGTTGGAAATGTTTTCGCAAGGAAATTATTGGATATGACTGAATTTCCATTTGTAGTTGCATTATAGCTTTGGGGTTTTGCTGAGGACAACTTTTAGAATTTGGTCATGTTAGCTAATGCTAACTAACGTTAGCTAGCGCTAGCCTTAGCCTAAAAATCCATTTTGAACTGATGTTTGGCAAGGATGTGACAGTATTTGTTGCTCTAATTGTGTTGTAATGTGTTTGTAGAGAGGAAAATGCCAGGCGGAGAGGGAAGAAAAGAGATCACCTGCCAGAGGGACTGAAGCAAGTAAAAAGGTAACCTTCAATTTTGAAAAGTGATTTGAATGTAGAGAAAACATGATAGGCTAGCCTACAACACTGGACAAATTGCCTTATATCCGATCATTGAAAAATACTAGGCCTAGTGAATTTGTTTCCACGTGTGTATATGTGGGTGTTCTGTTTAACTTAAAGGCTAATTTTTTTGCATTGTGCTTGTATTTTCTGTTTTAGATGCTCTTACACAGCAGATGGGGACAGCCAGCGTCACCCAATTTACTTTTGCCCAGGCTGTGCAACAGTTGCTGCGCTGTGCGTCAGACCGAGCAGGATGGACTGGACGACAAACCAGTCAGACGTCAGAGGACCATGAACTGTAACTATGCTAAAGAGGACAAATAATGAAATAAGAGGCTAATAAAATGAATTTGTTTTTACCTTAAACAGTGTGGTGTGGTCAGTGTTTTAGGCTAGGCTATAGGCATACAAGCTTTCAAATGTTCCATCACTTTTTAACATCCTGGCTGTAGATAAAGCAGGATATTCATTATAGGCTATTTAATTTAGGGCATTACATTTTTGTATGCCTAGCAATACTTTTCTATGGCTTAATAATGATTGAAATTCCATTGAAATCACGTTGATCCTTAGTTCAGTTGAAATTTCAACATTGTTTCAATATTCCTGATAATTGAAATACCATTGAAATTCCGTTGATCTATGGACAGGATTTCAACGTTGTTTCAATATTAAAACAGGGTGCAAAATGATGTTGAATCAACATCAGAATTTGATGTTGTTTCAATGACTTAATGTTGACAACGGAATGTTGATTTAACATAGTTTCAATGACTGTTTGCTATCTGGGTTGTTACCCTTGTCCGTGACAGTCTCATCCACTAACTGGAGCTATCCGCTAACGGAGCTATGCGCTAACGGAGCTAACCGCTAACGGCGCTATGCGCTAACCGCTAACGGCGCTAATCGTTGCTAACAGAGCCTTCAGTTCTCCGTGCCTGTATCCATTAACTGCATCTATGGACTCGAGCACGAATAAAACCCTTACTTTTATTAAATTGGCTGGACTAGTTTTAAATTACAACTCAGAGTTGTTTGAATGACAGAAATCTGCTCAGATAAGATCCTAATGAGTGCAACAGGACATGTAACAGTAGGATCCCCAAAACACAGATACAACACTTCAACAAATGAACAATGATCTAGCTAACAAACAAGGTGAACAAGAATTGACTTTAGATAGCCCTAGTCTGATGTGATTCAACAGGAGTTAAATAGTGTTAAGATTAATAATAACATGTCACTTTCTGTGAAGCTTGCAGATTTGTATTCTCAGAAGTTTAAATGCTGCTAAGTGCACTAAACTTTATTTTTTCATTTAAAAGTTTATTTGACAAAGTTTATTTTCTTCTTACCTGTTTCGTTTATTTAATATATTTTTCATACATTATTTATACAATATACAGTATGTTTTTACATTATACAAGTGTAGATTGGTGAAGTGTTCAATAAATGTTTTTGTTGAGAAATTCTGTGTATATTAGTGTTACATTTTATCTTTCAAATAGAGGTTTAAAAACAAGCACATATCGGCCAAAATTAATCGGCAGCATTAATCGGCCATCGGCTGACCCTGATTTCTAAAGATCGGCATCGGCCAGAGAAAACCCATATCGGTCGACCTCTAGATATAAGTGTCGTGACGAAATTCAAACCGTAAATATATTATAGTTATGCTTGCAGCGGAGCCCCGGTAGTGCAGTATCCACAAAGGGTGACTTTGCCCTGGGTATGGAGCCCAGCAGGCTGCCGCTTTCTCGTCAGATTGTGTGGAGCTCCTAAAGTCCGACATGTCTTACCAAATTTGCAATTAGCCATCAATTTTCGTAAAACGGCCCATATTTGAGCTTTATATAGTTGATTTATTGCATATAAAAAGTCTCAGAAATTGGTAATGAAACATTGCAGTGTCTGGAATATGAGATTCGGTCACGTCTCTAATGTGTGTGTATGGGGATTCACTCAACCAATCAGCGCGCGGCTAATCTTAATATTCATGAGCATAACATATTTGGAAGAAAAGCTCTTGTTACAAATAGGGCCAAAACACAGGGATGCATAAGGGCCAATAAAATATCAACAAGGCCATTTTCAGTCCCAACCAATGTTACATACCCCATTAGGAGACCTTAAGGAACAGTGTGAAATACCCTATATAATCATTCTATCACCCCTTCAAAGAGCAAAGATTACAATAGATCTTATGAACAAATGCTTATTTCCATACGTCTTATCGTCATATCGTCGCAGAGAGAAGAGATCCCAGGAAGGAGAGAAAGATCAACTGAAGGTTTAATGACCAAACCTGCTCTGTGTAGCCGAAGCTGAGGGTTGTAAACAGCGTCCAGTAGCTCCCGTTGTCGCTCGTTCTCCTCTTTTGAACGACAAAGTTCCTCCTCGTACTCTGCTGTCGTTCTTTCAAACAGCCCAAATATCTCTTCAGCAGCCGCAGTTCGTCGCTGCTCCACCAACGCTCTCAGCATCTGGACTTTACACATTTTACCTCTTTCTCAACACAACAAAGACACTCTCCTAACCTACCTTTCTGCTAGACGCCATCTTGTTCAAAGTGTGAAGTTAGCTGCAGTGAAGAATACAGCTTCCGGTGCAGATAATTTGCTAAGCTTCAAAATAAAAGTCCTGAAGTGTTTCCAGATTTTACGGTGGCCGACAGGGGCAAACGCCCTGCAACTTCAGAAAACACATGCAAATAGACAAAACACAAGCAAATTAAGAAAACAACTTCATTAATTTGACAACACATGACATCTTCCCATATATGCTCTTCCCATAAAAATATAAAACATAATTTAAAATATAAAATAAATTTAATTTTTAAGGCTGCTGAAGTCCAAGGCTGGTACTGATGAAAGAGTCAACAGCACTCTTAATGCACTGAAAGCTACCCAAAGCAAAACATTCCACCGGCTGTATGAGAACATGGTGGAGACTATTGGAGCACCAAACCAGTGACGCAAACGCAGCCGTCTGGCCTGGGAGGACTTCGAACTAGGAGTCTGCACAGATGGGGACCAAGAGGGCACGGGCTCCGCAGTTTACTACCGACGCCTCTTTTTCCAACTGCTTGATGGCATTGTGCAGCATATGACACAACAATTCCAAGACATGAAGAATCTGAGTTTTTTTCATGTCCTGGATAATGCATTGTTCAAGACGTACTCCCAGCCTTGCAGGATTCCCGAGCCGTGAAATCACTCAGCTGGTTGAGACGTACCCACTGTTTGATGAACAGAGACTGAGAAATGAACTATCTGCACTATCTATGCAGATGCCCTCTTTCACAAGCCACCAGCTGAGCTGCTGGATATGCTCGTAACAGATGAGCTGACCACTGCTTTATCTGAGGTTTGCAAGCTACTGATGCTGATGCTCACCATACCCGTTACAAGCACATCTGCAGAAAGGTCTTTTTTCCTGCCTGAAAAGGATTAAAACCTACCTCAGAAACAGCTGTGGACAAGAGAGACTGGGCCACTTGGCGAAAATATCAATGGAAGCCACTGTAACACAAGGCCTGAAGTCCCGTGGAGAGCTATATGACAGAGTCACTGAGCATTTTGCCAAAATGAAGGATAGGAGAATGTCTTTCCTCTACAAGTAGAGGTGAGTTAAAAAGAAAAGTGGACTCACACAGTGACTGTCTGTCCCGTGTCTACAGTCAGCACCGCGGACAGCGACATGGCCAGCTGCGTAAAATAATATGCTCCTCCATCTATTGTTTTATTGCTATTTTGCAAAAAGTTATACAGTATACATTGTTTTATATACTGTCTGTGGAGCATAATCACTTGTTGTCTTAATGAGGCTATTTCACTTTAAGACAGCACATAAATGGCATTCTCTCGTATGCAGTCCGTAGCTTGTGTAGCCTATAGTGCCACCTATGTAGTCTGCTGTCATGCTTCAAACAACCAGTTTGTTGTTTATGTTTAATGTTTAGCCTGTATAGATCTGTTGTGCGGGCCTCTTTTAGAGCGAACAGAATTGTTGTTTCTTGTTGACTGCAGTTATATTGTTGATGTCCCTCATATAGGCACATACTTTCGTTTTTCCTACGTGTTGTACAGTATTTTGGAGAGCGAAAATTAATCGCACCTTTTGTTGTTTTGTAGGCTTAAATGCATAGTTCCCTACGAATGGGATACAGGGGCGAATGCAGGTTCTTGATATTTAAATCTCCTTTTTCTGTAGCCTAATCATATGTCCTGATATTTCATTATTTCATTGTCATCAATTTTTTATTTAACCAAATTGAGTAATTATTTTTGTTTTAGTTATTTTATGTCGTATTTTTTATCGTAAATTAATTTCTAGTGACCTAGAGGTTTCCCACAGATTTTTGACTTCTCCAGCACACACACTCTCTTTCCATGTGAAGGACATTTGATTTGTTATGTATTGTTTTCTTTGAATGTGTGCCAATCAACCTTCCTGCACATTGTTGCTTTTACGTCCACAAACAAAACACAAAATGAACAGACAAGAAAACACACAAACAAAAAACAACAACAATACTAATAAAGTATATATATATATATATATATATATATATATATATATATATATATATATATATATATACCGAAAAGGTGTAGGCTGAAGCCTGAGTTTATTACTCCTACCATTTTTACATGAATTATAGTCTTTCATACGATGATGAAAGTTACAGAAACTAAGTATACACTATATAACCCAGTACAACACAAAAAATCCCATTGGTTTTGTGTACCTTTTGGTATTCACATTTCTGTTTTATATAAGATAAGACAAGCTCTGCTATGTGCATGTACTATATTCTGTGTGTTTACCACTGCACTTTAGCCTAGCATCTAGCGGATATTCCTTCTGCTTATAGCTTTATCCCAACAAAACTGCACGGTTGAATTTCAGCCTGCATGCACGTTTTGTAGCCTAAACAGAGCAGCTTATATTGGTTATATTAGAGAGGGCAACAAGTTAGCGGACTGCCGTCCGCCGAGTCACCCTCTTTGCTATCTGTCTGCTCAGCAGCTGTTCTGGCTCAATGGTGTTTTAAGCCCCCAACTAAGCCTTCAAGGCAACGCTGCGACCGTTGTCTTCAACCATAACCATTGCTAATCCTAGTGCCGCCTGGAAGACGACGTTGGGGGCTTCAAACACCAAACTCTGTGGTGCAAAGCATCTACCCTCAGGATTGTCAGTAACCTTTTTTTTTCTTTTTACTTTGACAAATTGTCAAGTTTCCAATTGACTGAAGATATGTTATTGTTACATTATGTTGTTAATAAATGTTTTAAATTTGACAATGAAATGTGTTATATTGTGAACAAAGGTCAGATATTATATTACATATAAGTCTAGTCTAAAAATGGCATAGCAACCTATGCTTTAAAAAAAGTAAAAATCGAGAATCGAATCGAACCGTGACATTAGAATCGAAAATGTAATTGAATCTAGAATTTGGAGAATCGTGACACCCCTACTTTGTACATTATTGATGCTATTGTAAGGTTGACAAGTTCACTAAATTGAAGTACCTTTAAGTTTATAAATAACCGATTTGTCGGTTCACGATCATTTGCCCCATTTATGATTCTGATTGCTCTCTTTTGAAGTAAGAAAATTGGATTTGTGATTGTTTCATATGTTGTCCCCCAAACTTCCATAAGTTAAATATGGCAGTATGAAAGATTGATTTAATAAATGTAATGAATTTGTATTAAGAATGTCTTTGGATTTGTTCAGAACTGCTATGGACTTTGTTATTTTAGTTTTAATATAATTAACATGTGGTTTCTAACATATATTTTGTGATCTATGACAACTCCCAGAAATCGGTTTTCATACACACTTTCTATTTCAATATTATCTAACATAATATGTCAAAACTCCTTGAAATTCTGATGTCCAAATATTATGTATTTAGTTTTATTTCTGTTCAGTGACACCTTGTTAGGATTAAACCATTGTTTTAAAGAGTCTAGTTCAGTTTCCACTGTATCCAAAAGCTGCTCAAGGTTTTTGCCAGGACAAAACCAAGTTGGTGTCATGAGCAAACAAAACCCAATTTTATATTTTAGACACATTACAAATGTCATTTATGTACAAAAGAAACAATTTTGCACTGACCCTTGTGGGACCCCCACATTTAACCCTCAATAAATCAGACTTCTTGTTGTTTAATTGGACATATTGATATCTCTTTTCCAGGTAACTACTGAGCCATCGGTGTGCTACTCCCCTAATCCAACATTTTTCCAGTTTGGTCATTAACAGTTTATGGTTAATTGTATCAAAGGCTTTTTTTTTCAATCTATGAAAATGCCTACAGTGAATTCCTTATTATCAATAGCTGTAGATATTTGTTCTATTAGCTCCATCACTGCCATTGTAGTGGACCGTTTTGATCTGAAGCCATATTGATGTTCACTCAGTAAATTGTGTTTTTCTATGAAATGATCAAATCTATGGATACAATTCAATTCAATTTTATTTATAGTATCAAATCATAACAGAGTTATCTCGAGACACTTTACAGTTACACTCTATAAATTCCAAAACCCCAACAATTACAGTAATTCCCTCAAGAGCAAGCATTAGCAGTGGCTGTTGTGACTCCCTGTTAGGAAGAAACCTCGGCAGACCCAGACTCTTGATAGTCTGACAGGGCCGGTTGGGGGTGTGATGAACAGTGGCATAATAGTCACATTAAAGACAATGGAACAGTGACTTTGAGGTAGTCCTGGAAGTTCATGTCATAGCAGGGCACATCGTGTCATACTGAGTAATGCCGTCTCCAATACCGGATCCTGACTACTCGGTGCGTATGAACATCACAGCAGGGCGTTGCGGATGTAACGTGGCACTGTAGAGCATGGGTGGATGCAGCAGGATTCCCCAGAGCTAGGTTAGTAACAAGTATTTCTGGGACAGGATGCATACACAAGGAAACAAGTGTAAACAGAGATGAGAGAGCAGCTCAGTGTGTCATAGGAAGGAAGGAACTTCCCCGGCAGTCTAGAATTATAATAGTATAGCTAAGAGAGGCAGGTTAGCTTACTTGCTAGGCTAACTTCCCTACGCTATCTCTATCACATCTCCCTTGTTTAAATTAAAGATAGCTTTCAACCTGCACTTCCTGTCTCCCTGACACAGAGAGAAAAGTCTCCCCTCTGAGACTGCTGGGCCTAAATTGTGCTTAAACATGATACACAAAATTAAAATATGAACCCAATGTGTATTGAATAAACTCCCATATTGATACATGATTAATAGTGAATCTTGCTAAACATACGTTACTTAGAAATAAGTGAATATAGGTGTGGGCACTATAAAATATTGGGTGGTTACATTTTTCTGCTTTCTTGATTATAATTGATTATATGACAGACATTACAAGACAAAACAATATCTAATAAAATATTAAAATAAGAGTTTACTTTTTGCTACCACACAATATAATGAATTCTATCTAGATAAGGACCACAATGGAAACAAGCCTTTGGGCTTTATTGTGTTTTCAATTCAATTCAATTCAAAGATGTTAATACATAAAGATTTGTGTTTAATACTTGAGAAGTTTAGCTTGGACTTAAATGCACAAATGTTAGTCCAGGTCACCAGTCTCAAGTTCAGAAGAGTCTCCAGTCTGGTCTTCAGCCTCTGGTTGTAAAAGTGGATGTGAGTTCCTGGCTGGTTCTGGTCCTCCACAGTCCTCTTCTTCAGCTTCTGTTTCAATCGGACCAACACATTTATGCGTTTTGACATAAGAACGCCAGGCAAATCTTTTGTTACAAACACTGCAGCTGTATCTTCTTTCTCCTGTGTGGACTGTCATGTGTGACCATAAACCTCCTCTCTGTGAAAAACATTTCTTACAGACTGAGCAGCTGAAAGATTTTTCTCCAGAATGAGTCATCATGTGTCTCTTTAGGGTTCCATTTACAGTGAAAGCTCTACCACACTCAGAGCAACTGAAAGGCTTCTCTCCTGTGTGGATTCTAATGTGTTTTTGTAAATGTCCATCTCGTGTAAACGATTTATTACAAACACTGCAGCTAAAAGGTTTTTCTCCTGTGTGGATTCTCATATGTATCTTCAGACGTGACTTGAAGCCAAATCTTCTCCCACACTCTGAGCAGCTTAATGTTTTCTTAAATTTTGAATCATGTTTCAGAGAGTTTAAAGCTGACTGAGGTTCTCTGGTCTCCTTCCAATCAGCACTGTCATCAGTCTCAGGTTTAGAAGAGTCTCCAGTCTGGTCTTCAGTCTCTGGTTGTAAAAGTGGATGTGAGTTCCTGGCTGGTTCTGGTCCTCCACAGTCCTCTCCATCAGCTTCTGTTTCAATGTGTTGAGTTTGTCTTTGATGAAGCTGTGAGGACTGAGCCTCCTCTCCATCATCTTCACTCTTCACAGGGACAGGAGTGAATGGGAACTTGGTGATATCAGCCTCCTCCAGCCCTTGAAGCTGCTCTCCCTCCTGACTGATACACAGTTCCTCCTGTTCCTCTTTAATGTGTGGGGGGGTCTCTGGCTCCTGCTGGTCCACACTGGAGCTACACTCCTGCTGCTCAACATCTGTAGGAAACACATACAGAGAAATATTGTGGAACTGTATCTTATCACCTGGATTGTGATTGTTATAAAGAAATACTGGTTGTTCAGTCAGTTACTTAGGTTACATCTACACTACTAGTCTTCCTTTTCAGCCTTGGAAAACTGTTGCAAAGGCTGTTGACTGACATATTAGGGCGGAAGAGGTTGTGGTGAAATAATGCAACTGTGCCGTTAAGCACAAAGTGGCGCAGTCGGTAATTAAAGTGACTATGTAACTTTTTAGTTTTTCTATAACTGTAATTTTTCATATTATGATCTGAAATGAGCTGTAACAGCAAATGAGACTAACAGTGCAAAGAACGCTATATTTAGGTAGTTTTTATATTAGTGCCATTGCTAGGGTTCAATTTTTCCTGCGTAGTCACAGAATGATTTATGGCAGGTAGACAGCGCAACAGTAACACATTCTGAAGGGTCACAGATTTCTTTAGAACACCGGAAAAGCCTGTGTTAGCGTATCCTGCCAGCTATAAGGTAGCAGAAGATTTATTTTTATAGGCTAGGTGTAGTTGTATTTTAATGTTATTTTAGAAGTTATCTGCTGTAGTGATGACTGATACTGGGGCAGGACCATCACAGAAAATAAGGAAATTAAATGAAGAACAACTAAAAGCTAAAAGGGAAAGTGACAACAGGCCAAAAGGCGAGTCAACTTCGGTGGGGCTTTCAACAGATGGAGACAATAACGGGATTGTATTGGATTCCATAAATACCCCAAATAGGCCCTCTGGTAAGTAGGCTAAGTTACCGTAAGCAACACTTGAAATGCAGCGATGCAACTGTAATGTATTCTCTTATTGCAGATGAATGATTTTCTGTCTGAGCAAAACATTCATCGCGACTATATGAACTCCCGTTAACGCTAACTCAGTAATACAGTGGGCAATAAAGCAGCGGAAATAAAAGACCTTTACGGCAGGTAAAAACACTACCACTTGTGTCCAAAGCGGCCGCTATAATCAACACAAACAAAGTTACAAATAGCCACATTAAGAGGCATAACAAGAGACCAGAATCACAGAGTGTGACGTGGACTTTACTGCATTCAAATGGTTCAAGTTGTGTGTGTCTCTGATGAACCGTGAGTAAAACATGTCATTTTTGTCTGACCTGGACATTACTTGAGTCTTTCACTGTGTTTTTGTGAGACTTTTGTTGATGCAGAGCTAATCGAATCACCATGTGGCTTCTTAATGCTAATGCTAGGTTAGCTGTACATTTCTAGTTAGAGTAAGACTGTAGTATTTGGACAATGTTGACATTCTCCTATGTAAATTACATGGATTTCTGTTTTTATTTAAATTAATGGACCAATCAGTGTTATCTCTTTCCCCAAGCAGTACACCCCTAAATGTAACCATCACCTATACAGTCTTAAGTGAATACCTATTCAATAATAATTGGTCCTCCGAGCTGGAAGTGAAGTTTTCCCCCGTTCTCAGGATGCAGCCTAGTTTCACATACAGTGGGGCCTTACCAGAATCAACACCTCCAAAGAGGCAGTTACAACATCCTATACCTATATCCTCTACAAATCTATAAGCGGACCACGAGCCGGAAGTCTCTGTGCCTCTAACCTGTTAACAGAGAACAACTGGAAATGCATGGAAACGCACTGAATGTGTGTGTGTGTGTGTTAATCATACACTCTAAGAAGTATCTGTGTATTAACAGTTGTACGACATCATATTTTAACAGAATTGTCCATAGAACAGGTTTCACAGTTGTATTTCTGTTTATTTGCATAATGGCACCAAGCGTCATACGTCAAAAAAGCCTTTAAAGAATCAAAATAAGCGTCAAACGTCAAAGCATAAAAACGCGCTGAAGCAGGGGGAAAAAAGCTTTCAATTTATTAAAGAACAGATTTCATTTTCAGAACTTCACTAACTGAGCAGAAGAAGTTCTGTATTTTTATATATTTTTAATTATGGGACAAAGTGCGGGTAACGAACTGCCACAACTTTCTCTGTTATTCTACAGATATATTTCTTAAGAGTGTAGCTGTGGAGTAAAACGTTTCATTTTAAACCGTAATCTGATGTAACATAAAATGAAAGTTAGAACAACAAGTTAGACATGTTCAGCGAAAGTGGAGACTCTGCTGGTAAACGTTGGCGTCAGTGTCGGTGTTGCCAAAAGTCTACGTTTGGAGCCGTTGAGACTGAAACACAACTCTGCAGATTCCAAACCAAAACGGGTCAGAAGTGTTTCCAAATGTCTCCAGTTTAGTGGCTCAGAAACGCCAGAGCAAGGGGAAATGAGAGGGGGAAACACCATAGGAGGGGAAATGAGCGGAGAAAACGCCAGAGCAGTGGGAATGAGCGGGGGAAACATAGCAGAAGATATACTTTTTTAAACCAAAACGTAGCACTGTAAATGTAGCCTCATACTCCTACTACACAATAAACCAGCTTCTCTTGAACCTCCGTGTTTTCCCCTAAAATCCCTGTTAACGTCATTCCTACCTTTCTCTTCATCATCTTCACTCTTCACGGGGACAGGGGTGAATGGGAACAGTTCCTCCTCTTCCTCTTTAATGTGTGGGGGGGCCGCCGGCTCGTCTTCTTTAATCGCTGCAGGAAACAGAACAGACAATCTGAGAGGCTGCATGTAGAAACAGATTTAAACCGATGTCAAACATTCAGTCATCACGACTAAGTTCTGATACCGCCTAGATAATATCTCTGATACAGCCTAGATCAGGGGTTTTCAAATTGGGTGAATGTGAGCCTCCCCTTAGAGTATGTAAGGACAGCCGAGCCGCTGAATTTTAATATAACAATATTAATGATTAATCGATAGTAGATCGTTAATTCTCCCGACGATCGACGAAGAAAATGTTATCGAATGCCCATCCCTAACCTGCACCATAGTCTGCTGTGCATTATGTGATTGCTCTAGATCTTATAACTTCTGACAGACACAGAGCCCAATTTGAGACTGTGGTGTCTGAGTGACACAAAGTTTAGAAGTGGCTGTACGCTGCTCTACATCAGAGGTGGAAAACCGAAACTATGGCAGAAATACACGGAGCACAAATGCGTCACATCTGCCGCAGCATGCCCACAGCACGTCCTTTATAAACCTGAAGCTGCACGCACCACGTAAGCCGCGGCGCTCATCTCTACTTTTACAGAGAGAGTGGACACTAAAAGAAGAAGGCTCAGTCGAGATTGTTCTTTTTGAGAAAACTTAGATCATTCAACATCAGCACAAAGCTCTTAAATGTTTTTTATCAAGGGATTTTGACTAGTGTTCTTTTTTATACTGTACTGTGCTGGGGGATAGTATATCTGTTGAGGACAAAAATAGGATAAACAAGCTAATCAAGAGAGCTGGTTTAGTTTTTGGTCTTAACCCGGATGTACTGGAGGTTACTGTAGAGAAGAGGATTAGTTCAAAACTAAAAATTGTCCTGCTTTTTGAAGGCCATCCACTATACAATTTGTTTAAAGGACTCAGAAGCTCTTTCAGTGAGCGATTGGTAATGCCTCGGTGCTCTAGTGAGCGCATGAGAAGGTCTTTTGTTCCCGCAGCGGTTAGATATTTTAACCAACACTGTTAACTGTTGGATATTATTCTTGTCTTCTATAGTGTTTGTTTTTTACATTTATGTATTGTGAAATTGAATTTTTCTTAAAATTGTTTCTCTTTATCAGGGTCTATTAGTCTCCTAATGCAGAATTATTTATTTGTCTGTTAGTTGTGTATTGTGTTCGATTGCTGTATGGTTGGTGGCAAACCAGTTTCCCTGTCGGGATTAATAAAGTTTTTCAATTAAATTCAATTCAATTCAAAGCGACGCACAGACAGTCAACTTTTCAAAATACATTTGGGGCTACACTCAAAACATTCGGGGCTGAAGCTCCAAATCAGCTGACGCCACATCTGCATTTAACAGAATCAGAATCAGAAAAGCTTTATTGCCAAGTATGTTTACACACACGAGGGATGTGTCTTGGTATCGTAAGTGCAAATCACATTAAAACATTAAAGCAACATACACAAACACACCGAGTCGCCATATGTGGCGCCATCTCAACTCTCTCCTAACTCTCGCGACAGATACAGCATGACATTGGGAGAGGAGAGGGAAACAAAAAAGCCGCTCTCAGACTATCCTCATAAAGATAAGAACAGTGTGGGAACAGGAAAAAACACCTCAGCACATAAGCACACAACAGTACATTTGCACTGCTGCACATAACACCACATAACAGTACAATTTGCACTGCTGCACATAACACAACATAACAATATAACACGACACGCACTGGGGGAGGGATGTTGGGTGCCTGGGTATGGCACCAGGTATGGGGGTGTTGGAGTAGAGGTAGTCCAGGACAGGCAAACAGACATCTGGTCCTGCAGCCAAACAAAGGCGCTGGCCCCAGACCTGCCCGCCTGACTGGGGGAAGAAGCGGTGAAGGCGCTGGAGAGGGGGGTGGGGTGTGGTTGCAAATCTGTATATATGTCAAAGTTCGTGTATGTGTAGGCCTGATTAGTCAAGCTACGTCTGGCCCCCGTAATCTGGTTTACTCAGTCCGCACGATTGTCATTGCGATACACAGCCGGTTGCCATGGAGTCAGCCTTGAAACAGGACCCAGTACGAGTCAACAATCAACAGGTGTCAGTGGGAGTCGGGTGGGGAAATGAAGAGTGTGCCTCGCTGCAGTGCTCCAGGGGGAGTGAGTATACAACACCGGCCTTGGCCAATGCCAGCGCTGGTTCAGCAGCCGAAAAGATAAGATTGGAATTTGTTTTGTCTTGGGGCGAGGAGCCGGCAGTTAGTCACTCCCGACTTCTCTGAAATGTCCCCTCTGGTCTCCGTAACGATCAAATTTCCTTGCCAAAACCGTGAGTTTCCCCAAGATGATGTCCAGCTTGTCCAGAGCTGACTCTCTCTCCAAGATGGTATCTAGTTTTGGGCCCATGATAATCACAGTATCCAATTTACGGCTCATGGAGTTCAGAGTCACAATTTGAGTTCCGACAGCTCTGCCCACAGCTTCAACCATGACGGGCAGCCTGGCATTTTGCTCTGTTCCCGTCTTCACTTTAATTTCTCGATAAACCAGGGCAATGCCTGAGCCAATCAGCAAAAGACCTGTTATCATGGTTCCGAATGGGTAGATATCTTCAATGTCCTCCACGGAAAGAACCGCCAGACACACGACCCGCCACCTCTCCCACGCGTCCATCGTGTAGCCAGCAGCGAATGTTCCGGCAGGGCAGACAGGTTCCCCCGAACCCGAGCTTCTTGTCGAGAAGATGGTGTCAATTGCGCTGAGAGACCAGTTGATCAAATCCATAATTCGTAGTTTAGGAGCAGTGCAGAGAGAGAGACTCTACAGATTTCTCACAAAAATTATGTAAAAGGACTTTCAAATACCCTCCTTTAGGCATTTATTTTATGATTATCCAATCTATTTACGGTAATTTCCATTCATTTATAGTTATAAAAGGCAACTCTCCAATATATTTACATACCTTTACCATTAATATACGAGGTTTACTTCATATAAACATTATTTTTTTAGTTATAAAAAGCAAATATCCAAACACGAGACAAGATAGCAAGCAGGGTAGGCCTGGTAGGGAGAGGGACAGAAAGCGACCGCCTTCGTTGAGAGCAGAAAGAGAAGAAAAAAATAAAAAATAAAAAATAAAAAAACTGCATTGAAGGCATGTTATCAGATCGAACAGATTCACATACTTTCATCACTTTTTTTAACGATTTCAGCCACATAAAACGTCAGATTTAAACAACAAACAAAATGCGGCATTCAAGTCATTTGCACTACAAGAGCAGCATCAACCCTATGGCCCAACCAATTCATGCATTCAAGACAACACAATTTTGAGTTTCAATTTAATCATCCACATAAGTGGGAACAATGAGGCTTTTGATGCACAGAGGTATTCGATGTGGTGCTGCACAATAAACGCAAGTTGTTCTCCACCTGCAGCCTTGATCTGTATTTGTTTTTAATCAGGGTCAGTGTGGACAATCCACACTCACACATGTAGGTGGAGGTGAAGGGGATTAGGACTTTCATAGCCTTAGTGGAGATCTGGGGGAACTCGCTCTCCACAGACAACCAAATCGGCATTTTTCCCCAGTCTCTCACACACACACACACACTCTCTCTCTCTCTCTCTCTCTCTCTCTCTCTCTCTCTCTCTCTCTCTCTCTCTCTCTCTCTCTCTCTAAGCCGCAGTGGTTACAATACTGTGCTGTTGTGTTCCAAGGTGAACATCACTACTATGTAACCATCACCTATACAGTCCTAAGGCAATACCTATTAACCTTTGTTAATCTAGAAAGCCCCGAAATCACCATCACCAAACGTGTATAGAGCCAGCATATCTCCACCAGACTCCATGTAAATAATCAGAACTTTTTAGCATGTATAGAGCCAGCATATCTCCACCATGTAAATGGGTGAATAAAGGGTTAATTTCAACCAAGCCAAAGTGGTGATTTTTGGAACAGTGGGAAGAATAACCAAGACGGCTTTTGATAGTTTTATTTAGTTTCTGTCCACTTTGAATACAGTGTGTTTTACGATGATGAAAGTCCTGATTATTTACATGGAGTCTGGTGGGTTTGGCGAAGGCCTGTTAAAGAGCGAAGATTACAATAGATCTTATGAACAAAATGGTTATTTCCATACGTCCTATCGTCATATCGTTGCTGAGAGAAGAGATCACAGGAAGGAGAGAAAGATCAACTGAAGGTTTAATGACCAAACCTGCTCTGTGTAGCCGAAGCTGAGGGTTGTAAACAGCGTCCAGTAGCTCCCGTTGTCGCTCGTTCTCCTCTTTTGAACGACAAAGTTCCTCCTCGTACTCTGCTATCGTTCTTTCAAACAGCCCAAATATCTCTTCAGCAGCCGCAGTTAGTCGCTGCTCCACCAACGCTCTCAGCATCTGGACTTTACACATTTTACCTCTTTCTCAACACAACTAAGACACTCTGCTAACACACGTTTCTACCATGGATGTATTAAGAGAACTGGATACAGTGGTCAGCGGGAAGCTGTCAGTACCCGATCCGTTCCACCGGCACGATCCGTTCTGCGCATGTGCAAGATGACACGTATGCCATGACGTAGGCGCAGATGATAATGCTGCGTTCATGCCATTCAGTCTAAAATAACGTTGTCAAACATAATGGGAAAAGCAGGCTACAGCTAAATTAAGACTTTACAGTAATAACAATAAAGACAAGTATTGAGTGATTGTATTTTAAATGAGCACAAGTAAAGTAGAACTGACGTAACAGCTGTTATATATGTTAACGTTTATTTTCAAGTTTTATTTTGAGGGTCTTTTAAAGTTTCCATGCTGTCTCAGCTAGCGGTTAGCCGAATTAGCTGTTAGCTAAACTAACGTTAGCTTAACTGTGGAGGCTAACGGCAGACCGCTGCAATCAGCTAGCGGTTAGCCGAATTAACTATTAGCTAACTAACGTTAGCTGGAGGCTAGCGTGTGAACAACTTGCGCATGCGCAGAACGGATCGTGCAGGTGGAAGCGGTGCCGTTATGGGTGGTGGTGGCATGAACGCAGCGTTATCATCTGCGCCTACGTCATGGCATACGTGTCATCTTGCACATGCGCAGAACGGATCGTGCCAGTGGAACGGATCGGGTACTGACAGAAGCCCCGTACGTTCCAATGAGAGTGCTCAAAAGCGCATTAAGACAACATGGAGCTCGGCTCTTCCGCATTCTTGGCCCATGACGTCACGATGGACACGCGCACTAGCAACAATTTGTTTGTGTTGTCTTAGCAACCAGTAGCAACATGCTCGTTCATGAGCGTCTCCCTCGTCTCTCTTACAAGTGGCGAACTCATGAACTCGCCGTTTTGATTGTATTAAATATTCACTAACGTTAAACACTGTGTGTTCGTTGTTCCCGGTCGTTTACATGCTTAGCTAAATAAACGATAGATGTATTTAGACAACCAAGGACATTTAATACTTATGTCGTGCTACTAGCTAGCTAGCAGTTAGCCTGCAGTTTCGTGAACAGAGCTCATCCACGGCTTCATCTCTCATCCATGTTACAAGCTTCACATCATACAGCCCTCGGATGGATCAGGGCGATGTAATCACTATGTCTGTAGTAACGTTATGTAGGCATGATCTTAATACAGCCATGCTAGCTAAACCTGATGTTACCAACTAGCTAGCTGCTAGCCCCGCCAATTTGGGAAACGCTAATGACGTTACATCCACATAACAGGCTTTACAACATACATACATGACTCGGATATATCATAACTTCATAAGATAATACCATGGGCGTATTAGTAGAACACATGATGAATTATAACCACTAGCTATATCCATTATTACAGCTCGCTACGTGGGCTCGTCAGAACAGTCATGTGAGCGGGCGTGCGCAGTCCCGTGGGTCTGCTCGCGTCCATTATGCGCGTTCATCATTTCAAATTTAATAATTCTGTATTCGCTTCTAGTGAATGTTAAAAATGTTAAAAACATAACGTTTTAAACAAGGACCTTTTCATTGTTCAAGCTGGTAAGTTATATACCCCGAAACAAATGATCCGCTGAAATATAGACGTTTCTTTCGCCATGTAATGTCTAGGTGAAAAGTCTTTTTGGGCCATGGGGTGCAGTACCACCGTTATCCGCTAAGCCCATGTTGGCATATAGACATAGCGCTCCTCCTGGGGGCTTGGTTTCTACTAGACGCCATCTTGTGACGTTAGCCGCAGTGAAGACTACACTGCCCTGCAAAGGCAAAAGACCTTAACTCGCTAGAGTGTGAAACAGAAAAATGACTTTAAAGTTTCTGTTTTGTCCAGACAAAAGTATCATAGGTAGAACTCCCAAAATTTGACAACTAGTTGTTATAATGAGGAAATGTTTGTATGCAAAAAATCTTGAGTTCAAAATTGACCTTTGACCCTTGTTTGGCAGTTACTGTACTCTGCCTTTGTATCACGTGCCAAAAACAAGGAGTCATGCAAAGGCAAAAGGCAGTAACTGACATATAATCAATATTTGCTTGCTGTTCACCATACTTACATCCATCATAAGAACACATAACCAAGTCTAGTCATCATGGGATTTGTTTTAAATTATATAGAAAACATTTGGTTGTTCCTATTTAGTGCTATTTGATCAGGATAGTGTGGCAACACTAACAAAGTTGAACAGTATGACAGATAAGTTACTTTGAAGTACAGTATACAGTATGAATAAATACAAGAAATATTTTCTCAATAAAGATAATTTAATTATAATTTAATACATAGGTATATTTATTGTTTAACAATAAATATATAATGTTTAACACTTTTGCAAGGCACTGTATCCGTGTCATATTCTCATTAGGGCCTAAGCCCCCCTAAAGGTCTGATCCTAGAACAGCCCCTGGTTAAGGGTTAAGGGCCACCAAAACTGCTCAAGATGCACAGTCAACAAACTTGACTTGGATTACTACTTTTTAATTCTGAGATGACATTTAGGTTAGCATACTTTGTACGGACGTTAGCAATAACTAGCTTAGTGCTTTTATGGATTTGTGTAAGAGTTGACATGAACACCTGCAAGAAGGAAATATGGCTCAAACACGTATGGATTGTTGTGGATACAGCAGATGACGTGCTTTGCTATGGATTATATTTTCCATGGATTATATCGGATTGCATGGAAAGGTAGGATGCCAGCTGTGTATTTAATGATTTGTTTTCGGCGTCTGATGTGAGGCTCCGCAAAGTGAGGAGGTGTGTCAGCATCACCGTTAGCGCTATAAAGTTAGCTAGCTCCGGGCTGTCACGGACACTGACAGATCTGAATCATCGCCACTTTATTTGAAAGATATATCGTGTGTATGTTACGTAGTTTGGTGAAAATTAAAAGCGTCAAACTTTGACAGTACGACGAGGCCAGAGTACAGTAACATCACGGCGGCACATTAACATCTCTCTTGATGACTGACTAAACAAAGTCAGAACACCTTAACTCAACTTCAGCGTGCCGGAACAAAGGCAAAGAGCCGTAACAGCTGTTACGGCGTTCTGCTGTGGTTTCTCGTATTGTTTTGGATGTTACGGTTGTCATTGTCTTTTATTTTCTCGTTAAAACAATCAAATTGACTCACGATATTTATTCACATGATAAAGGAGGTCTCAAATACCCCAAAAGTGACATTAACTCATTTTTGCCCAAACATGATGTTACGGCGTTTTGCCTTTGTAGGGCAGTACAGCTTCCGGTACATATCATTTCCTGAGCTTCAAAATAAAAGTCCGGAAGTGTTACCAGATTTCCTCTGAAAAACACACAGGAGTATAAATGATTATAACACACTTTTGAAGAAAAGACAAACACTTCATTACATTTTCAGAGTTCTGAGAAAAAAATAAACCAAATTATAAGATGATGCTAGCAGTTGCATTTTTTTCTAGGAGGCCAAAGGAAGCCTGGCCTCCCCATAAAAATATAAAACATAATTTAAAATATATAATACATTTTTATTTTCAAATAATAAATGTTATAATTTAAAATATTTTTTTATATTTTAAATTGTGTTTTATATTTTTAACCGCAGGAATTATAAAAATTTACAGTTGTGTCTTTTACTGATTTTGCAATTTCCCTTATTAAAACATTCCATTATAATTTTCTTCTGCTGGTAGAGCGAAACAGCGCCCCTCTGTCACACTGCGTGCATGGTGCAGTCCTGTCTGTACTCTGTCTAGAGGCCAGTAAAATGTTACGAACGCTAAAAGGAGGCCAGCTTTTCCTGGCATCCCTTAGAGAAAAAATAAATATTTGCACCCCCGGTACAGGGATGGACTGGGGCTACGAAATAGCCCTGGACTTTCTCCCAAATAGGCCCATCATCTGGCCATTCGCCCCTAGCCGTGTGCGACAGACACTAGCCAGGAAGTCCTGATACTATGCCACAATACTGTAGCCTATCAGACAAGGTATTCACAGCAAGTAACATCTCAAAACCAATGATGATAATTAGGGTTGTGTTAATTAGTCATTTGCTGTTGGTACCATAACAACTAAACACTCTCTGTAGAGACAGGTGTTTAGGCTTTTGTTGAGGGTGGTAAGCAAAAAATTGTTCCAGGCTGTGACTATCTGACTTGGACCGTGTGAAATATTGTGATGTAGAGCACCCTGGGACATTCTAGCACTTCCCTGCACTCTCCCTGTCATCTTTTGTGCTGCAACTATATCCGTCCTGAATAAACAAATGATTTTAAAGATAGGTTATTAGCAATTATTGATATAACATGTGTTGCTTTGTGTTTAACAATTAGCTTTGAATAACCTATTTAATATTTTGTCAATGTCATATTACACTTTTTATTCATATTAAGGCTGTGAAATGATGAAAATGACTAAGCCCTATCAATTTCAATCATTAGAAATTAATCGCGGTCAACCCGCGATTAATTTCTAATGAGTTTAATGTTCCAAATTAACCTAACAGAAATTATGTAGGGATAAAGGCAGCCTAATATAATGTGTCCTGCTCCTGGCACTTACCAGTACCTCTTGCTGATGTGAAATTAACTCTGCTGCTGCCTGATAGCCAGTCACTCTTCTTCGTCAGTTTCTTTTACACGTAACATATACAGTAAGTGATTGTATTTTTCACCCCCTACTGTTGGCTGTTAATATCGCTTTATTAGACTTTTTTTGTGCCAGCATCCTACTTTTTTTTTTATACAGTATGGTTACCTAACAACTGAGGCTTGAAGACATCAAGTCGTAAACAGTTGTACAACATTCCACAAGAACTGCTATGTGGGTGATTAGAACACTGAGCTATGGTCTGGGAGTCTGGGGTTTGATTCCCTGATGGGGAGATCTTATTTTTTTAATTTTGGATTGGATAATTTGCATGCCATTGCGCAAGTCAGGGCCCGCGAACGCAAATTGTTTTTTTTGCAGGGTGGTAGGGGAAGACTCATGAATATTCATTAGGGGACTCATTCCTGAATGGTTAGTAGGCTACTCGTTGCCAGCTCCGGTTGGGTTGGTTAGGTTTAGGCAAGAGGAGTGGGACTGGTTATGGTTTGGGTAAGAATGTCACGGTGAGCCAATCAGTGATGAGTTCCCTAATGAATTTCCATGAATCTTACATTAGTACATTAGTGGTGTTATTGTAAGGTTGACAAGTTCACTAAATTGAAGTACCTGTCATTTTATAAATAACCGATTTGTCGGTTCACGATAATTTGCCCCATTTCTGATTCTGATTGCTCTCTTTTGAAGTAAGAAAATTGGATTCGTGATTGTTTTATATGTTTTCTCCCGAACTTCCATAAATTAAATATGGCAGTATGAAAGATTGATTTAATAAATGTAATAAATTTGTATTAAGAATGTCTTTGGATTTGTTCAGAATTGCTATGGACTTTGTTATTTTAGTTTTAATATGATTAACATGTGGTTTCCAGCATATTTTTTGATATATGACAACTCCCAGAAATCTGTTTTCATACACTCTATTTCAATATTATCTAACATATGTCTAAAATTCTTGAAATTCCCATGTCCAAATATTACGCATTTCATTTTATTTATTTTCAGTGACAGCTTGTTAAGATTAAACCATCGTTTTAAAGCGTCTAGTTCAGTTTCCACTGTATCCAAAAGCTGCTTAAGGCTTTTCCCAGAACAAAACAAGTTGGTGTCATCAGCAAACAAAACCAAATTTTATATTTTAGACACATTACAAATGTCATTTATGTACAAAAGAAACAATTTTGGTCTGTAGTTTGAGAAAGAGTGCCGGTATCTCCATTTTTGTAGATGGGAATGACCTTCGCAACTTTCATTTGATTTAGAAAAAGGCCTGTTTGTAATGATTGATTAAATATATCAGTCAGGGGTTTCACAATACTATGTACAATGTTTTTAACTAAAGCCATATAATAACAATAACTTATAACAATAACTTATTTCACCAGTAAATTCCTGTTAAACGACAAAAACAACCACTGGATGGGAAAAGGGTATTTTACAACAACTTTTCAATGCAGCACAAGGATGTTGTGTTCAAGTCAACACAACATCCGTGTTGATTTTCAGACAACGGAAGCTATAGACTGTTGTTGGAATCCTCTACAGTGAAATACAGACACTTTTACACCGTTTAGCTGTCAGCATTTTAACCGTGTTTACTGGTAGCTAATGGTAGGCTAATGTGACCTGCTGTTGAGTGTAGTGTTACCATAACTAGCATCCCGTGCGGCGATGTTTCAGTTGACTCTAACGTCAATTTTCGGAGCATCAGAGAGAAGCGCAGGCATCTAAATAAGGCACCGGAATCAGAGTTGCTATTCGGTCCGGTAGATAACGGTCGTTAATATGGAGCTAAATCGGGGCCAAATGTTTTGTTAATTTGAAAAAAATATATATAGTTGAAAAACTAAAGCTTGAACTTGAAAATTTAAGTTTTGGTCAAAACTTGGAAAAAATAAAACCATGTATTCAAACCAAAAATAAGTGTACCAATTTTTCTTTCAGTTTGATTAAAATTTAGATTCAATTCTGGAATTATTTTGAATAAATTATAAATTTTCATTTTTCACTTTTATATTTCTTTTCAGTTCCACATTTCATGTTTTCAGATTCAAAACTTATTTTTTTTAGGTTTTAGATCTGTTTTTCACTTTCAGATCATTTTTTTTCGGTTTCAGACTTTTGGCCCTGATTTCGCGTAGGGGGCGTGGCTTCAACTCAGAGGGGCGTGGCATTATGAGTGACAGCCTAACAAAGAAGGCAGAAGACTCCTCTGTCATGTTGCCTTCAGGAAATGGTGTTACTGTGAGAACTATGACTGAATGCTTTTTATCCACTATATACATGTGATTTTTACTCAACAAACCGATACCAGTGACAAAGTTCCATTTAAAAAATTGTTTCGGACAATAAGTACCAATTACACTATAAGAGCAATAAACTGGGCCAGATTGTGCAGTTCAGCAGGAACAATGACTTCTCCCACTTCCATGTATGACTTTGAATGTAGCACCACAGTATTCACTCGGCAGTCAGCGTAGCGTCTGCTCCGCCAAGGCAACCTGCTTACGTACAGGTAGGACATGTGAAAGATATTAGCCTTTTTGAATAAATACTTTGGGACATTATCCCTGCAGTGGCATTTTTATGTCATTAACACATAAAGGGAAAATAGGTGGACAGCTGGAAATGAAGCATCACTAGCACAAAAGTTAGCATTAACTAACGTTAGCTTCACACTAGCTGGTGTTTTTACACTAATTTCAGTGTCCAGCTCAATTTTTTGACTTTAACGTGTAGTGGTCTTTGTGAACCTCTGTTTGTCAGAATGACCATAACTCGACAGTGGCTGCCTGCAGCCGTACAGAGCCTTATAAATGTAAAACATTATAGATAACTAACATTGCTAAGTTAATAGTGTTACCTTTTCAAGGTTAGTTTAAACAACATCCTGGTCTGCTTTGTTAATCAATCAATCAAAGCTTTTATTACGGACACACACGGTCCAGAAAACAGACAGTAGACCTACAAATACAAAAAGACTAGTTAGTGTATTCTGATACAGTTAGGCTGTGGTAGAAGCCTTCAAAGTTTGCCCACTTGGCATATTTTGTAAGGCATAACTGTCATGCTGTTACATGTAACGTTATGCGTGTAAAACATACTTTATCAGGCCAGAGCATTAATGTAAAGTCATATTTGTCTACTCTGTAAAAAGAGTCCTTCTTCACTGCAGCCACTGTCGAGTTATGGTCATTCTGACAAACAGAGGTTCACAAAGACCACTACACGTTAAAGTAAAAAAACTTGAGCTGGACACTGAAATTAGTGTAAAAACCCCAGCTAGTGTGAAGCTAACGCTAGTTAGTGCTAACTTTAGTGCTAGCGATGCTTGATTGCCAGCTTTGTCCAGCTGTCCAACTTTGTGTTAATCACAAAAAAATGCCACTGCGGAGATAATGTCGCAAAGTATCTATTCAAAAATGCTAATATCTTTCACATGTCTTACCTGTGGGCTGGTGCTAGTGAATACTGTGGTGCTATAAGTCATACATGGAAGTGGGAGAAGTCATTGTTCCTGCTGAACTGCACAATCTGGCCCAGTTTATTGCTCTTATAGTGTAATTGGTACCATGTGTTGTCCAAAACAATTTTTTAAATGGAACTTTGTCACTGGTATCGGCTTGTTAAGTAAAAATCACATGTATATAGTGGATAGAAAGCATTCAGTCATAGTTCTCACAGTAACACCATTTCCTGAAGGCAACATGACAGAGGAGTCTTCTGCCTTCTTTGTTAGGCTGTCACTCATAATGCCACGCCCCTCTGAGTTGAAGCCACGCCCCCTACGCGAAATCAAGGCCAAAAGTCTGAAACCGAAAAAAAATGATCTGAAAGTGAAAAACAGATCTAAAACCGAAAAAAAAGATTTGAAGCCGTAAAAAAATAAGTTTTGAATCTGAAAACATGAAATGTGGAACTGAAAAGAAATATAAAAGTGAAACATGAAAATTTATAATTTATTCAAAATAATTCCAGAATTGAATCTAAATTTTATTCAAACTAAAAGAAAAAATGGTACACTTATTTTTAGTTTGAATACATGGTTTTATTTTTTCCAAGTTTTGACCAAAACTTAAATTTTCAAGTTCAAGCTTTAGTTTTTATATATTTTTTTCAAATTAACAAAACATTTGGCCCCGATTTAGCTCCATACATTAAGGCACTGGTGCTGCTTGTATTAGCACCGGGTCTCGGTTACTTCACGTTCGTTACATCTTTAGATGGACCTGAACTGGTGATATTTTTACTACCAACTGTCCTCTCATCTTCCTTTTCTTAAGAACAATTAAGTCGTTGTGACCCAGACAATAACTACTAACGTACATGCTAGTCAACAGATTTTTTTGATCCAATAATTTCACTTTATTTAATCTTGGAGGGTACTCCGCATGTCCTGGTGTACCACACCGGTCATATCACTTTATTTATTGATACATGATTAATAGTGAATCTTGCTAAACATGCGTTACTTAGAAAGAAGTGAATATATGTGTGGGTCATATAAAAAATATCGGGTGGTTACATTTGTCTAATTTCTTGATTATAATTGATTATATGACAGACATTACAAAACAAAATCTAATAAAATATTTAACCCTTGTGTTGTCTTCCCGCAACTTTTTCTGGGTCAAAATTTAAAATTGAAACCTTTTTTTCCAATGGAGTTTTTGTCACTTTTTTCAACAATCTTTTATAATTTTTTTTTCAAATGCTATAAAATTGAATAAAACACCCAAATTCAATGAAAGTAGTAAACTAATAATTTATTTTACTTGTGAAGAGTGTTGTCACCCTTAACCACCCACGTTAATTTTTTTTAACAATTTGGTTGAAAGAAACCCAAATTTCTCATATCGAAACTTTTTGAAAATTTGACCCGAGGAAAACAGGAGGGTTAAAATAAGTGTAACTTTTCCTACCACACAATATAATGTCTTCTTTCTAAATGTTGATACATAAAGATTTTTGTTTGATACTTGAGAAGTCTTGCCTGGACCTAAAAGTCACAAATGTTATTCCATGTCACCAGTCTCAGGATCAGAAGAGTCTCCAGTCTGGTCTTCAGTCTCTGGATGTAAAAGTGGCTGTGAGTTCCTGGCTGGTTCTGGTCCTCCACAGTCCTCTCCATCAGCTTCTGTTTCCATCGGACCAACACATTTATGTGTTTTGACACGAGAACGCCGGGAAAATCTTTTGTTACAAACACTGCAGCTGAATCTTTTCTCTCCTATGTGGACTACAGCCATATGTGACCGTAAACTTCCTCTCTGTGTAAAAGATTTTTGACAGACTGAGCAGCTGAAAGGTTTTTCTCCTGTGTGGACTACCATGTGTGACTGTAAACTTCCTCTCTGTGTAAAAGATTTCTTACAGACTGAGCAGCTGAAAGGTTTTTCTCCTGTATGGACTACCATGTGGGACCGTAAACTTCCTCTTTCTGTAAAAGATTTCTTACAGACTGAGCAGCTGAAAAGTTTTTCTCCTGTGTGGACTACCATGTGGGACCGTAAACTTCCTCTCTCTGTAAAAGATTTCTTACAGACTGAGCAGCTGAAAGGTTTTTCTCCTGTGTGAGTTCTCATGTGTTTTAGTAAATCTCCACTCTGTGTAAATGATTTTTTACAAACTGAGCAGCTAAAAGGTTTTTCTCCTGTGTGAGTTCTCATGTGTGACCGTACATTTTCACTCCGTGTAAAAGATTCATTACAAACTGAGCAGCTATAAGGTTTCTCTCCTGTGTGAGTAATCATGTGTCTATTCAGATTTCCCTTTTGGCCAAATCTTTTCCCACACTCAGAGCAGCTGAATGGTTTCTTACATCTTGAATCATGTTTCAGAGAGTTTAAAGCTGACTGAGGTTCTCTGGTCTCCTTCCAATCAGCACTGTCATCAGTCTCAGGATCAGAAGAGTCACCAGTCTGGTCTTCAGTCTCTGGTTGTAAAAGTGGATGTGAGTTCCTGGCTGGTTCTGGTCCTCCACAGTCCTCCCCATCACCTTCTGTTTCCATGTGTTGCATTTGTCTTTGATGAAGCTGTGAGGACTGAGCTTCCTCTTCATCATCTTCACTCTTCACGGGGACAGGAGTGAATAGGAACTTGGTGATATCAGCCTCCTCCAGCCCTTGAAGCTTCTCTCCCTCTTGACTGATCACAGAGTTCCTCCTGTTCCTCTTTAATGTGTGGGGGGGACTCTTGCTCCTGCTGGTCCACACTGGAGCTACACTCCTGCTGCTCAGGGGGGACCTCTTCTTTAACCACCAACAGCTGCTCAACATCTGCAGGAAACACATACAGAGAAATGTTGTGGAACTGTATCTTATCTTATTGAAAGTGACGACAGGCGAGTCAACTTCGGTGGGGCTTTGAGCAGATGGAGACAATTACGGTATTGTATATGATTCCAAACCCACCCCGAATAGGATATCAGATAAGTAGGCTAAGTTACTGTAAGCAATGCATCTGTAACGTATTCTCTTATGGTAAATTAATGATGTTTTCTCTGAGCAAAAATCTTCATCGCGACTATATGACCTTCTGGTAACGTTAACTCAGTAATACAGTGGGCAATAAAGCACCGTAAAGAAAAGACCTTTATGACAGCAGACGTGGTAAAAACACTACCACTTGTGTCCAAGGCGGCCGCTAGAATTAACACAAACTGAAAGGTATATACAGCAACATTAAGAGGCATAACAAGAGACTTGTCAGAATAACAGAGTGCGAAGTGGACTATTCTGCATTCAAATGATTCAACTTGTGTGTGTCTCTGATGAACCGTGAGTAAAAACAATCATTATTGTCTGATCTGAACATTATTTGAGTCTTTCACTGTGTTTTGGTGAGACATTTGTTGATGCAGAGCTAATCTAATCACCATGTGGCTTCCTAATGCTAATGCTAGTTTAGCTGTACCTTTATATTTCTAGTAAGACTGTTGTATTTGGACAATGTTGACATTCTCCTATGTAAATGACATGGATGGCTGTTTTTATTGCACCTTAATGGACCAACCAGTGTTATTTCTTTCCTCAAGCGCTACATCCCTTTATGTAACCATCACCTATACAGTCCTAAGTTAATACCTATTCAATAATTGGTCCTTCAAGCCGGAAGTAAAGTTTTCCCCAGATCGCAGGATGCAGCCTAATTTCACATACAGTGGGGCCAGAATCAACACGTCTAAAGCAGCAGTCATCCTCCACCTTAGAGACTATGAAATGAGTTTTGTTGGCCACAGGTAAGCCATTACAACTCCTAGTTATGTTCACACAGCACACTTTGCTTTCCTCCAACCCATTAAGTCAGATAGGCAAGGCAGCTTTTTTTTGTATAGCACATTTCAGTAACAGGGCAATTCGAAGTGCTTTACATAAAACATCAAAGAGCAGTTAAAAGCCAAGAGAAAATCACCCTTTGATCTGATTCAACCACTGTCCTTAGATTGCTTCATTCCACATCCTGCCAACTTAAAATGACTAAGGGGCAAGTAAATTGTAATTTGCGAGGGGGCGATTAATTTTCGTAAAGTAGGCTAAAAATAGCCAAATTACATAGGTTTTACCCACTGTCGCAACACGGTCAGCAATCGCAAATGTGGCATTTCTTGAAGCAGTTGAGTTGTCCATTTTTATCTATTTTTGAAAATAATAAGAACGACTTGACAAAGTAACTATTTCAAATTCAGTTTATCAGCTTTAGGCTATTTCATACACACTCATACAGGCTGTGACTGCGCTCTAGGTGTGTGTTCCCAGTTAGACATTTACGTCCCTTAATGGTTAAGCAGACACTAAAGAATAAAATAGTTATAGTGTTTAGCAAGTGCAGTAAGCCTAAGCCAGAAACTGCTAACGTTAACACGAGTTACCTCTAACTAGGATGTGTATCGCTGGACTGTAACTGTAGGCACCTGTCCCGTCAGCGTCTGCGAGGATACGGGCGAGCTGCGATGATACGGGCGAGCTGCGCCCTCCTCGTCCTTAGATGTAGAGGACAGGTCATTGATCTGATTCTCCATCACTCATGTCCAGATCTAGCTTGCTCTAGCTTCTGACATGTCAAAAGACAAAATACCCCTCATGGCGCCGGTGCGTGTGGGGGCGAGAAATTTGTTCCATCATATCTGCTCTGTATACCATCATTGGCTCTGAAAGAGTGAGTGACAAAGTGCTCAGGATGTTTTCTTGCTGAAGTTTAAGGTATGCTTGATGCAAAACCCCTAGGGTATGAAATGGTATCGGACCGTCTCTAGTGTGTACTTTATCTGAAACTGTGGTTTATTTTTACACAGATTGATGGCTCTGTAAGTGATACAACTGATGTTTAAAGTTTCTCTATTCGCACCGACAGCTCACATAAAGTTAGCATTTAAATATTTACCACGCTGTTTCTTCAAAGAGATCAACAATTTAATCTGTTTTATTTTCATGAACATTTATGAAGCGAGAATGTGCAGTAGTTTTCTCCAGGGAAACACTCTCAGTTTAAATAATAGTTGCAGCTTTAGACCTGTGAGAGCTGGAAGAAAACCCGCCTTTCTGGTTTTACAAATGTTTCTTTCAGGGTGGAAGTGAGTTCATGTTACACACACACACACACCCACGCACGCACACACGCACACACACACACACACACACACACACACACACACACACACACACACACACACACACACACACACACACACACAAACCAAGTTCCTTCCCGAGGCACCGTGGCTCTGTACGGCACTTCGCGCCGCCCAAGACTATTGTGATTGGTTTAAAGAAATGCCAATAAGCCAGAGCACGTTTTTCATCCATCCAGGAATGCTGTGTGGACTAGCCAGACCTTTTTCTGCAGCACTGTGGAGGAAGGTCTGGACATGCAAGACTAGTGTGAAAGGAACCCTACTCCTAAAATAAAATAAACCAGGTTCTCTTGAAATTTTATGCTCTTGACTTCTGCAGATCCCCACCCCCCCCTCCCCCCTTTATTTCCTCTAAAAGCCCTGTTAACGTTATTCCTACCTCTCTCTTCATCATTTTCACTCTTCACAGGGACAGGAGTGAATGGGAACTTGGTGATATCAGCCTCCTCTCCCTCGTGACTGCTCCACATTTCCTCCTGGTCCTCTTTAATGTGTGGGGGGGGATCTGGCTCCTGCTGGTCCACACTGGAGCTACACTCCTGCTGCTCCTCTTTAATAACAATCTGGCTTTTGTCGTCTGGAGGCAAAGCTGAAAAACAGACAGAAATTAATGTCAGCTAAACCTTAGAGGTTGCAGGGTTTCCCCCAGAAAAGTTGTTTAGCGGTGACCAGTGTGAAAATGAGACTCTAAAAAAGCTATAAGACTCCATAGGGCCCTACATGAAGTCAGTGCTAAAAGCTAATTGGAGATTTTAAAATATGACTACGTCTAAGTACCGGTTAAGATGACTTGAATTGTCATGTTTTTTTTATGATACATTTTTTATTTTTATGTCTTTGAACACACACACCATACAGAACAAACAAATACAACTGAACAGGAACCAAAACCCTCACCCACCCCCCACCCTCTGCGGTCTTGAGGAAAACAAAACAAACCAAAATACAAGAAAACAAAAATCACATCTTGCCTAGTCGCTCTCTTCTAATTCTTGTGGTGTTGAGGTCTCCAGGACCGACACCTGTGCTGCTGCGTTTCTCCATAGGTCTACAGTCAATTACTTGGCTTTGTTAATTCTTGCTGTAGAGAGCTCAGGCATAACTACGTCTGTATGACCGGAATTAATGCAGTGTTGGTTTGTTGATGAAAGGTGCCCCTCTCTATGGCAGAGGTTAAAGTTTGTAAAATGGTAGGTCCTAGTATGTCAAAGTACTGTAGAAGAAGTTCTGATGGAATTCCGTCCAACCCCGGTGTTTTCCCTTTCTTAGCTGTTTTTAACACTGATTTAAGTTCCTCTAACGTTATAGGTTGACCCAGTTCTTCTGCCTTCTCTGGGTGAAGAAGAGGCAGGTTTAGCTCTTTCAGGAACTTTTGGCACTGTGTCGGATCCGGATTGCAGGAGGATTCATGCAACTTTGAATAAAAGGACTGGAAAGTAGCAGCAATACCTTTAGGATTTGTTGAGATACCTCTGCCTGTGAGGATGCTGTTGATAGCAGCTCTGGATTTGCTTTGTTTTTTGCATTATGAATTCAGCTCTCCTTAGCAAATCATTGGAGACATGTCACGTGCCAGCCTGCTTCAAGACCTCAACCATCATCCCTGTCCCCAAGAAGCCAAGGACCACAGGACTTAATGACTTCAGACCCGTCGCCCTGACCTCTGTGGTTATGAAGTCCTTTGAGCGCCTTGTGCTTTCACACCTCAAAGCCATTACCGACACCCTCCTGGACCCCCTGCAGTTTGCCTACAGAGCCAATAGGTCTGTAGATGATGCAGTCAACCTGGCCCTCCACTACATCCTCCGGCACCTGGACTCTGCAGGAACCTACGCCAGGATCCTGTTTTTTGTACTTCAGCTCTGCCTTCAACACCATCATCCCGGCTCTGCTTCAGGAGAAGCTCTCCCAGCTTGGTGTGCCTGACTCCACCTGCAGGTGGATCACTGACTTCCTGTCTGACAGGAAGCAGCATGTCAAGCTGGGGAAACACGTCTCCAACTCACAGACCATCAGCACTGGATCCCCTCAGGGCTGTGTTCTTTCGCCTCTGCTCTTCTCCCTCTACACCAACAACTGCACCTCCAGTCATCAGTCCGTCAAGCTTCTGAAGTTCACGGATCGACACCTTCTCATCGGACTCATCTCTGATGGAGACGAGTCCGCCTACAGGTCGGAGGCTGACCACCTGGTGAAGTGGTGCAACCAAAACAATTTAGATCTCAACGCTCTAAAGACAGTGGAGATGGTTGTGGACTTCAGGAAGAACCCAGCCCCACCTGCCCCCATCACCCTCTGTGGCTCCACAATTGACACTGTGGAGTCTTTCCGCTTCCTGGGAACTACAATCTCCCAGGACCTCAAGTGGGAGCTGAACATCAGCTCCCTCGTCAAGAAAGCACAACAGAGGATGTACTTCCTGCGGCAGCTGAAGAAATTCAACCTGCCAAAGACAATGATGGTGCACTTCTACACAGCCATCATTGAGTCCATCCTCACATCCTCCATCACCATCTGGTACGCTGCTGCCACTGCCAAGGACAAGGGCAGACTGCAGCGTGTCATTCGGTCAGCTGAGAAGGTGATTGGCTGCAATCTGCCGCCGCTCCAGGACCTTTACGCCACCAGGACTCTGAAGCGTGCTGGAAAGATTGTGGCTGACCCCTCCCACCCCGGACACAAACTCTTTGAGCCACTCCCCTCTGGCAGGAGGCTGAGGTCCATCAGGACCAAAACCTCACGCCACATGAACAGCTTTTTCCCCTCCGCCACTAGCCTTATTAACAAGGCCCGGAAACCACCGTGACTCTCCACCTGGCTCTTCATGCCACTGTTCTCTCTGCTCTAATGCTCTTTGCTCTTTATTTATCTATTTTATTTTATTTCTATCTTTATTTTTAATTTAATACATACTGTGTACATATACTTATATTGTTTATACCTATACTTATATTGTTTAATATTACATTTAGAGAATGTGTGATGTGCACCAACAACACCAAAACAAATTCCTTGTATGTGTCAAAAAACGTACTTGGCAATAAAACCCTTTCTGATTCTGATTCTGATTCTGATTTAGCTCTGCTCGATTTGTGACTAAAAGAGTACGTGTAGATTTAGAAAAACACGTATTTAGAGACTGCTCTAATGATTTGCAACGTTCTTCCAACACCGCAATCCTTGCCTCTCTCTTTTTCTTCAAATTGACCGCAAAGGAAGATGTGAAATCTCTAATAAATCCTTAAGTGGCTTGCCAAATGTACGCCGAGTCCAAAACTGAGTCAGTATTGACTGATATAAACTCCGCCAGCTTGGCTCTAGACTCTCCATCAAAATCTGTGTTTTGGAGAAGGGAATTATTAAATTGCCATCTCTTAGATCTTTCTCCTAACCTATCACAACGGAATTTGGTTATCAGCGCATTGTGTTCAGACAGAATTGCTGGTTCTATTGCTATCGTGTGGAACATTTCCTTAAGCTCACTGGAGCACAAAATATAATCAATGCGGGAGTGGGTGAGGTGATGTGTGGAAAAGAAGGTGTAATCCTTGCTAGTAAGATTGTGCATCCTCCATATATCTTTAAGATTGTGGGATTCCACAACTGCTTTAAACATGTCCGTTATGCGTTTTTGGGCTTTCGTGTGGTTGACCCCTGATCTATCCTGATTTAAGTCTAGTGTTGCATTCATGTCTCCCCCTATAATTAGTGAATATTCATTGAGATAATATTCATTGTTAGGCGTGGGAAGAAACTTTCATCATATATAGCCGGTGCATATACCGAGACAAATGCTATTTTCCTACTTCTTTTCGTGGTACATATATGAGATATCCTGCCTTAAAAGTCTTTACTGCTTTTGTCTATGGTAAGTGTGCATTTCCACGACAGCAACACGATGGAGCCCTTGGTTTTGGTGTCGTCACTAGTGAGTACCCTACTGGATTTTGCTGGCAAATCTGTAGCAAAGGGTGAACTGTTAGCTCTGTGCAAGGTGTGGCAAAAACATAAAAAGTTAAATAATTCCCCTAACCCTCTGAGACCCCCTCCCCTATTTGTAAGATGCTTGACCACATCAAATGCAGTTTGCGCAAAACTCCAGCTCAAAACTACACCTTCTGTCTTAAGTCACAGGTTAATTGAAACAGGTCTAGTGAATTCTTATGTTAAACATGAACAATATTATAAACCCCTTCGAACAATTTCTGGACTAAGTTATGTGAAAAACAGACCAATCTAGTTGGAGCAATAAGCAGACTATGAGCTGAACAGACGGTGTCCCTCATGTTCTTTCAGTCTAACTTAAATGTTAAACTGACTGTAAACTGACCAGCCAGCATTTATCATTTATTTTCTGTCTGGTTAAGTGTCCTTTTAAAGCTTGGCTTCGAAACTTACATACAGTATCCTTAGGATTACCAGCCAGTATTTGTCATGTATTTTCAGCCTGGTTAAAGTGATGGCCCGAAATGATACCAAACTTATACACCAGTACAAATAGGTTATGCACTCATAAAACGATGGATTGGAAAGTTCGTAAGTACACCAGAAGTTTATGAACCCTTTCCTGCTCTCTTCTGCTATCTGTTGCTGCTGCTGCTGATACCTGCAGTTAGACGAGTGCTTAGGGCCGTCTACAAATTACTACACCGAAAAGAGATGCAACAAAAATATTTATTAATTTAATGATTAAATAAGGTAATGTCTCCAAACTTACCTCAGTTATTACTTGTCTCCTGCTAGTTATACTACAGCACTTTGTTAAAAAAAAAAAGCTAAATTAATAAATATTTTGTTGCATCTCTTTTCGGTGTTATAATTTGTAGACAGCCCTAAGCACTCGTCTTACAGCAGCAGCAACAACAACAACAGCAGAGAGCAGAAGCCAGCAGGCAAGTGTTATTTACATAAACTTCTGGTGTACTTAAACACTTTCCAATCCATCGTTTTATGAGTACATAACCTATTTGTACTACAGTAGACGTTTGGTATCTTTTCGGGCATTATTAGTGGGGTCATTTACGAGATACAAACGTGGGTCCATTAGCCCCTTCGCTAATAAGCTATTCAGCTGATAACGCTACTCTACGCTAACTCTCCCTATGTTAGACCCAGCTGAAAAAGCTTCTGGGGGGGTGTTTGGCTCGAGGTCATGGTGCAAAGGACCCTAGGGTGAAATTACTCCGAACCATCACTTTAAGTGTCCCTTTAAAGCTTAGTTACGAAACTTACATAGCGCATCCTCAGAATTCCTCATGTTCCCTTTTTTTCAGCCCGATTAAGTGTCCTGAAAAGTATAGATTGTAGACTGAGTAGCCAGCATTCATCATTTCTTACAGTCTGGTTAGATGTCAACGGTTGGTTCCAAAACTTACACACTGCGTCCTCCAGTCAAACTCTGTACAGTGGCCCAAATACCATTAGTTCACAGGTGCTAAATCCTCCAGTCACTGCCCCGGCATTGCACGCAAAGTCCCACTGCCGCTCTCTGGTTCCTCGCGGGGTGATCCCTCCTTTTCTAATTCCAGCCAGGAAACACCTGGCTCCGCGGCTGCAGCGAAGGCGAAATCTCTCCCTCCGTGGGTCGCTCCCAGGGCAGCGCAGCAGATTAACAACAACATTAATCCGAGTTGCGTTCAGCGTGCAGCTCGTGTTGCATCCATTCAGGGATCCAAAGCCGCTAGATCGTAAATGTGACGCAGTCAGATTGGTCCGGTTCACATACCATGATTTCCTGCATCTCCGGTTCTGCCCCGATGTGTTGCTGCGAGGCATTCATTTCGGCCAGCACTCCCTTAAGTGCGCTGTAGATCCCTGATTTAAGCACACTTAGCTGCTTCTCCAAGACCCGGTTGATTAATTCCTCCATATTAGAGAACGTTTTCACATCAGTTGCTCCGTTAGCCACTACTCCATTAGCCATCGACACGCTAGAAAATTTCTCTGAACGAGTAGATAGTTTATGCGACAACGAGACCTGCATTTTCATGCCTGCAGGCATTTCACAGAGTCACCGTGATAACAGACAAAACAATTTGGCGCCGAAGAAAAAGTAATAGACCTGGTTATTTAATGAAATACAGGGTGAGTGCCGGAGCTCAGTCGCTTGCAACCATAGCGGGTGCTGGTCACGTGCTTCTCCCTTGTCATCATGTTTTTGTATCTTGTATTTGTTCTTGTTATGGACACACACACACAGACACATGCACGCACACACACACACACACACACACGCACACACACACGCACACACACACACACACGCACACACACACACACACACACACACACACACAAAAGTCTCAGTGGTTACAATACTGTGCTGTTGAGTTCCAAGGAAAACATCACTACTATGTAACCATCACCTATACAGTCCTAAGGGAATACCTATTAAATAAGAACCTTTGTTAATCTAGAAAACAGCCACGAAATCACCTTCACCAAACCCACCAGACTCCATGTAAATAATCAGTACTTTTAGCGTGTATAGAAACAGCATATTTCCACATGTAAATGGGTGAATTAAGTAGTAGTAGTAATAATAATTTTTTACATAATCGGCATCGGCTGATATCCGAGTATATCAAGCCAATTAATAGGCAGGCGCAGCTGCGGGCAGCTTAGAGTTGAACATGAATAGGCAACATTTTTGACAGCGCACCCAGACCAGCTGCCTACAGCCCCAACCCTTGTGAAGTCATGCGCTGCAACAGCAATGCACTCTAGGCTCAGAGGCTATCGTTAGTAGTAGCATGTTGCTGGTGGTCTTGCCATGGGATTAACTGTATTTATAAAACCGTAGAAACACCGCGGCCACACCGCTGTGAAAGCTCCCTGAACGTCATTTATCAGAGTTCGGTTGTTACCCCTATCCGTGGCAGTCTCCTTCACTCCTTTATAACGGAGCTAACCGGAGCTGACTGGAGCTAACCGTTAATGCAGCTAATCGTTGCTATCAGAGCCTTCAGTTCTCCGTGCCAGTATCCATTAACTGCATTTACGGACTCGAGCACGAATAAAACCCTTAATTTTATTAAATTGGCTGGACCAAAACACAGATATAACACTTCAACAAATGAAAAATGATCTAACAAAGTGAACAAGAATTTACTTTAGATAGCCCTAGTCTTATGTGATTCAACAGGAGTTAGGAGGAAACAGTGTTGAGGTTAATAAGATGTCACTTTCTGTATGGATCAAACTATTTTTTAATACTATAATATATTTTTAATAAATAATTAATAATATACATTTATTTTATTTATGAAAGTTCGCAGATTTGTGTTCTTAGAAGTTTGATAAATGCTGCTAAGTGCACTAAACTTTATTTTGTTTCAATGAAAAGTATTTGACAAAGTATTTTCTTCTTACTTGTTTCGTTCATTTAATATATTTTTATACATAATTTATACAATCTATGTTTTTACATTATACATTTTTAATTTACGTATACAAGTTCAGATTGGTGAAGTGTGCAATAAATGTTTTTGTTGAGAAATTCTGTATATTAGTGTTACATTTTATCTTTCAAATAGAGGTTTAAAAACAAGCACATATCGGCCAAAATAAAATCAGCAGCATTTATCGGCTGACCCTGATTTCTAAAGATCGGCATCAGCCAGAGAAAAACCTATATCGGTCGACCTCTAGAATTAAGCATAGCATATTTCCGCATGTAAATGGGTGAATTAAGGATTTATTTCAACCAAACCACAGTGGTGACTGTGGGAACCGTGGAAAGAGGAAACAAGAGGGCTTTTGAACTTTTATGCTCTTGACTTAACCCTGTTAACTTTGTTCCTACCTTCCTCTTCATCATCTTCACTCTTCACAGGGACAGGAGTGAATGGAAACTTGGTGATATCAGCCTCCTCCAGCCCTTGAAGCTTCTCTCCCTCCTGACTGCTCCACATTTCCTCCTGTTCCTCTTTAATGTGTGGGAGGGGCTCTGGCTCCTGCTGGTCCACACTGGAACTAGACTCCTGCTGCTCCTCTTTAATAACAATCTGGCTTTTGTCGTCTGGAGGCAAAGCTGAAACACAGACAGAAGTTAAAGTAAGCTAAAGCTTAGAGATTACAGGGTTCCCCCAAAAAAGTTGTTTAACTCGGTGGCCAGTGTGAAAATGAGACTCTAAAAAAGCTATAAGACGCCATAGGGCCCTACATGAAGTCAGTGCTAGAAGCTAACTGGAGATTTAGACAGACTACGTCTAAGTACCGGTTAAGATGACTTGAATTGTCATTATGTTTTTGTATCTTGTATTTGTTCTTGTTATAGACACACACATATACACACACATACACACCCTCTAAGCCTCAGTGGTTACAATACTGTGCTGTTGTGTTCCAAGGTGAACATCACTACTATGTAACCATCCTAAGGGAATACCTATTAAATAAGAACCTTTGTTTATCTAGAAAATAGCCCCGAAATCACCATCAACAAACCCACCAGACTCCACGTAAATAATCAGTACTTATAACGTGTATAGAGCCAGCATATCTCCACATGTAAATGGGTGAATTAAGGATTAATTTCAACCAAACCAGAGTAGTGATTGTTGGAACATTAGAAAGACAAACCAAAGACGGCTTTTGATAGTTTTATTGTGTTTCTGTCCACTTTGAATACAGTGTGTTTTACGATGATAAAAGTAGTGATTATTTACATGGAGTCTGGTGGGTTTGGCGACGGCCTTTTAAAGAGCTTAGAATGCTTATTTACATACTGTACGTGCTATCGTCATATCGTTGCTGAGAGAAGAGATCCCAGGAAGGAGAGAAAGATCAACTGAAGGTTTAATGACCAAACCTGCTCTGTGTAACCGAAGCTGAGGGTTTGTAAACAGCGTCCAGTAGCTCCCGTTGTCGCTCGTTCTCCTCTTTTGAACGACAAAGTTCCTCCTCGTACTCTGCTATCGTTCTTTCAAACAGCCCAAATATCTCTTCAGCAGCCGCTAGTTAGTCGCTGCTCCACCAACGCTCTCAGCATCTGGACTTTACACATTTTACCTCTTTCACTACACAACAAAGACACTCTGCTAACACACGTTTCTGCTAGACGCCATGTTATTCAAAGTGTGAAGTCAGCCGCAGCAAAGACTACAGCTTCCGGTGCAGATTGGTTGCTGAGCTTCAAAATAAAAGTCCGGAAGTGTTCCAGACTTCCTGTGGAAAACACGCAGGAATATACATGATTAAAACACACTTTTGAAGAAAGACAAATACTTTATTAAATTTCCAGAGCTCTGAGAAAACAATGAACCCTTTCCTTTTAATGTGTCAAACAGAAGATACAAGTTTTGGTCTTGCAGTGTAATTTCATCTGATTTTGTTGTTTGTCTGAAGGTGAACATTTATTTATTGTTTATTTTGTTCAGCCGTCGGTAACTCACAACAGTCAATGCACTGATAACAAGCAACATACAAAACAAAACATTGTTGCTTTTACGCAGTGGCACAAAAAGTGGGGATGCGCTATATGCAGCGAAGCACGTGGGGGCGCCAAAGCGATGGTAAAAAAAAGAAAAATATAAAAAATATTTGTTTTGGTGTTTTTTATATGTAGCTGCTTTTGTGTGTTTCTAAATCATTTCTGAATTTCCTCAATGTTATTATATAACATTGTAGAGGACTAACAGGCTTGAGTAGGCGCCCTGTCTCATAAGATTCCATCATAGATGAGAAGAGGGAGCGGGAGAGCGCTCTCTACTATGTCCACGCCAAGACCCGGGCTATTGAAGGGCGGGTCTTGGCGTGGCCGTAGGATTCGTAATATCGAGAGTGGGGGCGCCGTGAGAGCTGAGCGAGCAGGTACAGTAGTGAGTTGTCGTCTGTGAAAAAATATGGATAAAGCAAAAAAGCTGTCGGGGGCTAAAAATAGAAAAAGACAGAGGGAAAAGGAGATGACATGTCAAGGGATGCAACAGCAGTTAAATAAGTGGATGGTGAAAGGCAACAGGTAGGATTTAAAGTGGGACGTCTGTGCTTGGAGGCTTGCAAATATTCATGTTAACAGACCAGCTAGCGTTTGCCACACTGGCAATGTAGCAGCCAAATGGGGGTTTACGGCTAGCTTAGAATTGCTGAGCTGAATATAAGGTAGCATGTTCAATAAATGACAAGAATCTGGAAAACATAACTAATGCTATAACTCTGGTTTACCATGGAATCATTAACAGATTTTATTTTACCATTAGCTGTCAGACATACAGGCTAGGCCTATAGTTACATCTGTTGGAGGACATGGAAGCTGTAATTACAGGGTCACATCTCTCTCTCTCTCTCTCTCTCTCTCTTTAAAGGTCTGTGCTAAGAGGCTCACTCTATATTTGCAAATACAGATTCATTTCTTAATATTATTAATATGGAAACAATATGGAAAATCTATTACATAATCTTTGTTTGATAATATATCTTAGTGGAGAAGAACACAGGCAAGGAGTGAATGAGACATGAGGTCGGTGATGACATCAAGTAGGAGTTCTATTAGTTAGACCAGTGATTTTCAACCAGTGTGCCGCACTAGTGTGCCCCGAGAGATCGTCCTGTGTGCCGTGGGAAATTATCCGATTTTTACTTAATTGGTCCAACACATTTTTTTATTGAGTTACTGCAAATAATTTTCCATTGTTGCGCATCTGTGCCTCAATATGATGACTGGCAGAGAAATTAAATACTATTCTGTGTCAGTAAGTGACAGTATAGCGCAATAATGACCTTGTTGATTTAAGACAATAGAATTACTGCCAGCAGGGCAGTCATTTTGCGACCAAAATTTGAGAGTGTGCGACTGAATTTTACATCCAGTCGCATATGTGCGACCAGTAAATTTGCCCCCTTTTTTTTTACACGTTAAACGTTGACATTTCGGTACCTGAGAGCGCGTAAGCGCAAGCTTATCTGTCCTCTCTGAAACACAGAGACAGAGAGCAGAGCTCTGACACACACTCTGGCACACACTCGCACACACGCAGAGCTGCAGACGATGCGAACTACGTCGGCTCTGCAGTTTTGTGGAAGTCACAGTGAGTCACGGAAATGCCGATAAAGTGGTTTCTAGTGTGGTTACAGCAGTGGTTCAAGCAGACAGCGTTTGCTGTGATATATTAATGGCGAGCCGAAAGCGGTCGCGGTGCTGTTGACGTTACACTTCCTCAGAGCCGAGCAGGCAGAGCAGTGGTTTCTGTGCCCTGAAGGCTGACTGATAGGCTGAGGTTGTAATGCAAGGCAACTTTATTTCTACAGCACCTTTTGGTTGTGCCCCTAAAATTTTCAGTTGGGGGCCACTATGCTCCTAAAAGTTAGTATGGAGCCCTGCTGCCATCTTTCGCGCGCATCCCGCAGTGCCAGGATGTAAGCAGTAGGGCCGAGATCATCGATGTAAGCCTGCAAAAGCGATGGATACATTTTAAAAAAGGAAAAATGCAGATTCTGATTATTAGGCTACAATGTGTCATTTTTGGTTGGTGGTGTGCCGCGGGATTTTTTTAATGTAAAAAATGTATTTTCTGTGGAGCGCCAAAATTGTTGCTGCATAACCCTCTGACACTGGGTAGTTGCGCCCCTGCTTTTACGTACGCAAACAAAACACAAAATTAACAGACAAGAAAACAAGAAACAAACAGGACCGAAAAGGTGTAGGCTGAAGCATACACCTGAAGTAAATTATTGCGATAAACAATTCTCGTTGAGAGACCATTTTCATCTAATACAATGATAATGGCATAATAATGCAGTTACACCTTATCAAAGCTCAATAAACTTTTATTTCTAAAGAATATTTAACACTGGAACTGGAAGACATTTTAAATATCCACAATAAATGAACAAAACAACCAAAAAACAATAAATAAAATGGACTCCTAGTCTCCGTTAACAAAAAATGCACGGGAATAAAAACTAAAACACAATCAAAACATTAACGTTACCTGAAAACAGCGTGTAGTTCCTTTGAAGCATCTCACATCACACTTTCAGTCACTATGACCACTACTACGGTCAGAAAAATTGTGCCAAAATATGAACAATAACGTCGCTGTCAACAAGCTTATCTGCTAATGTTAGATACCGACTGTTAGCTTGAAACCATCCAGCAACTAGACGGTACCGTAGTCCCTAGGGTGCAGTTACCTGAAACCGGTGATTTAATGTCTCTGCTCATTTTACACACAGTTTAACAACAAAACAAAACGCTGAGTGAACATTACTAGCTACGTTTTTCATGTTGGTTTTGAGCGGTATGCACCCCCCACTAACTTTTTATTTTTTTATTAAGAAAACCTTCTCAAGCACAGTACAAGTATCAGAATGTTGCATAATGAAATGAAGGGGGAAACAAAAAGCAAAAAATTATACAAGCATAATAAATACATACAAATGAACATATAATCACAGTAGCATATGCATATAAACAACTAAATAAATCAGAGAGAGAAAAGAAAAAAGAGCTTGTCTCCTTGAAATAATCCAAAAAAGACTTTATGACTTTTCATAAACGGCTGAAGGAGCAGCCTACATGTACATAGCGAAAACCCTGTTGTGTTAAAACAAGCATGCAGATGGTAATTATCACGGCCGGGAAAATTATCGAGCTCATTTCTATTTATCATGCGATTAATTGATTTATTGACTATCGCGGCCTATAAATAACTGATTTGTCGGTTCACGATAATTTGCCCCATTTATGATTCTGATTGCTCTCTTTTGAAGTAATAAGTAAATTGGATTTGTGATTGTTTTATATGTTTTCCCCCAAACTTCCAGACCATAAGTTACATATGGCAGTATGAGAGATTGACATAATAAATGTGTCAGAATTGCTATGGACTTTGGTATTTTAGTTTTAATTTGATTAACATGTGGTTTCCAGCATATTTTGTGATCTGTGACAACTCCCAGAAATCTGTTTCAATTTCAATATTATCTAACATAATATGTCTAAAATTCGTGAAATTCCGATGTCCAAATATTATGTATTTAGTTTTATTTATGTTGCTTACTCCGCCCAAACAGCTGACCGAGGTTTCAGAGGAAAGGACATCTCATTTCCCTTTTTCCTCGCATGATTTCATCTTGTTTCTCCCGTGCCTCATCAGTGGGAGGGACTAAGAAGCAAGGCAAGTGGAGGAGTCGAGGAGGCAATTAAACGGCTATGGGATGCACCTACAGTTTGAGGGAGACAGAGGCTAGGTCGTTTATCTAAAAAAGAAAGATTAATGCTAAAACAACTTTTGAACGCAAACATGTATTTTGCAGAGGCACCGTGGCTCCGTCCAACGCTTAGCACTGCCCAAGACAATTGTGATTGGTTTGAAGAAATGGCAATGAACCTGAGCACATTTTTCTCCCATCCAGGAATGTTGTGTGAACTAGCCAGATCTTCCTGCGCAGCGCTGTGGAGGAAGGTCTGGACATGCAAGACTACTAGCATGGTTAGTAGACGTTTGTTGTATCGCTTTAACGATCGCTAGCTAAGCCAGGTAATGTTAGCCTACTGTACGTTACTATACACATTGTGTGACCTGCGGGACCCGAGCAGAGCTACGATGCTGTCCCGGGTAGGTCAGTATATGGTCTATTATGGAAAATGATGATCCAGCTAACTACAAATTGTTGCGGTGATCTGATACACAATGCTAGGGTATTGGTTAAGTTGTACAATGTAGAAGCTGTCACTTGTGTTTTTTTTTCTTGGTGGTCGTTTTTTTTGACACTTCTGTCGCTTTTCCCCAAAGTTAATTATACATTTTTTTTTCACTTCTTACCGATGTTTTTGTCACATTTTCCCTGCGCTTTATTATCTTGTTTTTCCCCCACGTTTTTGAAGCTATTTCCAATATTTTTGTCACTTTTTTTGACGGTCTTCTATCATATTTTTCTCTTCAAATGCTATAAAACTGAATAAAACACCCAAATTCAATAAAAGCACTGAGCTGATCTTTTATTTTACTTGTGAAGAGTAATTGTTGTAGGGAACCATCCACGTTATTTTTTGAAAATTTGGTTGAAAGAAAATAAAAATTTCTGATATAAAAGCTTTTTAAATATGGGAGGGTGAACTGGAGGGTTAATTGCAGGCTACACACCATGTTTTAAGGTGTATGCTGCCAACTACTCTAACAACATTAAAGGTCCCATGGCATGAAAATTTCACTTTATGAATTTTTTTAACATTAATATGCGTTCCTCCAGCCTGCCTATGGTCCCCCATTAGCTAGAAATGGTGATAGGTGTAAACCGAGACCTGCAACATGGCGTCATGACGTTGAGTAAACATACACGCCACTTTCCTAAAGCCAAATGGCGTGTTATCTGTACGCATTTTCAGCTTTCCACGTGTATGTCTACGTGGTATACAGCAGATGTAAACATACCCACCACGTGGCGTGTTCCTTATGAGGTCATAAGGGGCAAGGTTACCTCCCCTTTCTCTGCTTTGCCCGCCCAGAGAATTTGGTCCACCTATGGGAGAGAGACATCATGGCTTTCAAACGAGCAAAGTGGCAGTTGGTCAAAGAGACTTCAGATACAGTATTAGGGGACCACTAAGGTCTATATAAAAGAGACTTCAGATACAGTATTAGGGGACCACTAAGGTGTATATAAAAGAGACTTCAGATACAGTATTAGGGGACCACTAAGGTCTATATAAAAGAGACTTCAGATAAAGTATTAGGGGACCACTAAGGTCTATATAAAAGAGACTTCAGATACAGTATTAGGGACCACTAAGGTCTATATAAAAGAGACTTCAGATACAGTATTAGGGGACCACTAAGGTCTATATAAAAGAGACTTCAGATACAGTATTAGGGGACCACTAAGGTCTATATAAAAGAGACTTCAGATACAGTATTAAGGGACCACTAAGGTCTATATAAAAGAGACTTCAGATACAGTATTAATGTACCACTAAGTTCTATATAAAAGCATCCAAAGAGGACCATGTCATGGGACGTTTAAACATTTAAATAATGACCTTTTCGTCTCAGTTTGACTTTCTCCTATTTCAAATATTCCATTGATACTCCATTCCCTCCCTATTTCTACCACTTTGTCTTTTAATATTTACTACGGCAAGCCAAGAGGTACAGGAGCACTCAAAATAGGACAGGGGCGCCATCTGCAGGCCAGTATTGAACACTTCCTTATCTAAAACAGTATCTTCTGTGTAAAAATGAATAATGTTACAGCTGTAATGCTACTAGAATCAAATATTTAAGCCTCCTGTTGTCCTCGGGTCGAATCTGACCCCTTTTCAAAGTTTTCTATATCAGAAATGTGGGTTTACTTTCAACAAAATTGCCCAAAAATAACATGGATGGTGCAATTAAAATAGCCCCCCCACATCATCACATACCCTTCACCATACCTAGAGATTGGCATGGTTTTATGTCAGTTAGCCTAATAGCTGGTTTGATTTGCATTAAGAGATGATTTTATGGAAAGTACCCCATGCCAATCTCTAGGTATGGTGAAGGGTATGTGATGATGTGGGGGGGCTATTTTAATTCCAAAGGCCAAGGGAACTTTATCAGGATGCATAGTATCCTGGATCCATGAAATAACTGGCCTTTAAAAATAAACACCTGCCTGCCTCTATGGGTATTTAACATCGGGGTGGACTCACTTTTGTTGCCAGCGGTTTAGACATTAATGGCTCGTTTGTCCCGTCACTTACAGTATAATGTACAGACAATCTGACCCAATACGGCTCAGTTTTTTTTATGCATCTTACTCTGTCAAGCCGTAAGGTGCTTCTGAGTAGCCATACTGGGTTGTTATGTTATCCAGTCAGGGGTAAAGTATTGTTTCCCCCCATGGCGACTCCGCCACAAGCCACTAACTCAGAGTAGCTGAATGTTTTCTTACATCTTGAATCATGTTTTAGAGAGTTTAAAGCTGACTGAGGTTCTCTGATCTCTTTCTTATTAATACTGTCATCAGTCTCTGATTGTAAAAGCGGATGTGGATGTGAGTTCCTGGCTGCTTCTGGTCCTCCACAGTCCTCTCCATCAGCTTCTCTTTCCATCGGACCAACACATTTATGTGTTTTGACATCAGAACGCCAGGCAAATCTTTTGTCACAAACACTGCAGCTGTATCTTTTCTCTCCTGTGTGAGTTCTTCTCTTCATGTGTGACCGTAGATTTTCACTCTGTGTAAAAGATTTTTTACAGACTGAGCAGCTAAAAGGTTTCTCTCCTGTGTGGATTCTCATGTGTTTCTGTAAATCTCGACCCTGCTTAAAAGATTTATTACAAACAGAGCAGCTGAAAGGTTTCTCTCCTGTGTGGATTCTCATGTGCATCTTTAAAGCTCCACTGTGTGTAAAAGATTTCTTACAGACAGAGCAGCTGAAAGGTTTGTCTCCTGTGTGGATTTTCATATGTTCCTTCAGAGCTGAGTTGTAGCCAAATCGCTTAGTACAAACTGAGCAGCTGAAAGGTTTTTCTCCTGTGTGAGTTATCATGTGTTTCTTCAGGGTTCCATTTTCAGTGAAAGCTTTACCACACTCAGAGCAGCTGAATGGTTTCTCTCCTGTGTGAACTCTCATGTGTTTCTGTAAACTCCAACTCTGCCTACAAGATTTCTTACAAACTGAGCAGCTGAATGGTTTCTCTCCCGTGTGGATCGTCATGTGTTTCTTTAAACATTGTCTCCGTGCAAAAGCTTTCTGACACACTGAACAGCTGTAAGGTCTTTCTCCTGTGTGAGTTCTCATGTGTTCTGACAGTTGTCCCTTCAGACTATATATTTTACCACAAGCCGAGCAGCTGAATTGTTTCTCTTCTGTGTGAACTCTCACGTGTTTCTGTAAACCTCCACTCTGCCTAAAAGATTTCTTACAGACTGAGCAGCTGTAAGCTTTTTCTCCTGTGTGACATTTCATGTGTGTCTTCAGATCTGCCTTGCAGGCAAATGTTTTCCCACAGTTAAAGCAGCTAAATGATCGCTGTCTTGTCTCCTTCCAAAAATCACTATCAACACTGTCATCAGTCTCTGGTTGTAAAAGTGGATGCGAGTTCCTGGCTGGTTCTGGTCCTCCACAGTCCTCTCCATCAGCTTCTGTTTGCATGTGTTGAGTTTGTCTTTGATGAAGCTGTGAGGACTGATCTTTCTCTTCATCATCTTCACTCTTCACAGGGACAGGAGAGAATTGGAACTTGGTCATATCAGCCTCCTCCAGCCCTTGAAGCTGCTCTCCCTCCTGACTTCTCCACAGTTCCTCCCGTTCCTCTTTAATGTGTGGGGGGGGCTCTGGCTCCTGCTGGTCCACACTGGAGCTACACCATTGCTGCTTCTCTTCACCAACAATCACTTTAAGAACGTCTGGAGGTAAAGCTGAAACATAGACAGACAGCCGTTAATTGGAGTCTAAACAATACTTTGCTAATTAGCTGATTTCACAGTGATAAGCACGGGCCAACTAGTTGTGTGCCAAACCAAAACGACAGGAAACTGTTTTTCACACTGTAATTACACAACACTCAGAGCAGATTTAGGCAGATTTGCTGACTTTGAGATTCTGATAAATTCCCCCAGAAGCAAAGAGTCTCATGTTCAGGCTGTAAAACAGGCTGCTGGGATTCAGCTTTGTGGTAGTTGTTTATAAAAATGAAATCTTTGTTTTGCTTGATTAGCTAAATTCTACAATGGCTAAGAAACTTTTTTGCTGACTTTTTTAGGGCATTAGGTCAACCAAGCTGTAAGTGAGAAGACTATATGAGACATGCAATAACATGTTAATAAACTACACATGTCTGGTTCTTGATGTGATTCTCATTTCCTGTGTGACACCCCTGGTTTATAGTATGTGTTAACTACCGCTGATATCAGGACTAGCCACAATACAAGCTTTTTAGACATGACTGTGTCTAGGGTTGGGTACCGAAACCCAGTTCCACTATGGAACCGGTTCCTACGCAACCAGTAGGAATCGGACCGGATTAGAATGCAAATTTCGGTTGATCATTTCGGTTCCACTTAATGTGTCGACTGAAATATTTTCCCTCTGTCGCTCTGAAACGGATGTAAAAATATCACACTTTCTCTGTAGTCTACCGTTAGCTAGCTACCATCAATGTAGGCTTCTTTTAAAATGCCGTATTCTCCCTCTGGGCTCACCAAAACGGACGTAAAAGCATATTAACCATTCACTGCATGTGATCGCTAGTAAACATATTACTTACAAGAATCGGTTTAGGAATCGGAATCGCTTTAAAAGTACCGGTTAGGCATTGCAATCGTAAAAATCCAAACAATACCCAAACCGAACTGTGTCACGAACCAGCTCAAATTCAAGACAAAAGAAGGGACACCACACAGAATTTAGGATTAAATTAAAGCCAATTTATTTAACCCATAATAAATCTTATGACTGAAAACTAGTGATTGACCAATTATCGGCCCTGTTTTTTGGCAGTTTGCAGATTATCTGTATTGGCTTTTATTTGCCTGATAACCGATAAAGTTACTGAATTAAAAAGTGTTCTACTTTGGCTCGGCTACAGCTCTGTGTCTGTCCCTCTGCTCTGGCTTCTTTCATCCCCTGAGTCTGACTTAATGTCCCGCCCACAACACCGTCTGACTGGATGGATGTTGTACCTAGCCAATCAACACTCAACCCCGCTGCTAACAGCCAATCAACACTCATCAACCTCACAGCAGCGGAGATGCAGCAGCCTGGAGTACAAGCGTCTCCTTCTCTGTGCAGTTCCTCGCGCTAAGCTTTAAAAGGTAAGGCTTCAGGTATTTCCAAAAGTTAAAAACATTATAATCTTTCACACTAAAGTTCCAAAAACACACCCCAACCCTGTGATCTATTTCTATAATGATAAGCCTGCCAGGCTGTATCACTTAAAAAGCCAGAATGAACTTTTTGTGGTGATAGCGTTAGCTTGCAGTGTTACTGTAACTACACCGTCAGCATTATTAAGATTGAGCGATAGTTACATGTTTAATCTTTAAATAACTTTAGTTCCAGTGCAACAGGGACATATTTAAGCTTCCACCCTGCAAATGGAACATGACTCTGCTGTATGAGACGATGTTTTTACATGTTATATGCAACGTTAGCCAACAATAACGTCTAGTCTCACAGCTATTCTGAACGCCTTAGCCTCCATTAATTCACTCGCTGGTTCATTAGGCCTATAGAGGGATGAGTAGGAGAGAAAAACCCAGAAGCCTATCATGATATAGCTTGCACCTCAAACTATGACTTAAAATCAAATAAAATTAGCTCCAGCTGCAACAATTAGGTTTTAAATGCATAAGTAGTTATATATTATTTCAAAATGGAAGTTTACTGTAGTAAAATTTTGTATTTTGGGTTTGTTACAATAACATTTACTAAAGATTTTTAAATCAAGACATATGCGCTGATTTTGGACCGGGGAGGAGAGGACGACAGCGTGTTTCCGTGCTGAAGAGGACTTTGCCGTAGCTGGTGACTGGTTTTCGTGTTGGACCTGTGTTTCTTGGACTAACAGCTAACTGTAAGTTACATTTCTGTGTGTTTGCGTCAGTGAAGATAAAGTTGGACGCATCGCACACAAGCTGTGTGCGTGTGTGTGGTAACAGTGGTTTAATAGGGTTTGAGTATGTTTTACATTGAAACTGCTGTAAGGAGGAATCATTTTATGTAGCTGGAGTGTTCATTTGAAGAAATATTGCAGTTAGCATATCTGAAGGGTGGGATTTGTGTTAAATGTTTTTTCTGACTTAATGTCCTAGGGCTAGGCAAAATATCGATATTATATCGATATCGTAATACAAGATTAGATGTCTTAGATTTTCGATTTCATTATATCGTAAAATGGCATAAGTGTTATCTTTTCCTGTTTTTAAAGTCTGCATTACTGTAGTGATGTAATTTTCTGAATTTACCAGACTGTTCTAACTGTTATACTAGTTGCCTTTACCTACTTATATCCACATTACTATGTCAAAAATCTCATTGTGTAAATATTTTGTGAAAGCACCAATAGTCACACCTACAGTATCAATATCAAGGGGTTTGGTCCAAAATATCGTGATATTTGATTTTCTCCATGTCGCCCAGCTCTATGATGTCCTGCCCTCAACACCGTCTGATTGGCTAGATGTTGTACCAGTAATAGCCAATCAACACTCATCAACCTCACAGCAGCTGACATGCAGCAGCCTGGAGCACAAGCGTCTCCTTCTCTGTGCAGTTCCTCGCGCTAATCTTTAAAAAGGTACCTAAGGTTGCAGAATTTTCCAAAGTTAAAAACATTAAAATCTTTCATGCTAAAGTTGCAAAACCACCTAGCCTGGTTGACACCAGACCATTCTCAGCTGTAACTGAGAGTGGGTCTGAGAAAGGTTCACTGACAGTGCATTTCCAAAAGGGCGTCACCAACGCTGCGCTTCGGTAGCGGTCATGTTAAATGTAAACAAAAAGCTGCTCGCCGTCGCTGCGCTATTGTCGTCGCGTAAAGCCCGCATCAATGGTTGTGATTGGTGCCTCGGTCTTGCGGAGCAAATCTCAAATTTACCGGAAGTTCGTTGTGTTTTTTTTTTATTATTCAATCTAACGGCTAAATATTATTTGTACATTTAAGTTATCGTTCAGTAAACAATACCTTTTTTTGTTAAAGAGTTGTCTGGGGACAGTTATTCCGATACAGCACAATAGAGTTGTAGGTTAAAAGTAGGGTGGTATATGACTAATCCAAAATAGGTCAACCTTCGTGGTAGCTAGGTTAACAAACCCAAACACCTCATCATTACAGCCTAAAGTTACTTAGGCCTAACAAAAATAATTGTTTGGTTCCGGTTTCCGACCGACCCTGTCAATTTATGTGCGACCCAAATTTATTTTATCAGCTTGGGGAAGAAATGATACAAATTAAATAAATACACAAATAAAAAGCTTGAGGCGAACTATAATTACATTTTTGTACAGCACTCTTACGATGCAAGATGCCCGTTTTCCTCCAGCAATGCTGGAAGAGGACCCGATGTCGCCGCAGCGGCACTTAGCATTGCCGTGTCCAGTTTTACGGCAGCGTGAGGACGGCGCCTTCAACCAGCCCTCACTGGCCAGCTACAGCGCCACCGGCGAGCTTCAACACGTTAAACAGGGCAGATGAAACCACTCATGAACTATTTGTTGCGTTTAATGTCGTTCAAGAGGCTGGCAACGTAGCAAGCAAACACAATCAAATGAAAGGTAAACCCCCTTTAGAGTGCTCTAACGTTACAGCAAGTCCCTGTGGCTCATTGGAGGTGGATACAAGCGTAGCATTACAGAAGATAGACGGGAGTCTGAACAGCGATGCCGTGCTGCGGACACACACACACACACACACACACACACACACACACACACACACACACACACACACACACAGACAGCAGAGCCGATGTGTGTGCGTTACTTCAAGCAGCACATGTAACTGATTGGAAACGATACAGATTATACATTATTTACTGCCGCTGGCGCAGATGAACTAACACTACACTCGTTACTGTAAGTAGCCTACAATAAGCCCTCCATGATTAAAAAGTCAATATCAATACCCACCTACCTGTTCTACAGGTAGAAACGTGTAGAAACCAATATTTCAGTCTGATCTGTCTGCGCTGTCCACTCCACTCTTGTCCACCGCGCTGTGCAAACACAGCTCTACTCTGCAAATAGTGACTTTTTACAAACAAGCTAAAATGAAAGATGTCAGTTTGTAGTCTTAACTGTTTATCTTAGTTTGCAACGAATCTTGATTTTGGACAAACTCTTGTAAACTTGGCTGCTGTCTAAACCAGGGATCTTCAACAGGGGGTCCGAGACCCCTAGGAGGTCCTCAGAGTCAATGCAGGATTGAGAGAGTTATTAGGCTATTTTAATAGCTTAGTATTCTAGGAAAAACATGTAAAGGTTTTAGGCTGCCCTACACGTTATTGTAGGCCCAGTTTAAAATGCAACTTCATTTTATACAATATATGTAGTAGGGGGTCCCTGCTCCATCCCTCTTTCAGTTAAGGGGTCCTTGGCCTAAAAAACATTGAAGACCCTTGGTTTAAACGAACCATCCTCTCCACTGGAGTGGTATACCTGTGGATGTATAAGACCAAAACAGATACATGTGGCTACTTAATATGCACATGAACGATGCCTCACCATGTTTTCAATTTACTAAGCGACAACTGTACATGTAGTAACAGGTAGGCTACGTTATGAAAAAAGAGAGTATCCATCGCTACTGTAAAGGAGAAAAAAAAATTCCAACCTATCCCTTACTGCCACTGGGGGAAAAATAAAAAATAAAAAATAAAATGAATTCCCTATCGACCCATGACCTCAACTGACAACAACCAGAACCAATATTTTTTTGTATGCCTTATTGAAGTAGGAACCTCTTCTTTAACCACCACTTATCAAATCGAAGACATGATTGAAGATTCACACCTCTACCACACACACACAGACGCGCACAATTCTCAAATTTCCTGTTCCCAAAGTTACAAATCAACACTTTGGACAACTGATGGACTGATTTATATTAATTCATAAATGATATGTATGGATATGTTATATTATTATAACATGTGACACCCTCCCTGCTTCCAGCTTTGACAGCATCACAGATTAAGCCTTCAACTTTTCAAAAATATATTTTTCAGCTCGTAGCTTCTTATGTAGCCTGGCAGAGTCAGACTCAGTCTGGAACCTCACAGTCAACAACTTACTTAGAAAGCTGTGTGCTGTGTGTTACTGGATGTACTGGCCCTTTAAAAAAGTATTTCAACAGGTATAAAGTTCAGCGTGGGGTATAATCTGTCAGATAAAAGCCTCATTAATAAAATCTAGTCATTTTGAGGCAGAAACAACCTTAAGGCATAAGCTGCAATCACTTTTTGGCCAGTGGAAAAAAGACTGGCTGGTTATAATATAGGCAGCGCTGGAATGTAACTAAGTACATTTACCCCAGTACTTGTACTTCAGTCCAAATGTTGAAGTACTTTTAAGTTACTTGAGTCTTTTTCTTTTCATGCCACTTTCTACTTCTACTCCGCTACATTTCAGAGGGAAATATTGTACTTTTAACTTCACTACATTCATCTGTTACAGCTTTAGTTACTAGCTTGTTACTATACACATTAAAATTCCTTACTGTAACAGTGTGGTATTAGTACTTTAACTGCAGTAAAGGGTCTGAATACTTCTTCCAGAAGTGAATCTAGGACAGCGGATGGTTTTTCTTGCAGCTGAAGGACTGGGAGGATAAAGTTAGCACGCTGATATAAAAACACGTTAGCTTCAGGAGCTAGCTGCATGCGGCTAACAGGCTAACGTTAGCTTAGCGTGACTATGAGAGCAGTTAGCTCTCATAGTCACGCTAGGTCAGACTAACCTTCTCCCCGCAGCTTGGTCTCCTCCGTGTGTTCCCGGTGCCGCTCCATCTCTGATGAACAGACTAAGAAACGCTGTTTGGGATTCCCTGATCTGGATTCAGCTAACGGCTTCTCTCCTCACCGCTCCCGCTGCTCAGCACGGGCAAACAACAACAAACACCACTTCCGGGGGACCGCTGTCAAAATAAAAGCCCCGTTATTCTATTTTCACTTTTTTTTGTTATGATTTCTTTCATGAGGATATATTAATTTTTTTTAAATTTATAAATCAATCCATCATATTTATGGATGGAATGATTTATATATTTTAGTTGGACCTACATTATATATATATATATATATATATATATATATATATATATATATATATATATATATATATATATATATATATATATATATATATATATATATATATATCCATCCATCCTTTGGCTCACCAGACAGATAAACATACAGAAAACATCTCAGACATGGTAAGTTGAATATAAAAAATTATCACATAAATATGTTTAAATTCATTAAAATAGCAGCTCGATTTGATGTTGTCTCTTGGTTTGGTTGAGGATGGCATTTGGAATAAAAAAAACATATACAGCTTCACTTCACACAGCTTCACTTTCATTTGGCTCTTTGTAGTTTGGCTTATTTTAAGTTAATGTACTTACACTTAGGTGCAAGGTTGAAAGCACTTAATTAGAAGTCGCTTTAGATAAAAGCGTCAGCTAATTGACATGTAATGTCAAGTAAAAAGTTTTCCTAATAGTACCAAATAGTTGACAACAAAATCTACCTTCTTATCTTCACCAAATGTTCTGGTGTTGGCTGTCAGAGCTGGTATCTCTGTTGGCTGGTCTGTACTCCTGCAGATCTTTCAAGAAAGACATTAGCCAAGGTCCTGAGGGGTAGGACTGCTGATGTTAATGGTTGATTTTGTTCAAATGTACCAAATTGTAATTATATAAGTGATTATTGGCGGTTGAGCTAAAGCTCTGCTAGTTGTTGGCACTTGAGCCTAAACATGTTCATAGCAACACACGTGACAAAGATTAGATACAGTTAGGTAACGTATCTATAATAATAACTATAATAATATCTATAATAATGTTTTATTATTATAAAGAGGCATGTTTACTTCATAGGCTGTGTACCTGTGTTATTATATCATCTGGGTCACATGACAGTTAGAAATAACCAAAAGACTTATACTGGAATTCATGCAAACTTTAATTTGTTAAATTGTTTGTAAATTGTAAATTTGTTAAATAAATAAATGTTTTCAAATTTGACAGAAAGAGACAATTTTATTGTTAATCACAATTATATCAAAGACAATTAATTGTACAGAAACATTTTGAACTGTTCCAGCTCTAGGACAATGTGTTGGATGTGTGTAGTAGTATGGGAGCTCTGCAGCATATGTTGGTGGGCGGTAGTTGTTGCATGTTGAGCCCAGTAGAGGGCAGCACATACCAAGCTATAATAGCAGGCTGAGGCAATGATGATTTAGAGATAGATAGATGGATAGGTAGGTAGGTAGATAGATAGACGTTTATTAATCCCAAAATGGGAAATGTCAGTCCTACAGCAGACAAAATATCAGACACACAGCACGCCTACAGAATATACATGAAATAATAAAAAAAATAGGATAGATTACAAGAACAAATATTCAAAAAATAATGACCCCCTCACTTAGCTCACCCTTACTTAGTAACGCCCTCATACTCCGCTTCTGACTGGCTAGTAGTCCTTACCTAGGTACTGTCAGGGCACGCCCTCATACTCTGCTCCTGACTGGCCAGTAGTCCTTACCTAGGTACTGTCAGGGCATGCCCTCATACTCTGCTTCTGACTGGCTAGTAGTCCTTACCTAGGTACTGTCAGGGCACGCCCTCATAGTCTGGTGTGGTGGTTGAAGGAGCAGGGGAGGTGGTCAAGTTGTTGTAAATGGTGTTGATTTTGGATTGAAAAAATGAGAGCATGGATTTGCATTTGTCCACTGTGAAGGTTGTAGAAATGTTGCCAGGGAGGTTAAGAAGTTTGTTTATTGTAGAGAAGAGAGTCTTGGGGTTGTTGGAGCCGGAGTGTTTGAGCTGGGAGTGGTAGTAGGACCGGGCAGTCTTTTGACATCAGGACGCCAGGAAAACCTTTGCTCACAAAAACTGCAGCTGCACTCTCTCTCCTGTGTGGATGCGTACGTGTAAAAGATTTCTGACACACCGGAGCAGCTGAAAAGCTTCTCTCCTGTGTGAGTTATCATCCTAATTCCTCTGCTCTCAATAAAACCTTAACACACTCTAAACTGCTCAAGGGATTTTTGTTTTGGTGAGATTTCATGTGTCTTTTTAAACTTCCTCTTTCGCTAAAAGATTTCTTACAGACAGAGCAGCTGAAAGGTTTTTCTCCTGTGTGAGTCATAATGTGTTTCTGCAAATCTCCTCTCTGTGTAAAAGATTTCTTACAGTCTGAGCAGCTGAAAGGTTTTTCACCCGTGTGAATCATCATGTGTTTCTTTAGATTTCCACTTGAAGTGAAACCTTTACCACACACTGAGCAGCTAAAGCTGGGAAGCCTCCCTTCCTTGTGGATGATCAAATGTCTTCGTAAATATTGTCTCCGTGCAAACGACATCTGACACACCGGGCAGCTGAAAGGTTTTTCTCCTGTGTGAGTTATCATGTGTCTCCTTAGAGATGACTTGTGGCCAAATCTTCTCCCACACTCAGAGCAGCTAACATTTTTCTCACCTGTGTGGTGGGCCATGTGGCTCTGTAAACTTAGTTTCTGTGTAAAGTTTTTACCACACTCGGAGCAGCGGAAAGGTTTTTCCTCCTGTGTGGATTCTCATGTGTGACTGTAAATTTCCACTCTGCGTAAAAGATTTCTTACAGACTGAGCAGCTGTAAGCTTTTTCTCCTGTGTGACATTTCATGTGTGTCTTCAGATCTGCCTTGCAGGCAAAGGTTTTCCCACAGTTAGAGCAGCTAAATGATTTCTCATCAGCACAGCTTCTATCATCTGACCAACGCTGTCTTGTCTCCTTCCAAAAATCACTATCAAAACTGTCATCAGTCTCTGGTTGTAAAAGTGGATGTGAGTTCCTGGCTGGTTCTGGTCCTCCACAGTCCTCTCCATCAACTTCTGTTTCCATGTGTCTTTGATGAAGTTGTGAGGACTGAGCTTCCTCTTCATCATCTTCACTCTTCACAGGGACAGGAGTGAATGGGAACTTGGTGATATCAGCCTCCTCCAGCCCTTGAAGCTGCTCTCCCTCCTGACTGCTCCATGGTTCTCCTGTTCCTCTTTAATGTGTGGGGGGGGGGCTCTGGTTCCTGCTGGTCCAGACTGGAGCTACACTCCTTCTGCTCAGGGGGAACCTCTTCTTTAACCGCCAACAACTGCTCAACATCTGCAGGAAACAGAATGAAACAGACACATTACTGACCACCACTCAAACTAAACTCAAACCAATAATAATGAGATGTAGTTTGTATCATCATAGATATGAAACAAAATGATTACAAATTTAGGTCTAAGAAACTGATATGAAGTAGCATAGCATAGCTAGTTAAGGTCAGCTTGCTAAAACCAGCTACAAAATGGAACCATTTAGGGCTGTCCCTAACGATAATTCTTGTCATCGATAACTGAACTTTGGAGAATCAGTATTTTTGCTTAAATATTTGACATAAAACTTAAAATGGCTATGACATGTATTTATTTCATCAGTGGAGTAATATGCAGTTAAGCTAATCACTGGCAAATGTATTTTTGCATCAGTGTGGGGCAAGGAAAATAATTGAAACAGGGCTCCAGCCTACGTAAATGGCCTGAAGTTTATACTTGTGCGTTGGTGTGTGCATCGATCTCTTCAAAGAGAATAGCAGGGCCGGGGCGTGTGTTTGTTTGTGGTAGAGAGAGTGATGGTGATTATTTTCAAAGTGATTAGTGACTCTAGAGTCATATTGAGAGAAACAAAGTGTCTCCCCTGTTCTTTCTGACCACGGTGGGAAATCTATAGCAGGAAAAGTTAACCCTCTCCTTGATTTCATGTTGTTTATGGAGAAGAAGAGTCGGGGGAAATGCAACGCTACCAAGCCACTGCCGAGCGACGTGTGTGCACCTCTCAAAAAATGCAACTGGACGTCGCGGCCGTGGGTAACTTTTCCTGCTACATATTTTCCACTGTGGTCAGAAAGCACAGGGGAGACACTTTCTCTCTCTTTCTCACTATGCCTCCAGAGTTGCGACTCGCTCTGAAGGTAAACTGCTACTTTTACACTTCTGGTTAGAGGCTAAACAAACTTTGTTGTCAGTACAAGGATTAGGTTGAATCTAATTTAATATACTTATTTTCATGCTTAATAGTAATGTTGATAGTAAGTGGAGAAGTGACAAAGACACTATTGATGACATTATTGCAGGTGCAGAATGCAGTGATTGGTGGAAAGACAGGGCTTGCATGTACAGATGAGCAGCACAGGAGGAATGCAGGGACATCAAAGAACCTTGAGCCTTCCCCTTTAAGACAGGTGGCCATGTGGGTAGCGTGTATATGTGACGTAACGTTAGCCTGATGGGGTTTGTTATGGGAAGTGAGGCTCTCCGTGTGTAGAAAAGTACCTTAAGCGGCAGCTGCCGCTGACACAGTGATGCACAAGCTTTTCCACGGGAAGTGAAGCTCCAGTAGTCCGTGTTTTATGTTAATGCAACGTAATCACAACATCTCCCGGCCAAATTTCACCGCAGAAAGCTGCTACCAGCCAGGCTAAAGCTCATACAGTTAGCCTAAAGAAACAAGGCGTCTGTCCCAACTAACGTTACGGTTCGGAGCCGCGACGCTAGAAACGTAACACTAATCTACAACAGAAGTCTTTGTCCGATTTAACTTCATTTACACTGATTTATGGGTTCTTGGATACACAGTTTGTTGCTAGTGTGTGACATGCAGGCTCTGCATGCACAGCCAACCACCAATCACAATCTATGTTAATCAATTTATCAAACAACCAAAGCAGGCCACGCTAGTCGACCACAACCTGACATTTAGAGAAAGCAACATGCATACATTATTAATGTTGTATTATGTCTCGATTGATAGTATTATATGAATACAATGGTGTCATGTCAGTCAACCAGCGTATTTAACTAACCTCTCCAAAATCACTTCAGAAGAGTAGTCACAGCGCTCTCTTGCTCTGGTGTTTAGTATTAAAGTTCAACAAAGAATGGTTCACATTAGAAAAGTTCTTTTTCATTTTTAGTTTCTAGCAGGGGAGGATCTAGAAAATATTTATGGGGTGGCGAGAGGGGGGCAGGAATTTTTGAGAACGGTTCATATTAGGAATAAGTGACCATAAAATGTGATCTCACTTAATAGGAGATAGAAGCACACCCGTCACTATGGGCGGGCCATAGGGGGCCGGGCCCGCCCCCAAAAATGCTTGTGCCCCCCCACTTGAGGCACAGACCTCTTAAAAACATTACTTTAATTTTATATTATAATAGTTGATAATTTTGTGTTGCATTAATGTTGCATTCTTTATCATTAAAACATTAAAAATATAAATAAATAATGGTGTGATTTTTGTTTGATTGATGGGAATCTAGCTACACTGCAACAGCCTATCACGGCCTTACTAAAAAGAAAGTTAGGCTACGACGTGACGTAGCCTACATCAGCTCAACAGTTACCGCACATTTTTGAAAGCTGGATGAGTTTTCACCGGCTTTTACTCGCGTCAGTTCGTCATGGATATCCGTAAGCGGTTGAAAAGCCCACCAACATTCTCCTCTGCCAAATTGGATACGACACCAACGCCTCCCGATGTTGTCGTTGGAGAAGGAGCCCCTGGACGACAGTCTGAGCCTGATGCTAGTAGCTCCGTGGAGCCCGACCCTGGGCCTGGCAGGACCTGCAGGTCAAGAGCAACTGCGACTGGGGCAGCATTTGGGCCACAACTAACTGTTGAATCAGGGGGTGTGACGGACAAACCCAAACAGGTTGTGTTGAAGAAATATCCAGTCAAAATGTTTGGTTAAAAAAAAACGATAATTTTCCTCTAGCTGGTATTTGAACAGGGACTGGCTTGCGTAGGCTACTTGGTGGAAAAGGACTCCGCATTTTGTTATGCCTGCAGGAAATTCACATCTGTATCATCGGATCTTCATCGACCTTCTTCATTAAGGGGTTTAAGATTTACAGACAAGGGCTTAAATAAGCATGCAACTTCAAATGACAGGAGGGACTGGAGAGAGGACAGGCTGCCTCCACTCAAAGTACCGGTAGGTTCAAAGTCTCTGTGCGTGTGTGCGTGTGTGTGTGTGTGTGTGTGTGTGTGTGCGTGTGTGTGTGTGCGTGCGTGCGTGCCTGCGTGTGTGTCTCATGGCACATGCATAGCAATGCATATCCTTCTGTTGACTGCTTTAAAATGCAATGTTTGAGAGATGCTTCTGGTGTTACATCTAATATGTTGTATAGTCAAGTGTTTTATGGATATTCATAACATTGCTTCTATGTAATGTGTTGTAGGCTATATAGGCTACCTGGTCATATTGTTGTTGGTTATGTTTAACGTGATGATTACGTGCGAATAGTATAACAAGAGTATATGATTATTTTAAACATACATACTGTACGCCAATAATAATTGTGCCCCCCCCATGTATTTCATATGCCCCCCTTAAGACTGAGGTCTGGCGACGGGTCTGGATAGAAGTATGATAGAAGTAAGGGGCATTATCACAGGAAAGGCATTAAGGTAAGACCCAGGTGATGAGAGGCAGATGTGTGAGAGGGGAAGCAAACTGTTTTCGACTGTGTCAGAGAGGCAGCGTTGCAGGCAGCATTTGTACAAGATTAGGAACTGTCATTGATTAGTTATAACCATCAGACTGTGTTAACACACACTAAAATTTTAGCCTGGGAGAGTATTTTTAGGTTCATTTGTTTATTTTTTGTTTTATTTATATATATTTTTTATATTTAATCTGAGCAATAGATCTAAAATACATTCTACACAAAATATAAAAACTCATCTCCCCATCTCATCACACTTTCACACTGAAAACTTTCCCTAATTATTCATATTTAAGCTTTGTCATTTGTTGTTCTTATTCATATCTAACTTAGTATACTATGCATCAACAATTTCCATACCGTGTGGACCAGCTCGACTGGAGATGGTTGGTGATGGCCCAGGCACTCTGCTTTCCCTCTCACTGTCTGAGCCCTGCACCTTCTCTTGTCTCTCGCTTTCTCCCTCCTCCTCTTGGTGATGCTCTCTGTGGTCTTCTCCCACCTCCTCCTGTCCCTGGTCGCCTTGGCCTTGTATTCTGTCTCTGTCACGTTTCTGTCCACCTCTTTTCTATGTCCTTCCACCTCTTCTCTCTCTCCTTCCACCTCTTCTCTCTCTCCTTCCACCTCATCTTCTCCATCTACCTTGCTCACTTGTTCATTTTCTATTTCTCTCGCCTTTCTCTTTGGAGACAAAAACTGAATATGCTACCTTTCCTCTTCATTTCTGTAAGATTCAAAGTAACAATGTTTTCCTTGACGCTGAATCAAGATTAGCTTTTGTAGCCTACTGTACACAGAACAAACGTCAGACCCTAAGTAACATTGTATAGTTGGCGAAATAATGTTCTTCAACCTGATTTTTATCATCTCAAAATCACCATTGCAACTATGCTAGCACTGTGCTTTTGTTATAATTTCATTTCTTGATCGATGTTAATCCATTTTGACCTCTTTCCTCCTGTGTCTCCATTCATCGCGACTCCTGGCTCCCTCGCTTCGCGCCACTCAGTTTTCCAAACAAAATTGTCTCTCTCCGCTCTGGCGTCATCTTATGCTGCATTCACTGCAGTCGTACATTGGAGACGCACGCTCGTAAATTGTCAAATTGGCCATAACTTTTACCGTAATTCGTTGCTGCCAACTGGGGGTGGCAAGGCTTTCTTTTAGGGTGGCAGTTGCCAGCCTATGCCACCCCGGTAGATCCGCCCCTGGTTTCTAGGTAGATGCACTCCCCTACAAAATCACCCCAGTAGTCGAGACTGATTTATTATTGGGTGAGGCTATTTGCACCCCTGGTACAATTAGCAGTGTATGCTATTTGTACCCCTGGTACAATTAGAAGTGTATGCTATTTGTACCCTGGTGCAATTAGAAATGAACGCTATTAGTACCCCGCCGGTGCACACAGCAATGTGTTCTATTAATACCCCGTCTGGTACAAATATCAATGTATGCTATTTGCACCCCTGTGCATTTACAGTACCTTGGCATATATTTACACACAGTTATCCATACTACTCATGTATTACACCTTTTTGGAATATTATCGCCCTGACATTCTTACCCTAACCATAACCAATCCCACTCCTCTTGCCTAAACCTAACCAACCCAACCAGAGCAGGCATATTCATGAGTCTTCCCCTACCACCCTGCAAAGAATAAAATAAAATCGCGTTCGCGGGTCCTGACTTGCGCAATTGCACGCAAATTATCCAATCCATAATTTAAAAAAATAAGATCACCACACAGGGGAATCGAACTCCAAACTCCCATACCAAAGGTAAGTGTACTAACCACTCACCTACTAATGAACAACTGTTTACCACTTGGTTTCTTCAGGCCTCGGTTGCTAGGTAACCATACTGTATACAAAAGAATAGGTACTAACTAACAAACCAACGGTTGTATGCTTTCACTGAAGACAGAAAGCGCAACTGTAGTATCCATTTTCCGCTAGAAATTCAATTGTTCTAAACTTTAGAGACAAAACTTCCCTAATATGCCAGTTTCTGCGGTCATGGAAGATGAACGTCCGCCATGATTTCGGTGCACGCGAGCAACGTTTTTTTGTTGTTACGTCACAGGGTGTGAAATAGCTCAGCTGTGTGGCTGAGGCTATTCGTACCGGGGGTGCAATAGACACTCCGTTTATTATTTCCAAAACAGAGCTATATATGTCATCTTGTAAAAATTTGTCTTTTTTTCATATCGCAGGGAAAAAAAATATATCGCAATGTCACTTTTTTCCAATATGGTGCAGGCCTACTATATCTCCTGATGTCTTTCTTTTGTTATTATTCAGCATCAGTGGTGGAATGTAACTAAGTACATTTACTCCAGTACTGTATTTTAGTCCAAATGTTGAGGTAATTGTACCAATATAACGGCCTAAAAGTGCAGCTGAAATGATTAGACCATTAAACACACAACTGTTTTGATCCTTTACACTTTCTATAATGGGAGGATTTTTCTTCACTTTTAATACTGTAACTACATTTTCCTAATGATACTTAGACTTTTACTGAAGTGACATTTTCAATGCAGGACTTTTAATGTAACAAATTATTTTTAGATTGTGGTATTAGTACATTTACTGCAGTAAAGTATCAGAATATTCCTTCCCCCGATGTTCTTATCCTCATTATTATATAAAGGACAACACACATTAATTAGACAGAAGTCAACAAGACACCAGACAGACAGCTAGAGCAACAAATCAGCTTTCTCAGTTAGCCATTCAGAGCTACAGGAAGCAGCAAGACGTTAGCACAGTTACACATCAACAGTATAAGAAGCCATGCAAGCATCACAACACAGCCAAGCAACACAGACCCGAGCCATCTCCTTACACCGTTCAACCATGCTGAGCAGTAACAAGCAGTAATAAAAAGGTGTTCAGCATGCAGAGATCAACTTCCGGTTTGGAAATTAGCCATGACCAACAGACTGGAGGACACAAATTGATATTAATAATACCAAATCTACCTGTCAGTTCTTTACAATGTTTAATCAACTAAACAATTGTGATAGGGAAGGCAAGAAACAGTCTAGCACTAGGACCCAGGCAAAGGGGCAGAGTCTATAAATAGGGGAGGGAAGCTCACCTGGATCTTTCTTGCTGCAACCATGCTGAGCAGTAACAAGCAGTAATAAAAAGCTGTTCAGCATGCAGAGTTAAACTTCAGGGTTTAAAATTAGCCATGATGGTAACTGATAGGGTGACCATATTTTGATTTCCAAAAAGAGGACACTCAGCCCGGCCTCGAGACACAAATTCCGACAGGCTTCTCAGAGGTTAATGGACATGCTTTATTAGGCCTCAATTGTGCAAAAATAACTTATGTAATAAAGTAAAATAGAATCTGTAACAACCTACAATAATAGCTCTCTTTTAAAATAATATGAAATAATGTTCTAAATATGACCTCTTCTGCGTTAGAAAAATACAGCTTCAACAAAATATCTCTTAATACCTTTTCAATGTAATAAGACAAATAATAAAGACACTGAAACATATGTGCCAGCTTTGCACACGGTGCACTCTTCCTCCCACCTGTCCGGTCCTGACCGGGACGGTACATGGGACATTTTTTTTGCAGTTCAACTGTGAAGCTGTCAAGTGAGTTATGACTACCCTCTGCAATTAGAAAAAGTAGAGTGATATTTTGACTCCAAAACATATTGTGTGTGAAAAGAGAGTCTGCTTCTTATCTTCTCTCAATATTGCGACTTCCAGCTAGATTAGCGACTTTTCAGACCCTTTTAGCGACTTAAAAAAAAAAAGCATCTAGCGACACATTTAGCGGCTTCAGATCATGATAAAAAAGCAAGATATATTACAAGTCTGGATTTGTTGTGGCACGGCTGCAGCCATGGCTGACAGCTGTAGTCACGAGGACCCACAAATTCCCCGCAAATTCACGTAGAATAGAACCACAAAACCAACCACCCAGAGGAGTAGAGGGGAAACAACTCTGTGCTGTGTTTTCAAGCTGTAGTGCAGAGAAATATGATCAGCCGTGAGCATGGTGTATTTTATTTTGAAAATGTACCGGATGTTTTATTTTGTTTGTGTGCTCGACTTCCTGTCCCGCACTATCTGCCGTGTGCTGAATTGCTGCGGAGCTCTCTGGAGTCCAGCAAAAATAGAAGCTCTGCGTATCTGCTGCAGAGGGCTGTGGACCGCCGGAGCTGGGACGCAATCGGAACGCGGAAATATACACATTGACTTTAATGGAAACCTAATGACATGACTCCGGCGCTAGTTAGTTAGTCCGGGGTTTGTGGCCTAGTTAGTGGTTTATACTTGTGCGCTGGTGTGTGCGTCGAGCCGCCGTGTGTGTGTGTGTGTGTTTGGGGAGTGGGTGATATAATAGAGCGAGGGGAGAAGTGAGAGAGTGACGGTGATTATCTTCAGAGCGAGTAGTGACGGCGAGGGAGTACGACTCTAAAGCCACAGTGAGAGAAACAACGTGTCTCCCCTGTGTTTTCTGACCACGGTGGGAAATCTTTAGCAGGAAACGCTTCGGCATTTCGTGTGCATTGCTGCTCCGCTGTCTGCTCTGGTCCCTGTGTATGTGCGCGTCGCAGAGCCGCTCACAAAGCAGCCTCTCGGGAATTACGTCACACAACAAAGTACCGTAGTATTGTGTGCAAAGCGCCAGTCAATTTAAGTACACGCTTAATGGTCCCATGAAAAATTGTGAAAACCGGACATTTTCATGAATTTATAACACCCCCCTCCCCACCCCCCGGACAGCAGACATGTCCGGGCAAAAGAGGACGTTTGGTCACCCTAGTTAGTAACTGACCAACAGACTGGAGGACACACATTATCAGTTCTTTACAATATTTAATCAACAAAACAACAAATTACAATCATCCTGAGTTTCTAGAAGTAAAGGGACCAAACCTGCTCTGTGTAGCCGAAGCTGAGGGTTGTAAACAGCGTCCAGTAGCTCCCGTTGTCGCTCGTTCTCCTCTTTTGAACGACAAAGTTCCTCCTCGTACTCTGCTATCGTTCTTTCAAACAGCCTAAATATCTCTTCAGCAGCCGCAGTTAGTCGCTGCTCTCCCCCACAGGTATTACCTCTTTCTTACATAGAGCATGTTCAGTTTACCGTTGATCACTATGCAGTTAGGCTAGAGACAGGAAGGAGCCAGACTCTACAGCATGAAAGCATTGTATATCGATCCCTGTCAAGGTTACCAACAACATACATACCTTGACTCCTCAAGCCCAGAGTGTTTACTCTAAAGAGACTGTGATGCTTAACATGATTAATAAGATGATGGTGTAAGTTACAGCTTGTAAAAGGAGCAAACGCTGGCAGCTTCAGTAAGCCAACCCCCACTGACAACAGCTATCTGTGGACTCCCCCTCAATTCACACCCATGGCTTGAGGTCATGGTGCAAAGGACCCTAGGGTGAAATTACTCAGAACCATCACTTTAAGTTAAATACTGAATTAAAGAAAAACAAGCACTGTTGCTAATGTGGAAGATCACATCAAGCAGCACAATGTACCCTGAAACAACACTAAGAGTGATCAAAAACTGAGGAGGACAGATACAGACACAGTTGGATGCTGTCAATGCCTAACAAATCTCTCTCTCTCTCTCTCCCTCTCTCTCTCTCTCTCTCTCTCTCTCTTTGAAGCCTGAAAATATTGTAAACAAATTAATAACATAACTAATTCCACTGGTGGGACTGTTGAGCTCTGGTTCAGACCGATACCTCCGGTTCAGGCTGGTCCTCGTCCTCAACACGGGCCTTTTTCAGTCGTGGAAAATACTTTTCAATACTCAGCTGGATTGAGGCAGCAAACATTCAGTGTAAGAGTAAAAAATGACAACATTATTTATAATACATTCATTTGATTCACAACTGCTATATTGTGTTTTGACCTCGACCACCCAACTGCATTTTACCGCAAAGTTGCGACTAGTTAACTTTCTAAAGCATGCACAATCGCTTGTTTGCTAAGAGTCAGGTTGGTGACTGAATGTGTGATTGTGTAAAAGTGTTCACTTGTGAATTTCGCCGGCCGTCTTCTCTCCTTGACGGAGACAGCCGCTGAGTGCACGGTGGGCTCGATGAGGTTTTAAGCCCCCAACGTCGCCTTACAGGCAGCTAACCCTCACCTAAAACATAACCTTGCTGCTGAGGTATGCCACACCACTGCTAAGGAGAAAGGATACTACGTTATTCAAGGCTTTCTAGGAAGCATTAATGCTAAGCCTCAATAGTACTGAGAAACACCTTGCTAAAGATCCAGAAAGGGCTGCTGCATACACTGCAGAGAATAATAAATTGGAAACCTCTAGTGTTGTAGTCAAACTGTAAGCTGACGTTGCCTCTCCTTTCGCTATAAAATAGGACCTAACCTCAATGAGTAGCCGTTGCTTGGTCCTTCCTTGAGTCCCTGAATTGTTAGTGTGTCGCTGCACTTTCGGGGACACAGTGTCCCAATCAGTGGCGACAGAAAGGCCGTGATTCATCAGGTGTGCCTCCAACCTGAAGACAAACCCCTACTGAAGTTTTTTTTAAGCATTGCCACCTTAACTATGAACAACCAACAATGAAGAGCATCTATCGAACTCTGGAGAGTCAGTACGACCTACTCGGGACAAGCCCAGAGATTGGGATAATCCAGAGTTACCTGATGCCATGAGATGGAATGAGATAGAAATACAAAACTTGGCGCAATGATTGGAAATGATGTGCATTAGGTTCCCTAGATATATGAACCCAATCGGCCACATAGTGGCGCTATAATGAAGGCTTAAATACACGATTTTTTAAAGACCACGCCACTCACATTGTAAGTCCAGTTGACTTGAAATTTCGAACACATATGCAGCTCAATGTACTCTACAAAAAGCCTCTTGGACCGTACGCCATGATGGATTTTGGAATTTGCATAATGTGTCAAACACTTAAACGAATAGAACTGGGGAATGAGATACACATTTCTACTATAAATGAGCAAGATTTGTCTGTCCGGCACTTAGCACTGCCCAAGATGATTGTGATTGGTTTAAAGAAATACCAATAAACCAGAGCACGTTTTTCTCCCATCCATGAATGCTGTGTGAACTAGCCATACCTTCCTCTGCAGCGCTGTGGAGGAAGGTCTGGACATGCAAGACTAGTGTGAAAGGACCCCTACTCCTAAAAAAGAACTTTTATGCTCTTGACTCCTGCAGATTTTTTCCACTTTATTTCCCCTAAAAATCCTGTTAACATTGTTCCTACCTTCCTCTCCATCATCTTCACTCTTCACAGGGACAGGAGAGAATGGGAACTTGGTGATATCAGCCTCCTCCGGCCCTTGAAGCTGCTCTCCCTCCTGACTGCTCCACAGTTCCTCCTGTTCCTCTTTAATGTGTGGGGGGGGGCTCTGGCTCCTGCTGGTCGACACTGGAGCTACACTCCTGCTGCTCCTCTTTAATAACAATCTGGCTTTTGTTGTCTGGAGGCAAAGCTGAAACACAGACAGAAGTTAATGTCAGCTATAGCTTAGAGATTACAGGGTTTCCCCCAGAAAAGTTGTTCAGCTCTGTGGCCAGTGTGAAAATGAGACTCTAAAAAAGCTATAAGACGTTGATGTTGAGGGCTTAAAACACCGATAAACCACAAAGACACACACATAGACACAAATACCACAAAGACACACACAAAAACCACAAAGAGACACACACACACAGAGACACAGTCACACATACAGACTAGAGGATGGATACCCGCTGGGTTCGGACAGATATTTAGAAATGATGTTCGGGTTCAGGTCAGGCTTAGTCACATCAGCGTGATAAGGCATTTTTTGTAAAATGGTGCAGCGGCTCCTTTAAGAGAGTGCGTGTGGGGGTGTGTGTGTGGAAAGTGGGCAGAAGAGAGATAGAGGAAGCAGACATGTTGTAGATACGACCGGAGCAGAGTGGGTGGAATAAGTTTAAGTTTTGTACACAGTGTGTGCGGTGTTCGAAATAAACCCCATACTGATAGCCAGAAGTTAAGGGACCAAACCTGCTCTGTGTAACCGAAGCTGAGGCTTGAAAACAGCGTCCAGTAGCTCCCGTTGTCGCTCGTTCTCCTCTTTTGAACGACAAAGTTCCTCCTAGTACTCTGCTATCGTTCTTTCAAACAGCCCAAATATCTCTTCAGCAGCCGCAGTTAGTCGCTGCTCCACCAACGCTCTCAGCATCTGGACTTTACACATTTTACCTATTTCTCAGCACATCAAAGACACTCTGCTAACACACGCAGCAGGGGCTAGCTCAAATAGTGCCACGGCATCTGCCTCTGTTAGCAGCGGCATTTCCGGTGGCAGGTTGAGATGCCACGGCATCTGCCTCGATGCCACGGCATCTAAATTGAGATGCCACTGCAGCTGCCTCGATGCCACGGCATCTGCCTCTGTTAGCAGTGGCATTTAAGGTGGCAGGTTGAGATGCCACGGCATCTGCCTCTGTTAGCACTGGCATTTAATGTGGCAGGTTGAGATGCCACGGCATCTGCCTCGGTTAGCAGTGGCATTTAAGGTGGTATGTTGAGATGCCAATGATTTTTCCTGAGATGCCACGGCATCTTTCGCCGTTTATATGGTATTTCCGGTGGCAGCCTGAGATGCCACAAATTTACTCTGGTCCCTGCCGATGTTTGTGTGTTATTTCTCGTGGCATTGTAAGATGCCGCGGCATCTGCCGATGTTTGTGTGTTATTTCTCGTGGCATTGTAAGATGTCACGGCATCTGCCGATGTTGTGTGTTATTTATCGTGCCATTGTAAGATGCCGCGGCATCTGCCGATGTTTGTGTGTTATTTCCCGAATGTTGTGGTCGGGCTAAGTTCGGCTGGCATCCCGGCTAGAATGCCTCGGCAGCTGCCGCTGTTTTTGTGGGTTGCCACCGTTTCACCGTAAGATGCCATGGCACATTTTACCAATTATGGGGTATAACAAGGGCTGTGTCCGAAATCACCCACTAGGCTACTCATATAGTAGGCATATAGGCTATATAATAGTTTATAAATATTAACAATTGCCAATATTAGACTTGGTAGAATTTCCATGACCCTATTTGTGCAAAGGTTTCTTTGATTATTACAATATTTTATTTGTATTACAGTCTGTTATGTTGCAGTGCTGAGGGAAGAAATTGGTGGTAGCCTATGTTTATTTTAATTTAAAATGCAAAGTAAAATTACAAAATCTCTATAAACTATAGGGATCAACTATAAAGATACAAACTTTTTTGTATAAGGCTGTAAACATCTTATCTATTCTTTGAAGTTGGGCATGATTTATAAAAAGCTAAATCAGTTTTTCTTTCTTAAAGGTTATATTCTATTCTATGTTTATTGTTATGCACAAAAATGTTAAAGCAAATCTCTTGTAGCCTTTGTGCAAACCTACTTTGCATTAAAACTGACTCTGATTATTCTGTAGTAAGAGAACTTTGTACACATTTTACAAAAGATAGTCACATTTTTAATAATCCCAAACTTTTTGTTTTATAAACTTTATTTTACATTAAATTACTAACTTTCCAGTGGGAAGGCTGCTTTGGCATTTCAACTTGTAAACATTTGGTGATGTTTGCTGATGTCAGTATGCATCTGCTGTAGGCCTACTAGTGGATAATACTACTGAGTTTGTGAAGTGTTTAAAACTCCTACATAAATATCGTCACAGAGAGTAGGCTACAACACCAGTGAGGAGATTCATCAATTAGCAGCCAGTGACTTGTTTAATAGCACTTGGGAAAAGCAACAGCATGAGTTTCTAAACAAACTCTGGCTTCGTCTTTCGCGTTCTTACAAGATGCTATATCCAATAGGCTATACATGTAAAGTAAAATAACCTAATCTTTAACCTGCATTTTTCTGTTAGCATTCCTATTAAAAAGTGCCTATATAATGTAGCCTATTGTTTATGCTGTCATTGTTGTCACCTGCAGTACCCAGCATTTTGAAAACAAAACATGAAACAGTAACAGGCACATAAGCACGGACAGAAAACACAGGAGCATAGATAAAAGCAGATAGACATAGAACACAAATCAGATAAACACAGCACATGCGCACCAAAATGAAATGCATAATATTTTATGAAATCGTTAGTTTTTATTATAGCCTAGTGCACAACATTTGTATGAAAGGTCCCACATAGCCTACATAAACTTCACTTTGCATTTTAATATTAATCATCTGAATACAGTTTGTTAAATTAAATGAAATTGAAAAAATATGTTATTACAATGACATTACATTACAGTACACAAGACATGTTTGTGTGTTTTGTGGAAAATGGTTGCCAGATTTGTGTTTGTCCTGTAAGAATTGAAAACTCAGCCCTGATGGTTAATTACTTGCAATGTTTTATGTTGTTTGTAGGCAGACTTGTTTTGTCTTAATGTATCCATTAAAACGTTACCCATTTAAAGTGTGCTGAGGCAACAGTTATGACAATATATTATCACAAGTGTCATGAGGTGATTGTCAAATTTGAAAATATAGTCTATGAACTTAAAGTAATCTTTAGTGCATGATATGTAGCCTATAACGCATGCTGATGTATTGGAAACATATGCATGTTTTGTAAATTATTTCTGAGAAAGAGGCAAAAAGAGATTCTTTGCTCTGCTGCCCAAATACTGGTATGTTGTCACTGACAAGGTATCTGAAAATTTGATAGATTGTAGTTTGTTACCACAATCAATCAATGTTTGTTGTATGACTGGTATAATAAAATTGTCCTACTGTAATAAATAAGCCGTACAGCACATTCACAAGCATCACAACTCAGAAGTTCATATATTGGAAATTTTGACCCTCGAAGCTTTGATAAACTTCTATTTGTTGTCATTGATTATTAAATATGCAATGCTTACATGTAAAACTAACAATGGAGCTGAATGAACATAGTTAAGCAATAAAGTAATTTGCTAAATACAAAAACAGAAAAGGAAAATTAATACATTGTAGGGGCCCTGATGAACACTATAGTAAACATAAACACCCATATGAATGCCATTTAGCCTTTCACACAAAGTCATATGAAGGTGTACAATACAACATCACTTACTGTGACGGGAAGCTTTTTTTGCACTCCCAGGACACAATGACAGTGGTACTTAATGATGGGTATTGAAGATGCTCTGGATACAGATTTGTTGCATTACAATGTCTTAATTTGTACAATTATGAATATATACTGAAATTTAGTTTTGAGGGTTTTAGATGGAACCCACAGTGTTGACAAAGACAGGATTTGTTGGTACTAATTTTTGTTTCTTTCAAATGTACTGTAAATTATGTATGTCTGAAATATTTACTTGGGAACAACAAATTAGAACATACTTTTTTTACTGCAGGAAAACATTCTTATCAGAGATAGCCTAGCTGCAGCTGACTGGTGCCGTAAGGCAACATTCAATGGAGGACTGAAACTCCCTGCTGTCCTTTCAATGGACAGAGAAGAAAAGAAAAAAGCCCTCCAAGAGATGGACACCTGGAATGGGGAACTGGATGAGGGTTCTCCAGCAGAACTGTTCACATTTCTCTTTAAAAAAAAAGGACTACTGTGCAGAACTTGTTGATAAAAAAATTTACAAACTTTTTGCAAGATTTGAGGAACAGTGATGTTATGTTATATTAAAGAGTTTTGTTCCTAAATACAGTCTAGTCATTCATACCAAGACCTTTTTACATAGTTTTAAATTAGAATCCAGTGATGCACATATACATATAAATATCACATAGTATAGGCTAAGCTATAAATATTGAGGGTTAGAAGTCAATCATTTTGACAGGTCATTTGTTACATCTTGCTTCATTTACAAACAGAAAGGGACAGCTGCCACAACAGTGGCAGGTGCTTTGTCAAGTGTAGGCCAATAGCCTAAATATTGTTCCCCTAATGTAATCATGCTTTAAACTGCAGCCTTTTAATTGAGTGAGTAAAGTATTTTGTAATTTTACATTGCATTTTAAATTAAAAGAAACATAGGCTACCACCAATTTCTTTCCTCAGCACTGCAACATAACAGACTGTAGGCTAATACAAATAAAATATCGTAATAATCAAAGAAACCTTTGCACAAATAGGGTCATGGAAATGCTATCAAGTCTTATATTGGCAATTGTTAATATTTATAAACTATGATATAGCCTATATGCCTATATGAGTAGCCTAGTGGGTGATTTCGGACACAGCCCTTGTTATACCCCATAATTGGTAAAATGTGCCATGGCATCTTACGGTGAAACGGTGGCAACCCACAAAAACAGCGGCAGCTGCCGAGGCATCCTAGCCTGGATGCCAGCCGAACTTAGCCCGACCACAACATTCGAGAAATAACACACAAACATCGGCAGATGCCGCGGCATCTTACAATGGCACGATAAATAACACACAAACATCGGCAGATGCCGTGGCATCTTACAATGGCACGATAAATAACACACAAACATCGGCAGGGACCAGAGTAAATTTGTGGCATCTCAGGCTGCCACCGGAAATACCATATAAACGGCGAAAGATGCCGTGGCATCTCAGGAAAAATCATTGGTATCTCAACCTACCACCTTAAATGCCACTGCTAACCGAGGCAGATGCCGTGGCATCTTAACCTGCCACCGGAAATGCCACTGCGAGCTGCCGATGCCACTATTTGAGCTAGCTGTCTCTCAACACACGTTTCTGCTAGACGCCATCATGTTCAAAGTGTGAAGTCAGCCGCAGTGAAGACTACAGCTTCCGGTGCAGATTAGTTGCTGAGCTTCAAAATAAAAGTCAGGAAGTGTCTCAGACTCTTTCAGATCAACACAAGGAAGATAAATGATTAAAATACACTTTTTTTTCTTCTTTTTTTTAAATGGCATCTGAAGCAATTTACAGTTTCATCACAAGTATCACTTTGCGAAACACTCACTACTTTTTACTTATTTAACCAACTTAGTTTGCAGAACGATAAATATTTTTAATACATTTTCAGGGCTCTGAGAAAACAATGATTCAAATTCAGAAGATGATGGAAGTTTGTTTCCCGTTTCTTAAAGTTTTATGAGAAAAGTGCTGAAGCCGAGACTGCATTTAGTTTGACCTGTTCCCTACCCAGGCCAGCGTCCAAATATTAAATGTACTTTTAACAACAACAAAGGGTTTGATAGTGCTTTAATTAAATTTTGAAACAGCAAAAGAAAAATCACATGGACAGTTGTGCAAAGAGACTGTATGCCAAGCTGTATGATATATTGTAACATCTCGCCCTTTAAAAAGAGGAATAATAATAATGTCAGTCTTTTAGTCTGAAAACTGTTCCCCACAGGAAGTGGATCCAGACTGTCACTCCTGGTTTCTGACACTAGAGGGCAGAACAACAACAGAAAATGTGAACACATAAAAGTCTTATATCAGAGTTTCTGCAGGTTTCAACCAGTCAAATTTTCAGACTTTTAAGACCTGTAAGTATTCAATTTTGAGTAAGTCAATTTTGACTTTGACATTTTTAGACCACACGGAAACCCTGTAATATCAGAGTTACAACGGGTAACACTTTCATCTTCACTTTATATTTCCACTGAACCAAAATATTGAAAATATTGAATTGACATTAATAATAAAATACAAACAGATGCTAGAAGTGATAAGATAAAGTAATCGTAAATTTAGCCGCAGCAGCACAGACAGAAATAAGTACAGATTACTGATCGACCGATACTGGGTTTTCAAGGCCGATACCAATACCGATTATTATTGATCACCGATATTTGGAACAGATATGCATGTACATCGTAAATGAAAATCTGGAGATTGTGGATTGATTGTGGAATGTTACAAACGCCAACAAAAAACTTTGTTAAATGCTTTAAGCAATTATTTAATACATGAGAAATATTCAACATAATACCCAGTAACAGAGAGTCAGATAGTGTTGCGGGGGGGACATTAAGTAGAGTAGTAAGAAACCAAAGCAGAGGGACAGACACAGAGCTGTAGCCAAGCCAGTACAGTACAGATACATAAATAAGTAGTATACAGTGGTGTAGTCTAATGTATTGTAGTGGGTATACGATCTGGGGGTCCTCCCCAAGGGAAATTTTGAGCGTCAAAGACTTAAATTCCTGCATTCTGGCTAGAGGTTGCCCGATACCATTTTTTGCTTCCCGATACCGATTCTGATACCTGAACTTGCGTATCGGTAGTGATGGCCAAATGAAGCTTCATGATCCATTTTCTTTATTTTCTGAGTCCACTAGATGGCGGTCTTGGTTTTAAGAGAAAGGCCTTAGGCATTGCAATTCAGTGTATTCTCAAACCTTTGTTGAACAGAGAGCGCCATCTAGTGGGCTCTGAAAATAAAGACAATGCTTCACGAAGCTTCATTTGGCCATCACTACGTATCGGCGATATGGAGTACCAATCCGATACCAGTGTGTCATATATTTTATTATGTTTTAACAACTGTATACTATTATCCCTGTATGGATGTGATATATTTAAATCTTTGTTGTCATTCTGCCTCAGGTTAAACTCTTTGTGAAACATGAACAAACACAAACAACGAATGCTACAGAACTTTCTTTTATTTTCCAGTTTGACAGTCAGTTATAATGGAAAAAGATATATTTCAAAAAGTATAATGGAAAGTATGTTGTTACATGCCATTGCGCATTTTTAAATGGGTATATGGAAATCCTGGATCTTTCTTAGTGGGTATACCTGCGTATCACATAGATAGATAGATAGAAGGGTTGGGTACTTTTCGCATCTGAACCAATACCACTACAGATACCTGGATTTCGGTTTGGGTACCCAACGGTACTTTTTTCGGTACTTTCCCTCTGTAAATAAATAAATACTTTTTTTTTAAATATATATTTATATAATTCCAAACCTATTTACTTAGAACATTATGTTATTCATTTAGAATATTTTACACTGACAGAAATTAAACAAAAATAAAACCCCTCCCTCTCCCCTCCAAAACCTGCCCCTACAACCTATTAAATTGAATAATTATACATTTCTTACTCACTGTAACTTTTATTGTTGTATTTGTATATTATATTTTAGCCTGTTTTATTTTAATTATGACCGTTTTTAATTGCTCTTTAATATTTCAGCACTTTGAATTGCCTTGTTGCTGAAAGGTGCTGTAGAAATAAAGTTGCCTTGCCTTTTAACCTCATCCTGTCAGCCAGTCACCAGGGCATTGAAACCACTGTTGTGCCAGCTCGTATCATAGGAAGTGTAACGTCAACAGCAGCGCGACCGCTTTCGGCTCTCCATTAATATATCACGGTGAAACGTGCTGCGAGAAGTTTTGAAAAATTGTAACCACACTTGAAACCACTTTATCGGCATCGCCGTGACTCACTGTGACTTCAACAAAACTGCAGAGCCAACGTTGCTCCGTCCGCACCTCTGAACTCGTTTGTGTGTCGGATCTCTGCTCTCTGTCAACATGCAGAGAGGACAGATAAGCTTGCGCTTACTCTCAGGTACCGAAATTTGGCACCGTTTCATTTCACCTGAACCAATACTCGGTAGTTCCGACGTGATTCGGTCGGTACCGGTAAAAGTACCTGGTTCGGTACCCAACCCTTTATTTATTTATATATATATATATATATATATATTATTTATATATATATATATATATATATATTATTTATATATATATATATATATATATATATATATATTATTTATATATATATATATATATATTATTTATAAATATATATATATTATTTATATATATATATATATATATTATTTATATATATATATATATATATATATTTTTTTTTATTATTTATTTATATATTTATTTATTTATATATATATATATATATATATATATTTATTTATTATGAGTCAAACAATAGAAAAAGTTTTAATTTCTCTTATTTTAAAGTATACACATTTAGTTTGTTGAATTTTGTTTCCTTCATTATATGATGCATTATCTTCCTTGTTAGTTACAAAGTTGAAGGCTGATTGAAATATTATGAAACAAAATAAATCAATAGAATAAAATATATTCACCAAAACTACAATCCTCCAGAGTCGGCTCAATCAGCTTCTGCTCATCTCTGTTTAGTTTGTCTTTGATAAAGCTCGGAGGATTGAGGATGATCAGACTTGTGAGTCTGGAGCTGAGATTGCCAAGGGAATCTTTTGTGATAAACTGCAGGTACATGTTTTTTCTCCTGTGGAGATTCTCATGTGTGACCACAAACTTGTGTAAAATATTTTTTTATAGAGCAGCTGAAAAGTTTCTTTCCTGTGTGAGTCATCATGTGTCTATTCAGACGTCCTTTGCAGCCAAATCCTTGTGAATGTTTTCTTACATCTTGAATCATGTTTTCAGAGAGTTTAAAGCTGACTGAGGTTCTCTGGTCTCCTTCCAATCAGCACTGTCATCCGTCTCAGGATCAGAAGAGTCTGAAGTCTGGTCTTCAGTCTCTGGTTGTAAAAGTGGATGTGGATGTGAGTTCCTGGCTGGTTCTGGTCCTCCACAGTCCTCTCCATCAGCTTCTGTTTCCATGTGCTCAGTTTGTACTAATACACTACATTAATTGTCCTTAGACAAAATTCAAAACAACATTTAAGTAGAGATCAGCGTCCACAGTTTACAGATTACAGTGTTCCGAGCATAGACTAAAGATAGAAAGGCCATTGAACTGTTTCCTGTGGTTATTTGATTGGTACACAACAAAATGGCGATCGTTCTAAGTTGTCATGGTGACAATGCGCGTCAGCGAGGCCGTCAACTTTGCCAGCTCTATGGGAGATGTCAGAGTTTTGGCCAAGCTGGATGCCTTAATCCAGGACCATCTACTGGAAGTGTCTGAACAGGAGGCACTCCTTGCAGCTCGCTGGGAGGAGTGCCTCCCAACGCAGGTCAGAAGAAGTTCTTGGAGTTTCAGGGAGAAAAGAGGGACAGTCAGACCCAGTGACAACGGGTCAGCAGACCGCCAACGTTAGACCCTGCCAGTTACGGACTGGCCTATGGTCTATGGGCCACTACTGATAATAACAATAATCTGTCTTTGGGTTATTTTGATAAATTGTTTTATGCATGCACCCAAAAATATTCAAGATTTTAGTGCAGCGAGCTGCGTGGGAGGGGTTCTCTCGGTAGGCAGAGTTACTAATTTCAAAGCTATGTTATTGACATTCAATGCGTGTACTACTCCGAGGTTGAGTGAGCATTGCTTTTTCCATGTTTTTGAGGAGCTGTTGTATTATTTGCTGTGCTTAAACGTCGAGCCATTTTATTAGTGCTGAATGTGCCTTTATCATATCAAGTCGTAGATCTGCTGACGCTCTTAGATGTTAAATTGTTGTTGGCATATGTCACCGACTGTAGCAATAGTAATGCGTGTCCTTTCAGTGTGTGTTCTAAATTGTTGCATTCTCTGTATTTTGTTTGGGCTTTTTATCTCAATGTTTGGGTGAGGTTGGTGTGGTTTGAAAATTGGGCCTGTGTGTTGCAAATGCCAGGGCCGTTTTTTTATACCAGTCCGTCACTGGACCCAGCCCACTGTTCAGCTCATTCTCTGTAAACGATACAGCATGGCAGCACGGTGGAACTAGCCAGCTGGAGAACAACTTGTTATTTGGCTAACATTAGCTTGCTAACTCCGCCTTAACGTCACCAACTCGCCACATCATTCACAGAAAACAAGCCGAATAAAGCGGTTACTCGTGGCAATAGCAGTGTGCTTTGTGTGGATGAAGCATGAAGTTAATGTGACTTATTTAGCCTCAGCTCCGCGACTCGCCAGAAGTCAGCTTATACTGAAGTTTATACGTTACCATGGCAATGGTACACATAAAAATGGCTGCCACTCTGACCATTATGCTACCTTGATTTGAACGGAAATGACCTTTCTATCCATTTTATTTCTATGGTTCAGAGAGTTCCAACCTGGCTGAGATTCTCTGGCTGCTCCTGGTCCCCACTGGAGCTACTCTTCTGCTGCTTTCTGATGTCACGAACACAGGAAGTAGATGGTTCCTCTCCTGTGTGTTGTTTCATGTGATATTTTAAATGGCTACTCTGTCTAAAAGATTTCTTACAGACTGAGCAGCAGAAAGCTTTCTCTCCTGTGTGAGTTATCATGTGAGTCTTCAGATGTGCCTTGAGGCCAAATCTTTGATCACAAACTGAGCAGCTGAAAGGTCTTTCTCCTGTGTGAGTTCTCAAGTGTTTCTTCAGATTTGAGTTGTGGTTAAATCTTTTTCCACACTCGGAGCAGCTAAATGGCATCTCCCCTGTGTGGATTACCATGTGTGTCTTTACACTTCCTTTCTCTGTAAAAGATTTCTTACAGACTGAGCAGCTGAAAGCTTTTTCTCCTGTGTGAGTTATCATGTGTCGCTTCACATCTCCTTTCTGGAAAAATCTTTTATCACAAAGTGAGCAGCTAAAAGTTTTCTCTCCTGTGTGAGTTATCTTGTGTCTATTCAGATCTCCTTTCTGGAAAAATCTTTTATCACAAACTGAGCAGCTAAAAGGTTTTTGTCCTGTGTGGATTCTCTTGTGTTTCTGTAAATCTCCACTCTGTGTAAAAGATTTCCCACACTCAGAGCAGCTGAAAGGTTTCTCTCCTGTGTGAGTCATCATGTGTCTCTTCAGATGTTGCTTGCGGCTAAATATTTTCCCACACGTAGAGCAGCTGAATGTTTTCTTACATCTTGAATCATCTTTCAGAGAGTTTTGAGCTGACTGAGGTTCTCTGGTCTCCTTCCAATCAGCACTGTCATCAGTCTCAGGATCAGAAGAGTCTCCAGTCTGGTCTTCAGTCTCTGGTTGTAACAGTGGATGTGAGTTCCTGGCTGGTTCTGGTCCTCCACAGTCCTCTCCATCAGCTTCTGTTTCCATGTGTTGAGTTTCTCTGCTGGCTGGAGGCTCTGCCTGTCTGTTCTCCTCCGTTTGACTCTGATGAAGCTGTGACGACTTATGACCAACACATTTATGTCTTTTGACCTGATTTAGCCACTTAAATGTCTTGTCACAAACACTGCAGCTAAATCTTTTTTCACCTGTGTGGACTGTCATGTGTGAGCCTAAATTTGCACTGTTTGTAAAACATTTCTTACAGATGGAGCAGCTGAAAGGTTTTTCTCCTGTGTGAGTTAGCATGTGTCTATTCAGACTTTCTTTGCGGTCAAATTTCCTCCCACACTCAGAGCAGCTGAAAGGTTTCTCTCCTGTATGAGTTCTCATGTGTGTCTTCAGATGTTGCTTGGTCCCAAATCTTTTCCCACACTCAGAGCAGTTGAAGGTTTTCTTACATCTTGAATCATGTTTCAGAGAGTTTAAAGCTGACTGAGGTTCTCTGGTCTCCTTCCAATCAGCACTGTCATCAGTCTCAGGTTCAGAAGAGTCTCCAGTCTGGTCTTCAGTCTCTGGTTGTAAAAGTGGATGCGAGTTCCTGGCTGGCTCTGGTCCTCCACAGTCCTCTCCATCAGCTTCTGTTTCCATGTGTTGAGTTTGTCTTTGATGAAGCTGTGAGGACTGAGATGTCTCTTCATCATCTACACTCTTCACAGGGACAGAAGTGAATGGGAACTTGGTGATATCAGCTTCCTCCAGCCCTTGAAGCTGCTCTCCCTCATGACTGCTCCACAGTTCCTCCTGTTCCTTTTTAATGTGTGGGGGGGGCTCTGGCTCCTCCTGGTCCACATTTGAGCTACACTCCTGCTGCTCAGGAGGAACCCAATCTTTAACCACCAACAGCTGCCGAACATCTGCAGGAAACACAAATTGAGGAAAACTGGGACGTCAGACAAAACCAAGACAACTGCACCATTCAACAACTTGCCTCCATTTAGGAACAATCACAACCCCTGACATTTTCATAACTGTAACCGACAGTGGTGAGAACAAGATTTAAACTTAACAGGAAGGTCTGGTGGTCACTGAAAGTGGACTGTAACCTGGAGAAGCCCTGGCTGGTTTGTGGTGAACAGAATGCTATCATCTGCATAAAAATGAGCATTACAACACTGAGCCGGAACATATATATGATTTCAGGGGATCTAAGATTGAACCGTTACGCTGTCTTCCCAGCGGGGAGTGAAGTAGAGGGACCGTAGGCTCTGTACGCTGCTCTTGCAAACACTGTTGTTGGTATCATAGCAATGTTATCTGGTTTTTGTACTACGTGCAAGGTACATTGGACTTGGCCGTCGGCTGTAATCACTGTGTGTATGTTAGAAGTGATATTTTTTTGGCCAAGACGACCGCCGCCGAGTGCCGTTGTCGTCACTAGTACCCGGCCGTCAGCTTGGTGTGTCAGGGCCGGGGGGCTGCCATCTTTCTCTATTCTGATGCAAGTTATGCAAATCAACGTATTTTTGTAATCAATGATGATGAATCGTCCCAGCCCTAATGCGGATGATATTTTGTTATACTTAAACAAAGCTGCCACTTCAGAACCTCATATTTAAGATAATTCAGTTCCCTGTCCGGTTATAAAAAACTTAACTCAACAAAATCAGCACTATTTCCATTAAATTCAAAACTGGACCCTAGCTCATTACTCGTAAAACGTATTCCTATCGTCAAACAATTTAAGCAATTGGGGTTTAGTCTCTCTTTGCCAGTCTTTCCTCCACAGCAATGCGGAGGAAGGTCTGGCTAGTCCACGCAGCATTCCTGGATGGGAGAAAAATGTGCTCTGTTTATTGGCATTTCTTTAAACCAATCACAATCATCTTGGGCGGTGACAAGTGCCGGATGGAGCCATGGTGCCTCTGCAAAATAGTCTTGAGAAGGAACTTGTTTTGGTGTCACATGTGTACGTTCAAAAATAGTTTAAGTTGTGCAACAGAAAACTCAGATTGGACAGATAGTCTACGTAGCTGTCTGGATTTACGCTGCAGAGATCTGAGGAGACTAGATATAGACTACTTGGGGGTGGACATTTTGCCCTCATTAAAAGGGGTGATAGAATGATTATATAGGGTATTTCACACTGTTCCTTAAGGTCTCCTAATAGGGTATGTAACATTGGTTGGGCCGAAAATGGCCCGGGTGCTATTCTGTGGGGCCCTAATGTTACCCTGTGGAATGGCCCTATTTGGAACGAGAGCTTTTCTTCCAAAAACTGTATGCTCATGAATATTTAGATGAGCTGCGCACTGATTGGTTGTGCAAAGCACATACACACAGTGGAGACGAGACAGCAGGTCTCATATTTTAGCAGATTCCTGCTATTTCATTATTAAATTCAATGCTGAGATTTCTTTATGCGAGAAATCAACTATGTAAAGCTCAAATATGGGCTCTTTTATGAAAATTGATGGCTAATTGCAAATTTGGTAAGACGGTGTCCGACTTCAGGAGCTCCACACAGTCTGACGAGACAGCGGCAGCCCGCAGCGCTCCATACCCAGGGCAAAGTCACCGTTTCCGGGTTACTCTACAACCGAATGCGTGAGATTTGCACAGGAAAGGGATGTCAATGGGACTTTGAGGTACTATGTCTGCCTATTTTACACACCCAACTGTTGTAATTCAACTATGACAAGGTAAACTCGGTTTTGCATTCTATCACTCCTTTAATTAATTTGCTAATAAAAACTTCCAGGACATCTATAATCTAATTGAACCTGATCTTGATCGATGGTCTTACCTAAATCACTACAAACTTGGGTGTCAATAGTTAAGATGGACATACTGCCACAAATTATTTTCTTCTCCATGTTACCTTTCAAATGATTACTGGGAAAAAATCTATTTGGGGTGGGAAAACAACCGTGCATAAAGCAGACAACTCTCCAATATCACAAATCAGAGAGTGGACTTTTAATTCATAATTTTAAACATGGCCATTATTTGGGACATTTGCTTTGAGATCATTATCAGATTAACTTAGTCCTAACTCAGTTACTTGTTGGAAACCTATATAGTGTAATTTAGCATACCCACACAGATTGGACAACGCATTCTTTGTTCATATGATACCACATGAAAAAAAACAGCAGGTGACAGTCCTCTAAGAGGCCGTTACATTTAAGTTTAGACACCAATACACCTTGTTAAAAACGATTAGTCGACTAATCCACTCAGAGCGGGCAGCCCTAGACTTCTGCAGTGTTTCCCCCTTTCCCCAAAAAACACATTAAACACGTCCACGTTGTTCCTACCTTTCTCTTTATCATCTTCACTCTTCCCAGGGACAGGAGTGAATGGGAACTTGGTGATATCAGCCTCCTCCAGCCCTTGAAGCTGCTCTCCCTCCTGACTGCTCCACAGTACCTCCTGTTCCTCTTTAATGTGTGGGGGGGGCTCTGTCTCCTGCTGGTCCACACTGGAGCTACACTCCTGCTGCTCAGGGGGAACCTCTTCTTTAACTACCAACAGCTGCTGCACATCTGAAGGAAACAGGGAAACACACATTGAGGAAAACCGGGACTGTTCGACGCAAAGCCCCGTTCATTCTAGCTACCGCTGAAGATACCTAGCCCTGGCAGTTTGGGAACAGAGACGTTTATAAGATTGCATCCAGGTTACAGGCTTTTACAGCATACAGCACCTCGGATGTATCATTAGATAATACACATGATGAATTACAGCCATTATATCCATTTTTACAGCTATAGGATCTCAGGAGAACCATCATGGGCCTGCAGTGCAGGGCGACGTGGGCGCAGTCCTGCAGGTCTGCTCGCGTCCTATATTTGTGTTAAATAATTCTGGATTTGGCTATTAGTGCAATTTAAAACATGATGGTTTGAACAAGGACCATTTAAGTGTTTGGACTGTTAAGTTGATGTATCCCCAAAAGAATTATCCACTGACATATAGAGGTTTCTTTTTTGACATAGAAAGTGTATCGGAAATGTCTTTCTGGGCCAGCTGGTTGACAGACCTTGCAATTCCACTGTTGGCCGCTAAGCCCATGGTTGCTTCAAGACATGGCACTGTTCCTGGGGGCTTGGTAAAGACTGACAATTACACCTAAGGCTTATCTTGTTCTTATTTCATTGTTTGGTATATAACTAGTTTGAATCCTACTTAAAGAACAGGGACTACTTTGTGTCTATAGATAAACATCTGAGTGGACAAATATTAAGGGCCTCTTCTGTTTAACATCTACACGCTTCCACTGGCTCAGATTATGGACAACATAAAAAAGTTACCATATTATGCAGATACACATTTTCATAACCACATCACCAGGGGACTATGGTTCAATACAAACACTGAGGAAGTGCATTGAACAAATCAATGATTAGCCCCCCGGGGTTCAACGTTAAGTTTTTTTTTTTTTTCATGTCCGGTTGGGCAAGGGAAAACCTTTTACTTGCCCTCACACAAAAAGCAAGTTTGAAAAACCCATCAACAGTGTCAAAAACCGCAATTAAAGCAGTTCCTCCTCATTCCTCATTCATGTCTCCCAAGTTGCATCAGGAAGATCTCCTCCCAGCGAAATTTGACACACTGACGCATATTGTCACCGTGACAACTAAGAACAATCGCCATTTTGTTGTGTACCCATTAAATGACCACGGCAAACTTTCAATTCAATTCAATTTTATTTATAGTATCAAATCATAACAAGAGTTATCTCAAGACACTTTACAGATAGAGCAGGTCTAGACCACACTCTATAACATACCAGGACCCAACAATTCTGGTAAATCCCCCAAGAGCAAGCATTTAGTGCAACAGTGGCGAGGAAAAACTCCCTTTTAGGAGGAAACCTCGGACAGACCCAGGCTCTTGGTAGGCAGTGTCTGGCGGTGCCGGTTGGGGGTGTGATGAATAGTGGCAATAACAGTCACAATAAAGATAATGGAACAGTGACTTTAATTATAGAGTGTGGTCTAGACCTACTCTATCTGTAAAGTGTCTCGAGATAAACTCTTGTTATGATTTGATACTATAAATAAAATTGAATTGAATTGACTAGAAATAGTAGTTGTAATAGTTCATGGCAAAGCAGGGCGTTACAGGACGTAGCAGGAAACTACAGGGCACCGCAGAGCATAGCAGGGTGTAACTGGGCATAGCAGGGCGTGCATCCGGACCATGGCGACAGCTACAACCATGATTTTGGTGCAACCCTAATCCAAGGAAACCTGCTGGGTGGAAAAAAAAAAACAAGGATTCCTGGGGAATAAGCTCCCCAAAGCTAGGTTAGTAACAAGCAGTTCTGGGACATGGATGCACACAAATGGAAAGAGAGAGGAGAGAGAAGTGTGTGAAAGGAAGTCCCCCGCCAGTCTAAAACTGTAGCAGCACAATTAAGAGAGACAGATTAAGGAGCGGAGCCTGGTTGGGCAAGAACTCTCCCTCTACTTTGATTATATTATTGATTATATGGTAGAGGAATCTGACGACTACGACGAGAAGCAGGTGGGCCAGGCTAGGCGGACGCTGCAACTCCTCACTCCCTAACTATAAGCTTTATCAAAGAGGAGAGTTTTAAGTTCATTCTTAAATGTGGTGACGGTTTCTGCCCCCCAAAACCCAGACTGGGACCTGGTTCCACAGGAGAGGAGCCTGATAGCTGAAGGCTCTGGCTTATATAAGAATATTTAAAATAAGAGTGTACTTTTTCCTACCACACAAAATAATGTTTTCTATCTAGATGTTGATACATAGAGATTTTTATTTGATACTTGAGAAGTTTTGCTTGGACTTAAAGGCACAAACGTTATTCCATGTCACCAGTCTCAGGTTCAGAAGAATCTACAGTCCGGTCTTCAGTCTCTGGTTGTAAAAGTGGATGTGAGTTCCTGGCCCAATGATTGGAAATTATGTGCATTATGTCCCCAAGAAATATGAGCCCAATCTGCCACATGGTGGCGCTATAGTGAAGGCTTAAATACTCAATTTTTGAAAGGCCACACCACTCACACCGTAAGTCCGATTGACTTGAAATTTCTAACACATGCAGACCAATGTGCTCTACAAAAAAAGCCTCTTGGACCGTCCGCCATGATGGATCTTTTGCTAATTTGCATAGTGTGAAAAACAGTTAAACGAATAGAACTTTGTCAATTTTGATTATATCAAGACCAGGATTGGGATTGAGATACAAATTTCCACTATAAATGAGCAAGATTGGTCAAAAAACATGGCCACCATCAATCAAAGAACTTCTTAAAGGGCGGGGCTAGCAGGGAATTGCCTATAACTCAAGTTCTGCCACAGCAATCAGCAAAAAAATTGATGGAGACATCTGATACCACGACTGGAACGTACGTACCAAATTGGGTTAAAATCCGATTAAGGGGGCAAAATCGCGGGATTTGCTACATTTTATTGCAGTGTTGAAACAGGTGTGTGGTTGGTTTCACCACTTTTTTTATATAGAGCATAAACCATCTGAAGTGGTTTTGATCAGCTTTGTGAAGCTAGAAACCCCCTTAACGCTGCTTGCTATTTTAACTTTTGGCGATTGTGCTGCTTCCTAAGCCTGCTGTAGTTCAGGTGGTAGAGCATTTGTCTAATGTATGAATGTGAGTGAAAGGACTAGAAAAGGGAAATGGATATGCAGTCCATTTACATCCTTCTGTTGGCTGAGAAAAGGTTTGAACCCACAAATTGCCGCTTGTTTCTATATTTGTGCTTTCATTTGGAAGGCTGGCTGCCAAAAATCGCAACTTATAGCTAATTAATTAGCCTGAGGTAAACTAACAGTTAACAGAAGTGACGTAGTGGCTGGCGTCTGGTATGTGCGCCAGTGTTTGTGTGTCGGCCCGCCCCAGTGAAGCTCAGACGTATAGATAACAGAGGAACAGAAGAAATTAGCTGCAGCTTTACCAAAATGAAGGCTGAACTACAGAAGCATTTTGGTACAAACATTTAATCGCCATGTGGCGGATAGCCCTCTACAACTGTCTTTCCTCATGGCCAGTAGGGCTTTGACTCCAAACTTCGTTATTCGAATATTTAAAAAAATAATGATATTCGAACGAATATTAGCCAGCCCTTAATCTTCAAACCTGTTATGGCCATTATTTTTTGTAAATGTGTTTGCTTGTAAACGTTTTTTTCAGTTCAGATTCTGAGGCTTTTTCACGCATTTCAAAATGTAACTACACGTCGCGGCGACGCAAGTCTCTCGGCCGTGGCTTGGTAGCGTTGCATTCACCCCTAATTCCCAAAGAAGGCTGGCTCGCCCAGGGCCAGGCCAGCTCATCTTTCTCCCGTTGTGTGCCGCTGTCTCTCCTACCTAACACCGGCCCCGCACCACTCCCTTCTCCCCTTTCTACACAGTGCTGCTGCACATGAGAAGTATATACATATATACACATATACAAGTATAAACATCTGACCACTTACGTAGGCTACAATGAGCTCCGAACTTCAGCATACAGTCTGTGTTTAATCCAGGGTCTGACTTGTAATTAAAAAAAACAAAAACTTAAAGTTTGATACCAATATAGGTCTTACTGAAGGCATTTAATGGTCAAAATATTATTAATAAATATTCAAATATTAATATTAATAAAATATGATTTTTGGGCAAAAGTCAAAGCCCTAATGGCCAGATCATGCAGTCCCGACAAGAAGTTATCTATTTTCCCGATTAGAACAGTTGCAGCGCTAACTAGGGCTCAGCGCACGCACACACACACACACACACACACACACACACACACACACACACACACACACACACACACACACACAGAGGTATTTTTCATAGATGTACTTTGAACAAGTATTGTACATGAACAAAACAAGTTCCTGAGACTATTTAGCAGAGGCACTGTGGCTCCGCCCAGCGCTTAGCACCGCCCAAGATGATTGTGATTGGTTTAAAGAAATGCCAATAATCCAGAGCACATTTTTCTCCCATCCAGGAATGCTGTGTGCACTAGCCAGACCTTCCTCTGCAGCGCTGGGGAGGAAGGTATGGACATGCAAGACTAGTGTGAAAGGATCCCTACTCCTTAAATAAATAAACCAGGTTCTCTTGAACTTTTATGCTCTTGACTTCTGCAGATCCCGCCCCCCTTTATTGTTAACGTTATTCCTACCTTCCTCTTCACTCTTCACAGGGACAGGAGTGAATGGGAACTTGGTGATATTAGCCTCCTCCAGCCCTTGAAGCTGCTCTCCCTCCTGACTGCTCCACAGTTCCTCCTGTTCCTCTTTAATGTGTAGGGGGGGCTCTGGGTCCTGCTGGTCCACACTGGAGCTACACTCCTGCTGCTCCTCTTTAATAACAATCTGGCTTTTGATGTCTGGAGGCAAAGCTGAAACACAGATAGAAATTAATAGGTGCTCTAAGCAATGTTGGGTTACTCCTTGTTGACGTTTGAAGTATTGTCAAAAAAAACAAGGCTAGCTTGCCCCTCCCTCCTCATTCCCTCCCTTCCCCCTCCCTTCCGTGCTTACGCGCACTAATCCCCCAACCCTCACCCACAAAATCCTTGTTGTCTGTTATTGGCTGGAACGCTGTTATGTTTCATGGTTCTGGGGTCTGTTTCAGAAAGCAGGTTTAGTGAAAACTCTGAGTTTGTTAACCCTGAGATGAGGGAAACTCTGGGTTTTCTGTTTTAGAAAGAGAGGTAACTTAACCTCAGTCAGTTACTATGGTAACTGAGTCTGTGAACCTAACCTGGTCGGTAGCAGGTTTTCTTCTCTGTCTCCTCCCTCTGACACAGCGCTCTTTCATTTCCTCATTCCTTCAGTCTGTATCAGGTGCATTTTAGCGCAGTTTATTTTCTGCATGAATGAAAAATACGTATTTGTTTATGTTAGGCAGATTATAAGTTTTTTTCTCAAACATTGCATGTCCTTTTGTCGTCAGTCCCATTGATGAAAAGCTGTATTAGGCCTACTTCATAGAGGGTTTACGCCGGGAGATGATATTGAGTCCAGAATAGATGTATTTTCATTTCCAGATAACCGATTTGAGTATTTTCTTCACAGTCGATTAGATATGTAGATACCTTATCCATCCTCATATCACTAACATCCACAATCGTGGACATGCTTTTACATCCCAGCAGATTCTTTGCGTCACATTTTATTTTTTGCAAACGGCACTTTTCTTTGCAACATTGTTAATGCGGATCATATTAGTAAAGCCACTGTATGCAGAGCTGTACAAAAGTGTGCCTCGCTCTGAAAGTTTTTTTTTTAATGTTTTTGTAGTGTTCCCTGGACACAAACCAGTGAGAGCCATTAAAATGAATTAAATGATTATAAATTATATTTCTGTTAATGATCATGGTACTACAGGCTCTGAATGAGATTAGTAGTAGCTTACTTTTTCGCCCGCAGGATTGCGAAATGGGGGTGTAATACCATTCCCGTTTTCACCAGTAATATAATAGGTTACCTGTGATTAAATATAAAATGAATACACTGTCAATGCTTACGCATTGACTCGAGCAGCAATTTTCTCCCACACCAATTCTCTCTCTTTTGCAGCAACCGCTAAGTTGCTTTTTTAACGAAATACATGTTCAAACACGTATATGCTCATGAGTATTTCCGCCGACCAGTTTGTTTGTGGTTGTTACCATTGTGAATCGTAGTATCATGGCTCCATTCATGCTGCCTGATTCATGCTGCCTGAGTCAACTCCAAGTTTATTGAACCAACTCAAATCAGCTGTTCTGGAACCGAAAACTCAGTTTCCCATCTCAGGGTAAATCAACCAAGGCATCAGGGTTAGACTCACAATTTGTTAAACCTCCTTCCTGAAACAGACCACATGTTGGCCAGTACCGTGGTAAAGTTGGTTTTATATTGGACATTGGATATTCACACATTCGAAAAATCTATTATGCCCTTTTGACCTTTTCATGTCAAACCACTTTTGGTGAACTCAGCTTACCCCCCTACACATTGCACAAAGCTTCTTTATTAAAAAAAAACATCCTTTGATTTTTTAAATATTTTCTAATATTAAAAAATGCTATAAATCTATTATGTGGCTTGCCCTTTTGACCTATTAATGTCAAAATACTTCTGATGAACTCCGCTAACCCCAATACACATAAGACAAAGCTTCTTTTTTTCAAAAAAAACATCCTTTGATTTTTTTAAATATTTTTTAATGTACAAAAATGCTATAAATCTATTATGCTACTTGACCTTTTGACTTATTCATGTCAAACCACTTTTGGTGAACTCAGCTAACTCCCCTACACATTGCACAAAAGCTTCTTTATTAAAAAAAACATCCTTTGATTTTTAAAATAATTTTTAATAGGGCTGACAGTTTAACGCATTATTAACGGCATTAACGCAAACCCATTTTAACGCAGACAATTTTTTTATCGCGTGATTAATGCATAGACAGTTAAAGAAGGATTAACATTCTTTCGGATCTAGCTAGACCGGAAGCAAAATTACGAATCCCACTATGGCCACGCCAAGACCAGCCCTACGAAAGCAGCTCGATTGGTTGGGGTTAGGCATTTCACCTCGAGTGGTTAGGATAGCGGATTTGTCAGGGGATAGGACCTGAACAAATGGGTTTACGTTACCTTGGACGCCTGGCCAATAGTAGTGATTGAAGGGCGCGTCTTGGCGTGGCCATAGTGGGATTCGTAATTTCACAGTTCGGAAACAAAACAGACACACACCGCGGCAGCACACACTTGTTTGGGCTTGCGAGTCATGTAGCTAGTAGGCTCGTCACGGCGATTAGCTTCGGAGCGAGTAGTGACTCTACAGTCAGTGAGAGAGAAGTGTCTCCTCTGTTCTTTCTGACCACGGTGGGAAACCTGTAGCAGGAAAAGTTAACCCTCTCCTTGATTTTACGTTGGTTATGGAGAAGGAGAACCAGGAAATGAGGCGGGGGAAACCATAGTCACTATGACGACCAGCCACGCTCGCCTCAGGCATGAGGCAGTACTATCTGCAGTGGAAAATGGAGGTAACGGTGTTACATTATGTGACAGATTATTAGTTCCAAGTGAGAATGTTAGTGTGAAATTGAACATACGTATATGCCAATGTTGTTTTCAATAAAAGAAACATTTGCACAAAGCAAGCCGATCCACTTTATCATGTTGATAAGAGCATTAAAATGAAAAAAATATAATGGGACAAAAAGAAATCAAGAAACATTTAGAATAGATAAAAATGTGTGATTAATCACGATTAATCGTGATTTAACTATGACATAATGCGATTAATCGCGATAAAATGTTTTAATCGTTTGGCTGTTGTTGTTTTTTTTAAAAAAAGCTTTGTGTTATGTTTAGGGGAGTTAGCTGAGTTCACCAAAAGTGGTTTGACATGAATAGGTCAAAAGGGCAAGCCACGTAATAGATTTATAGCATTTTGTATTATTAAAAAATATTTTAAAAATCAAAGGATGTTTCTTTTGAAAAAAGAAGCTTTGTGTTATGTGTAGGGGGGTTAGCTGAGTTAATTAGAAGTATTTTGACATGAATAGGTCAAAAGGGCAAGCTGCATTATAGATTTTTCTAATGTGTCGAATATCCAACGTTCAATATAAAACCAACTTTATCACGGTTTGGCCAGTTTGTTTTTGTTGCCGTTTGTGGAGCCTGGGCTGTCTACAGAGACCGCATTTTTTTTTACAGTGTGTTCAGGGGACAGGCAGATAGCAGCTAGTGAGGAGAGGTTTGCTGCATGTGACAAAAAATGTTGTAGCCCAAAAAACGTGTGACATCGCTTAGAGGACCTTTAATGTCAAAGAGGTTGCATTGTTTCCCTCAGAAAAGTTGTTTAGTTCGGTGGCTGTGAAAATGAGACTCTAAAAATTCTATAAGACTAAATAGGGCCCTACAGGAAGTCAGTGCTACAAGCTAACTGGAGATTTTAAAATATGACTACATCTAAGTACCGGTTAAGATGGCTTGATTTGTCATGTTTTTGTATCTTGTATTTGTGCTTCTTATAGACACACACACAAATGTGCACACACACACACAGAGACACACAGACACACACACACACAGAGAGAGACCAGGGTATATACAGAAAACCCACGAGGGGTGCATACTGCTCAAAACCAACATGAAAAACGTAGCTAGTAATGTTCACTTAGCGTTTTGTTTTGTTGTTAAACCGGTTTCAGGTAACGGCACCATCTATTTGCTGGATGGTTTTAAGGTAACTGTCGGTAGCTACCATTAGCAGATAAGCCCATTGACAGCAACGTTATTGTTCTTATTTTGGCAAAATCAATGTTTCTGACCGGAGTAGTAGAGGTCATAGTGACTGAAAGTGTGATGTGAGATCCTAAAAAGAATCTACACGCTGGTTTCAGGTAACGTTACTTTTTGATGTTCAACACCCCCCCGCTGCTGAAAACAATTGTAGAGGAAACACTGTCAGCCATCACAGCATCTACGTAGAGAGCTAGGAGTACATAGTAGATTTTTTCAGAACTTGTTCAAATAAATTATTTACATAAAAGCAATGACACTTCCACACTGTTAAGAGAATGCACAAAACCACCTTCCACACTGAGACCGCTAACACATGTCCTTAATCAGTCTGAATAACCTATCCACTTCTACTGTCCCTATGCAATATTTTCTTACCAGCTGAGATGCCACCTGTCAACTGCTTGCCCTGGAGGAATGTTTGCACTATACTCGTCATCTGTGTGATGCACCACTCAGGATCTCTGTTCATGTTTGTGGGATAAAAACAACTTTTAAACAAAGAAGAGCTGCTGCTGGATAACAGCGGTCTTTGGAATCGGCTTTGGCCGCGACTCTGGAAGACTTGGAGTTAAGCTTTTCTTTGAGAAAAGAAAGACCGGCACAGAAATCATTCTTAAAAAAGGAAAATGTGTTCCGAGTTTTGCCGACCGGATACGGCAAAAGTTTAATCTATCAACTAGCTCTGCTATCTTCTTTGTTGCTCTGCTCGGTTGTAGCGTGCAGAGGGAATTTGAAAGACAACCGGTAACTTGGTGTGTAAAATGGTGTGTTCCCAGACCCTACATCTTGATGTGGGTCTGGCTTGTCAGGCTAAAATATATCACCCGATGCGGGATAGGATATAATATCACACAAACTTTACAAGATCAACTTAAATAGACATAATAAAACAAATGGACAACTCATAGTTTGCAAAAAAATTATTCAAAAACGTAATACCTCGTTAAATGACGATTAATACCTTTTAATGGCCTTAATTTTTACTAATTTGATTAACTACCTTTTAATACTTTTTAAAACCCTGCGGACACCCTGGAGACAGATACACACACACAGACACACATACATACACAGAGACACCCACACGCACGCAGAGACACACAGAGACACACCCTCTAAGCCTCCGTGTGCCTACCTACCTGCATAAATAAGAACCTTTGTTTATCTAGAAAACAGCCCGGAAATCACCATCACCAAACCCACCAGACTCCATGTAAATAATCAGGACTTTTAGCGTGTATAGAGCCAGCATATCTCCACATGTAAATGGGTGAATTAAGGGTTTATTTCAACCAAACCAGAGTGGTGATTGTTGGAACTGTGGAAAGATGAACCAAGACGGCTTTTGGTAGTTTTATTTAGTTTCTGTCCACTTTGGAGGCAGAGTTTTTTACGATGATTAAAGTCCTGATTATTTACATGGAGTCTGGTGGGTTTGGTGAAGGCCCGTTAAAGAGCGAAGATTGAAATAGATCTTATGAACAAATTCTTATTTCCATACGTCCTATCGTCATATCCTTGCTGAGAGAAGAGATCCCAGGAAGGAGAGAAAGATCAACTGAAGGTTTAATGACCAAACCTGCTCTGTGTAGCCGAAGCTGAGGGTTGTAAACAGCGTCCAGTAGCTCCCGTTGTCGCTCGTTCTCCTCTTTTGAACGACAAAGTTCCTCCTCGTACTCTGCTATCGTTCTTTCAAACAGCCCAAATATCTCTTCAGCAGCCGCAGTTAGTCGCTGCTCCACCAACGCTCTCAGCATCTGGACTTTACACATTTTACCTCTTTCTCAACACAGCAAAGACACTCTGCTAACACTCCTTTCTGCTAGACGCCATCTTGTTTAAAGTGTGAAGTTAGCCGGAGTGAAGACTACAGCTTCCGGTGCAGATTAGTAGCTGAGCTTCAAAATAAAAGTCCGGAAGTGTTCCAGATTTCCTCTGAAAAACACGCAGGAATAAATGATTAAAACACACTTTTGAAGAAAGACAAATACTTATTACATTTTCAGAGTTCTGAGAAAACAATGAACCAAATTAAGAATTATAGTAGTTTGTTTCCCTTTCCTTTCAATGTGTCAAACAGAAGACACAAGTTTTGGACTTGCATTGTATTAGGCTCGAACAAGATGAACCAGATCTGCGCAGAATCGATCACCGGCGATCGCCGCCCAATGCATGCCGGTTATATTTGTGTCCGACTTGATCCCGACTTGCTCTAGTCTTGTCTAGCACACGTGGGCAACGATAATCTCACGAGATCAAGGCAGTCGCAGTTTTTAGAGCCAGGCGCTGCAATTGGTCTCCACCGACTGCAAGAGCCAGACGGACCCAGGGGCATGCTGGGAAACACCGGACTCTTAGCTGATCTAACAGTTGATTGGTTCAGAATCGACTCAACATGTACAAGCTGATATATGGGTCTGATAACATTTTATTAAATTAGAATCGGACCACAGTGTTTCTGTCACTTCCTGTTCAGCCTGAAGGCTGCTGGAAACAGCTGGAAAACTGTCAGATTTGAGAGCGGACTTTTGTCACCGCCCCCGGCTGCTGCTGCCTGCTCTCGTCCACTTTACAGGCGAGGCGTAGTTCATCTCGAACGAGCCTCATTTCATCTGGTTTTGTTGTTTGTCTGAAGGTGAACATTAACTTCACCTTCCTGAAGCAGGAAACACTGAATTATATAGCATACATTTGAGTCAAACAAAAGGACAAGCTTTACATGCTAAATTTGGAAATTTAATGTTATAAATACTTATTACATATAAAGCAACCAATCTGTAAATTTAATATTAATGTTGTGAAACAAGGACCTTTCTTTCTTGAATCGTACTTAAAGAACAGGGACTACTTTGTGTCTATAGATAAACATGTGAACGGACAAATATTAAATGCGGAGTTCTCCAAGGCTCCATTCAGGGGCCTCTTCTGCTTCACATCTACATGCTTCCACTGGCTCAGATTATGTACAACAACAAAAAATGTTACCATATTATGCAGACACACGTTTATGTAACCACATTACCAGGGGACTATGGTTCAATACAAACACTGAGGAAGTGCATTGAACAAATCAACGATTAGCCCCCCAGGTTTCAAAGTTTTTTACTTGCCTCCACAAACAACAAGTGGCTTTTAAAACAAGTTTGAAAAGCCCGTCAAAAGCGTAAAAAGCGTAAAAACGAAAACATCAGTGGGGATCAGTGGAGAGGGATGAGGGGGAGCAGTTGGTTGTGGGATGTCAGATTAGGAACGGGTGAAGGGTGTGAATGCGAGATTATCCATCCTGCAGTAAAACACTGTACTTTCGAATTCTGGGATAAACCAAAGACCAATCAACTGGTAGAAGATTCGAGAGAATTTCAGTTGACTGATATTTGCTTTGGTTAAATATAGCTCTTATGTACACAGTACTTTAATGTTTATGTCTGTAACAATTATTAAATAATTGTCTAACTAAAGTTTATTTTTTTTAGGTAATCACGATTTTTTTTGTTTAACCACAATTAAAAGGTGCTGTAGGTAGGATTGCAAAAATTCAGGACTTAGCCCAAAAATTTTAAGATCGACAACTTCTCAGTCCCTCCGCCCTTTCTGCTTAAGACCAAAACGGTCTCCTAAGCCCCTCCCCCCCACAAGGGAGAATGAAGCAAGTGTGCATGAGCAGTGATTGACAGGCATTTCTATCCATTTTATTTCTATGCGAGGACACCATGAAGACTCCAGAGGCCATTGATATTCACTCCATGCAGATATATTTGTTACATTTTAAGAACAAACCAAGCTGCTTCGGACACATCAACTGACCACCGGCGATAGTCGAATAGACAACTAAATCTAAGTTTCATATGACTCTCTTCTTATACAGCGTTTTGGGCAGTATCAGTTGGACACATTCATGCCCAAAGTTACCTTATGTTCGGTACATCTTTAGATGGACCTGAACTGGTGATATTTTTACTTCTAACAGTCCTCTAATCTTCCTTTTCTGAAGTACACCTAGGTCGTTGTGACCCAGACAATAACTACTAACGTGCATGCTAGTCAACAGATGGTTTACTTCAAATGATTTCACTTTATTTCATCCTGGATGAAATGGGTACTCGGCATGTCCTGGTGTACCACACCGGTCATATCAAACCATTATATTTCTTTACTTTATTAGCTTTACCATGGCCTAATTAATGGCATAGGAGACACCATACATGTCAAAAGACCTTAATCATGTTGGTGTCACTGATCATATTACCTTGGAACATAGCAATGCACAAGTGAGTTTTTATAGTTTTATACAGATCATAATATGTCCATCTCAGGTTTACTTCAAAGAGAAAACTCCTCCGCTCCCTGACAGAAAACACTGTGCTAGGCTAACTTCCCTATGCTACCTCCCTCACATCTCCCTTGTTAAAACTAAAGATAGATTCAACCTGCACTTCCTGTCTCCCTGAAACAGAGAGAAAAGTCTCCTCTTCGATACTAAAATTCTAAACTAAATTGTGCTTAAAAATGATACACAAAATTAAAACATGAACCCAATGTGTATTGAATAAACTCCCATATTGATACATGATTAATAGTGAATCTTGCTAAACATACGTTACTTAGAAAGAAGTGAATATATGTGTGGGCCCTATAAAATATTGGCTGGTTACATTTGTCTAATTTCTTGATTATAATTGATTATATGGCAGATACTACAAAACAAAACAATATCTAATAAAATATTTAAAATAAGAGTGAACTTTTTCCTACCACACAATATCATGTCTTCTATCTAGATGTTGATACATAAAGATTTTTGTTTGATACTTGAGAAGTTTTGCTTGGACTTAAAGGCACAAACATTATTCAATGTCACCAGTCTCAGGTTCAGAAGAGTCTCCAGTCTGGTCTTCAGTCTCTGGTTGTAAAAGTGGATGTGGATGAGAGTTCCTGGCTGGTTCTGGTCCTCCACAGTCCTCTCCATCAGCTTCTTTTACCATCTGACCAACACATTTATGTTTTTTGAAATTAGACCGCTGGGCAAATCTTCTGTTACAAACTGAGCAGCAGAAAGGTTTTTCTCCTGTGTGGATTCTCATGTGCATCTTTAAAGCTCCACTCTGTGTCAAAGATTTCTTACAGACTGGGCAGCTGAAAGGTTTTTCTCCAGAATGAGTCATCATGTGGGTCTTCAGGTTTACACTATAAGTGAAAGCTCTACCACACACCGAGCAGCTAAAAGGTTTTTCTCCTGTGTGGATTATCATGTGTTTTTGTAAATTTCCACTCTGTGTAAAGGATTTCGAACAAACTGAGCAGGTGAAAGGTTTTTCTCCTGTGTGGATTGTCATGTGTTTCTTCAGGGTTCCACTATCAGAGAAAGCTTTACCACACACAGAGCAGCTGAAAGGCTTCTCTCCTGTGTGAGTTATCATGTGTCTCTCTAGGTGTTGCTTTGTTCCAAATCTTCTCCAACACTCCGAGCAGCTGAATCGTTTCTTGCATGTTGAATCATCTTTCAGAGAGTTTAGAGCTGACTGAGGTTCTCTGGTCTCCTTCCAATCAGCACTGTCATCAGTCTCAGGTTCAGAAGAGTCTCCAGTCTGGTGTTCTGTCTCTGGTTGTAACAGTGGATGTGAGTTCCTGGCTGGTTCTGGTCCTCCACAGTCCTCTCCATCAGCTTTTGTTACCATCTGACCAACACATTTATGTGTTTTGAAATTCGACCGCTGGGCAAATCTTCTGTTACAAACACTGCAGCTGAATCTTTTCTCTCCTGTGTGGACTACCATGTGTGAACGTAAATGTGCACTCTGTGTAAAAGATTTCTCACAGACTGAGCAGCTAAAAGGCCTCTCTCCTGTGTGAGTCATCATGTGTCTCTGTAAATCTCCTCTCTGTGTAAAAGATTTCTTACAGACTGAGCAGCTGAAAGGTTTTTCTCCTGTGTGAGTTCTCATGTGTGGCCGTAAATTTTCACTCCGTGTAAAAGATTTCTTACAGACTGAGCAGCTAAAAAGTTTCTCTCCTGTGTGAGTTATCACGTGTCTATTCAGACTTCCCTTGAAGCCGAATCTTTTCTCACACTGAGTGAATGGGAACTTGGTGATATCAGACTCCTCCAGCCATTGAAGCTGCTCTCCCTCTTGACTGCTCCACAGTTCCTCCGGTTCCTCTTTAATGTGTAGGGGGGGCTCTGGCTCCTGCTGGTCCACACTGGAGCTACACTCCTGCTGCTCCTCTTCACCAACAATCACTTTCAGAACATCTGGAGGTAAAGCTGAAACACAGACAGACCTACATTAAATATCAGTCCCAAAAATACTTTGCTAATTAGCTGAATTTACTGTGATAAGGACGCAGTTTCATAATGAAATCATCCGATTTATTAGTCTGGATGCTAGCCGAACTTAGCCCCGCCCACAACATTTGAGGTCGGGAAGTTCGGTCTGGACTTGATCTGTTGTGGAGCAACTATGCTTGAACCACAGCTGTTCGGACCAATCAAATTGTCAAGGCGGGCTTTATGCGATGATGGACAGATGATCAACAGTAACGTAATCAACCACGTCACCATAGAGCGCTTGGGTTGAATTCATTTACAACAAAGATGGCTGCCACTGGAGAATTGAGATGTGTAGATTCCGCGATCGCGTCTGTTGTAGAAGATATTGATGGCGCATTCATTTTAAAATCCTCAACCGGCCCGTCTCAGCTCGACTCAAACCAGCTGATGGTGTTGCTGCGACTCTGCGAGAGGTTCAAGTCACGTTTTAGAACGTAAGAGACGTGTCCTGTTCCAACAGCCAATAGAGAAGTCAGCTCATAAAGTCAGCTATAAACTATAGAAATAAAGTTATGAATAATCCATTTTATTTTTATGTTACAAAAGGTGATGTATAATGGGCCTGAAATTGTATCCAAATCAAGTGTCATGTATTTGGATTTAACATTGGATCAATCACTTATAGGTGAATCCATTGCAGACAAGGTTTTAGCCAAATGTGCCTTTAAGTTGAAGTTTTTAACATCGCAAGACAAAGCTTTTGGATTTTTCTGTAAAGAAATTATTGGTATTAACTCTGATTCAATGTCATGTAGATTTTGCTTGCTCTGCATGGTTTTCTGGGTTGACTGTGAAACTTAAAAACAAATTCCAAGTGCTGCAAAACAATGTTATTCGGTACTAGTGTTAATTTTGTCACCTATTTTTAATTTAGTCTTAGTCTTGTGCCAAATGGCCTTGTTAGTTTTAGTCATATTTAGTTATTCACATATCTTTTTTTGTTAGTCAAGTTTTAGTCGACTAAAAGTCTCGTCATTTTAGTCTAGTTTTAGTCAAAAGAGAACTCAATATATCTTAGTCAAGTTTTAGTCAAAACATGTTAGTCTTTTTTTAAATAAATTATTTCTGGGATTATTTCTGATAACCATTTCAGTCAAATACTTATATAAAAATAAATCATATAAAGTTATATGCAGTACAGGCCAAAAGTTTGGACACACCTTCTCATTCAATGCGTTTCCTTTATTTTCATGACTATTTACATTGTAGATTCTCACTGAAGGCATCAAAACTATGAATGAACACATATGGAATTATGTACTTAACAAAAAAGTGTGAAATAACTGAAAACATGTCTTATATTTTAGATTCCTCAAAGTAGCCACCCTTTGCTTTTTTTTTGATAACTGCAAACCCTTGGTGTTCTCTCAATGAGCTTCATGAGGTAGTCACTAAAAAATGGTTTTCACTTCACAGTCAGGGTTAATTAGGGAAATATTTTCCCTTATTAATAAAAAACACGTCTCCAACTCACAGACCATCAGCACTGGATCCCCTCAGGGCTGTGTTCTTTCGCCTCTGCTCTTCTCCCTCTACACCAACAACTGCACCTCCAGTCATCAGTCCGTCAAGCTTCTGAAGTTCGCGGACGACACCTCCCTCATCGGACTCATCTCTGATGGAGACGAGTCCGCTTACAGGTCGGAGGCTGACCACCTGGTGAAGTGGTGCAAACAAAACAATTTAGATCTCAACGCTCTAAAGACAGTGGAGATGGTTGTGGACTTCAGGAAGAACCCAGCCCCACCTGCCCCCATGACCCTCTGTGGCTCCACAATTGACACTGTGGAGTCTTTCCGCTTCCTGGGAACTACAATCTCCCAGGACCTCAAGTGGGAGCTGAACATCAGCTCCCTCGTCAAGAAAGCACAACAGAGGATGTACTTCCTGCGGCAGCTGAAGAAATTCAACCTGCCAAAGACAATGATGGTGCACTTCTACACAGCCATCATTGAGTCCATCCTCACATCCTCCATCACCATCTGGTACGCTGCTGCCACTGCCAAGGACAAGGGCAGACTGCAGCGTGTCATTCGGTCAGCTGAGAAGGTGATTGGCTGCAATCTGCCGCCGCTCCAGGACCTTTACGCCACCAGGACTCTGAAGCGTGCTGGAAAGATTGTGGCTGACCCCTCCCACCCCGGACACAAACTCTTTGAGCCACTCCCCTCTGGCAGGAGGCTGAGGTCCATCAGGACCAAAACCTCACGCCACATGAACAGCTTTTTCCCCTCCGCCACTAGCCTTATTAACAAGGCCCGGAAACCACCGTTAATTTAATACATACTGTGTACATATACTTATATTGTTTATACCTATACTTATATTGTTTAATATTACATTTAGAGAATGTGTGATGTGCACCAACAACACCAAAACAAATTCCTTGTATGTGTCAAAAAACGTACTTGGCAATAAAACCCTTTCTGATTCTGATTCTGATTCTGATATTGAGCCTCTTCCTTATTTCACCAGTAAATTCCTGTTAAACGACAAAAACAACCACTGAATAGGAAAAGGGTATTTTACAATAACATTGAACGCAGGACGAGGCTGGCGAGGAGAGTTTGAAGTAAACACAACATATGTGTTGTTTTTCAGACAACGGCAGCTACAGACTGTCATACGTCCCCCGGCTGGAATCCTCTCCAGTGAAATACAGACAAACTTTTACACTGTTTAGCTGTCAGCATTATTTTTTGATCAAGGTCTCTTTTATTTTCAAATATAACAAACAAAAGATATACAATTCACACAAGAAATAGTCAAGTCTAGTTCCTGTCCATACAAACAACTTCTCAGTGCCCCCCACCCACAGGTACTGGACCCCCAGCAAATTTCCATACAACCTGACAAGCTCAAATATGAGTCTGCAGATTCATACATATATAATTCAAATATCTAAGTAAATAAAAGAAAAAGACATCTTCAATAAATAATAATAAATAAATAATAATAATAAATAAATTAAAAAAAAATAAAAGTAAAAATAAAAAAATAAAAAAGTATGCTCACACAATTGGGTTACATAGAAATGTTAGTAGCTGCTGTGCCTTCTACAAAGGAGATAAATGGCTGCCAAATGATATAGAATTTTTTAGTGGACCCTCTTACAGTGTATCTATTTTTTTCTAAGTGAACATACCTCATGACCTCCCTAATCCATTGGCCATATGTTTAGGGGGAGGGCATCTTTCCACCTAAACAGGATAAGCGTCTTAGCAAAAATTGTGTAACTTAGGGCACAACCAAAACATGTGCAGTAGTGTGGCAGGAGCCTCCCTGCACCGATCACACGTAGGGTCAACACCCGCCTTAATCTTAGACAATCTATCCTTGGTCCAATGAAGACGGTGCACTATTTTAAACTGAACCACAGCGTGTCTGAGGAATATAGAGGAAGAGTAGATTCGCTGTATAATCTTTTGCCAAATTTCTTCTGAAATCGTTTCATCTAGGTCAGTTTCCCATTTAATTCTAAGGCTATCGAGACTATTCATATTATGTGTTTTGAGCAATGTATACATTCTGCCTATGACTTGTTTAATGTTAACTTTACATTTTAAAATTGTTTCAAGCAGAGATTCAGAAGGGCTCAACGGGAAGCAGTCAGAGTTAGAAGCCACAAAACCTCTAAGCTGTAAATACCTGAAGAAATGCGATTTATGAAGACCATACTTCTGTTGCAATTGTATAAAAGTGGCAAACCTATTTCCAATGTAGAGGTCAGATAATGTGCCTATTCCATTTCTTGCCCAAACATTAAAAGCTTCATCCATCACTGAAGGAACAAACATATGATTCTTTATTAATGGTGCAACAAGTGAAAGAGCAGTGAGATTGAAGGTCCTTCTAAACTGGTTCCAGGTTGTAATTGAATGGATAAGAACTGGATTAGTGAAAGCTGAGATAGGCTGTTTGAAAGGTAATTTGGAAGATAATAAAGCTGCAGGGGAGGTAGATCCAATGGATGCCCTCTCTAACACCATCCATTCAGTACTATTGACATCCGTGCAATCATTTCTCAACCAATACAGCAGTGCTCTTATATTAGCAGCCCAATGGAATACATACAATTTGGAAGCGCCATACCTCCCATTGCGCGGGGCCTCTGTAATATATTTATATTAGGGCTGTCAAAATAACGCGTTAATTTTGCTTAATTAATCGGAGAAAAAATAACGCGTTAAAAAAAATAACGCAAATTAATCCATTCCACATTGACGTTTGACCCGGAGCCGTTCTAGCCACCACTCGAGTGTAAAATGAAGGAGGGAGACAAGAATGTGCTGCCTGGATCATTGATTGGAATATTTAGCTACTTGTTACTTCTTCCTGCCAACCCTGGCTACCGAAATCTGGTGCCCCTGATATGTCTGCTCTTCTCTCTGATGCTCTGAGACGGACGATACAGGCAACACAAACACCGCTACATGGGACGCTAGTTAACACTATACTCGACAGCAGCTAACGTTAGCCTACCGCTAGCTAGTAGCTGGATAAAACACTGTTAAAATGCTGACAGCTAACGCTAAACGTTGTAAAGTTTGACTGTGTTTTACTGTAGAGGATTCAACACCGGTATGTAACAGTCTGCTAGCCTGACCAGCCAGCTGCCACTAGGCTGCGTCTAGCTACATAGATAATAGTGCAGCTGCCGTCGGAAAAACAACACAGACGGTGCGTTCAATGAAACTGGTAAACTACAGCCTCGTGGTGCATTTGAAGTTATTGTAAATGTCCTTTTCCCATCTGGTGGTTGTTTTTGTCGTTCAACAGCAATTTACTAGTGAAATAAGTTATTGTTATAGATTATTATCAAATCATTTAATTTTGACCATATGGCCTTAGCAATAAACAAGCCCTTCTTTAATGTCACCGACTGTTGTTTAGTACCCTTCTTTTGTCTTTTCTTTTTTTACTTTCTTAAAAAGTATCGGTTCAGGCACCATTAATTATGTATGCAATTAATTTCGATTAATTAATCACAGAGTATGAACCGATGTCTACCAGACCGGTATCTACCAGATGGAATAGAAACGCGGATTTCGGTGCAACTTAAATACTCTCTGATGCTGTATTTCAATGTAGAGCAGGGGTTTGCAATAGGTGACGACTTGCGTTTATTTCTCTCTGCAGTGCAGCACCGCATCGAATACCTCTGCACATCAAAAGCGCAGCCTCATTGTTCCCACTGACAGACTCGGCGTCATCTGATTTTGCCGGGGCTTCAGCCCCGACTGTTTTGAGTTTAGTCCCGAATGTGTTTTGGAAAGTTGACTGACAAATATGAAACCGGACGTCGCTCAGTGTCCACTCTCGCTGTAAAAAGCTCTGACGTAGAGCAGCGTTCAAATCTTGCTCAAACATCTTTATAAATATTACACTCAAGGGGTTTATTAATAAATTAAAATGAATAATGTATAATTGAGTTTACTTCCTCAACAAAAGATGCAAAAAAATAAGGTAAGAGTAAATGATGTCCATGCTACATGTGTGCTGACTTAGATATAAACAGATCTACAGGAGAATAAATAGATGAAAGCAATACAGAAAGCCTGAGAGCCTTACAGCAATATATTCCGTTATGTTTTTATATTTGGATTGTAATCTGTTTCCCTTTACATAAAGATATTTCCAGCATATTGATTCAGAAAAAGGTAGAAATAGGTGCATACAAATTCACCAGAATGCAGGAAATGAAGAGTTTAATGCTCAAAATTTTCAGAGGGTGGACCCCCAGACGCCCCCGCATCATAACACGTTAGGCATGTTTTGTTGACTTGTGTATAGGCCCACTGATTTTATGATGAACGAAGTGATTTGCTGTTGCAAAGAATCGTTTATGAATGCAATTTAAAAAATTGTGGAAATAAAATGTCTTCAAATACACTATTAAAAAATATGTACATTTCATCAGTTGTTATTGAAAGTCATCATTGCCAGGATAACACAAAAGATGGCATTTACTGCAGAGGCGTGTGTGGGTTAGGGCAGGCCGACTGGATTTTGGGGAAGTGAGGGGGGGCTCGGCTGTCCTTACCTACTCTAAGGGGAGGCTCACATTCACCCAATTTGAAAACCCCTGGTTTAGAGGATTCCAACAGCAGGATGTGCAGTCTGCAGCTAAAGTTATAAAAGCTAAAAGACACAAACTAGCACTATGGTCACTGCTGTTGTTAGAAAAACAACACAGACAGACACACAATTTCCTGTTCCCAAAGTTACAAATCAACACTGGACAACTGATGGACTGATTTATATTAATTCATAAATGATGATATGTATGGATATGTTATATTATTATAACATGTGACACCCTCCCCGCTTCCAGCTTTGGCAGCATCACAGATTAAGCCTTCAACTTTTCAAAAATATATATTTCAGCTCGTAGCTTCTTATGTAGCCTGGCAGAGTCAGACTCAGTCTGAAACCTACCAGTCAACAACTTACTTAGAAAGCTGTGTGCTGTGTGTTACTGGATGTACTGGCCCTTTTAAAAAAGGTATTTCAACAGGTATAAAGTTCAGCGTGGGGTATAATCTGTCAGATAAAAGCCTCATTAATAAAATCTAGTCATTTTCATCAGGCCTGGATGGCTTCTAACTTTTTAAGGTTTAATGAAACAAAAACGGAAGTGATGGTTTTTGGTGTCCACACTGGGACCCCTTTTGTCGATCTGGGTCCCTTGGCTCAATATGTCAAGCCAACCGTTACCAATTTAGGGGTTAAAATTGACTCCCATATTAAGCTTGAGAAACAGATTGGGGCAGTGGTTAAAGCAGGCTTTTTCCAATTACAGCCAAAATAAAGCCGATTCTTACTAGGCAGCAGTTTGAGACAGTAATACACGCCTTTGTGACCACTAGGTTAGATTACTGTAACGCCCTATATGTGCGGCGCGTCTCTTAACGGAAGCACATAAATATGAGCACATTACCCCCGATTTAGCTTCACTCCACTGGCTCCCCGTATATTTTAGGATAGATTTTAAAATGAATTTACTTGTGTTTAAATCCTTAAATGGTCTTGCCCCATCATACCTGTCCGACTTGCTTCACCCCTACACTCTGACCCACTCACTCAGGTCTGCTGATCAACTGCACCTGAGTGTTCCTAAAACAAAGAGGAAACTTAAAGGGGATCGTGCTTTTGCAGCTCCAAATATATGGAATGAGCTACCTCTGCCTATTAGACAGGCTTCTTCACTGTCTACTTTTAAATCTCTTCTTAAAACCTACCTTTTTCCCCTGGCATTTCCCAGCAGAGGCTGACATTTTTGTGCAAACATTTTTACTGTGATACTTTAAATGTTAGATGTTGTAAATGTTTTAAATGATTTCTACTTTGTCCTGTACAGCAGAAACTAACTTTTTAAACACAAGGCAGAAGCTGCAATCACTTTTTGGCCAGTGGGAAAAAAAGACTGGCTGGTTATAATGTAGGCAGCGCTGGAATGTAACTAAGTACATTTACTCCAGTACTTCTACTTCTACTTCAGTCCAAATGTTGAGGTACTTGTACTTTACTTGAGTCTTTTCTTTTCATGCCACAGGTATTAGTACTTTAACTGCAGTAAAGGGTCTGAATACTTCTTCCAGAAGTGAATCTAGGACAGCGGATGGTTTTCTTGCAGCTGAAGGACTGGGAGGATAAAGTTAGCACGCTGATATAAAAACACGTTAGCTTCAGGAGCTAGCTGCATGCGGCTAACAGGCTAACGTTAGCTTAGCGTGACTATGAGAGCAGTTAGCCTGTCAGACTGACCTTCTCCCCGCAGCTTGGTCTCCTCCGTGTGTTCCCGGTGCCGCTCCATCTCTGATGAACAGACTAAGAAACGCTGTTTGGGATTCCCTGATCTGGATTCAGCTAACGGCTTCTCTCCTCACCGCTCCCGCTGCTCAGCACGGGCTAACAACAACAAACACCACTTCCGGGGGGGGGGCAGGGGGGGGGGGCAGCTGTCAAAATAAAAGGCCCGTTATTCTATTTTTTATTTAATTGATTTCTTTCATTAGGGTTTATTTCGTTACATTTAGGAACCCTGTTTTACTGGTTTACATATCTGTCTATATGGTTCATACTGAATATCCATATTTATTCTGTTTTTCTTATAATATATTCTGTTAATATATTGTATTAGTTATTAGTTACTCCACTACATTCATCTGTTACAGCTTTAGTTACTTTACACGTTAAGATTCCTGCACACAGAACGCATGTAGTTTATAAAATCTGATGTTTGATTCTAAAGTAAACTAGCCGCCAATAAAAACAGCTACAAGTCCAGCTGAGATGATGAGACCATTAAACACACAACTGGTTGGATCCTTTACTCTTTCTACAATGGTTTAATACTTTAACCACATTTTCCTGATGATACTCAGACTTTAACTGAAGTAACATTTTCACTGCAGGACTTTAACTTGTAACAGAGTAGTTTTACAGTGTGGTATTAGTCCTTTTACTGCAGTAATCTGAATACTTCTTTCAGTGCTGGTGGATCTTAAGAAAGAGAAAAGAAATTTTTACAGAGTAACTTTACCTAAATTTAATAAAACGTTTCTGTGAAGTGTGTTTGTACTTTAATAACATAATTAAGTTAAAATATGTGTTGCATTTAGGGCTCTACTAACTAAACATACAATATACATTTTTCATCAATCTGGTGAACTTTGAGAGCAAAATTAAGAGGCTAGATCTATGTAGAATCTGTCATCTTGTAAACAATGCTGTGTTCTTGTAAGCGATTTACCCATAAACACATTTTTGTGCAGTATACATTTGAGTCATCAAAAGGACAAGCTTTGCATGCTAAATTTGGACATTTAATTTCATAAATACTTATTACATATAGAGCATCAAATTTGTACATTTAACATTAATATTGTTAAATAAGGACCTTAAGCACTCATTCTTTGAAAAGTACACAACAGGTGTAAGGAAAGCATTTCATTCTCACGTTATTAGACCGTTCTGTGAGACAGCAAAGGCAAGATGATCTGCAGCTTAAGTCAAAAGCATCATTTAAACCATCAACAAACATCCATCAGACATCATTTTTAATCTCAGTCTATTGATCCAAAGTGCAGCAGATCAAATAAATTAACAGCTATTGAATGAAAATAGTTTCTACTGGATGATACCTGACAGGTCATATGGTGAAAATAAATTACAAATATACTTTCCTTGGGCAAAAGCGTAAAGGTAATCCAGCTCACTGTCTGAAGTTAAACAGACAACTTGTCATGGTGGACAATAAGATATATTATTTTCTAACTCTCCCTCCCTCCCTTCTGACAAACTTTGCACCCTGATTTTGGACATTTAATGTTCCTGGGCTTTGAAATGAACAGCTCTAATACCCTCTAGTCTCGACTCTTTATTTCATCCTGGAGGGTACTCAGCATGTCCTGGTGTACCACACCGGTCAAATCAAACGATTATATATCTTTACTTTATTAGCTTTACCATGGCCTAATTAGTGGCATAGGATACACTATACATGTCAAAAGACTAATCATTTTGGTGTCACTGATGATATTACCTTGGAACATAGCAATGCACAAGTGAGTTTTTATAGTTTTATACAGATCATATGTCCATCTCAAATTTGCTTTAACCCAATGTGTATTGAATAATCTCCCATATTGATACATGATTAATAGTGAATCTTGCTAAACATAAGTTACTTTGAAAGAAGTGAATATATGTGTGGGCCCTATACAATACTGAGTGGTTACATTTTTCTGATTTCTTGATTATAAGACAGACATTATAAGACAAAATATCTAATAAAATATTTCAAATAAGTCTTTGTCCTACCACACAATATCATGTCTTCTATCTAAATGTTGATACATAAAGATTTTTGTTTGATACTTGAGAAGTTTTGCTTGGACTTAAAGGCACAAACATTATTCCATGTCTCCAGTCTCTGGTTGTAAAAGTGGATGTGGATGTGAGTTCCTGGCTGGTTTTGGTCCTCCACAGTCCTCTCCATCAGCTTATGTTTCCATCGGACGAACACATTTATGTCTTTTGAGTTTAGAGCGCTGGGCAAATCTTCTGTTACAAACTGAGCAGCTGAAAGGTTTTTCTCCTGTGTGGACTGTCATGTGTGACTGTAAATGTCCTCTCTGTGTAAAATATTTCTTACAAACTGAGCAGCTAAAAGGCTTCTCTCCTGTGTGAGTTTTCATGTGTGACCGTAAATTTCCACTGAGTGTAAAATATTTCTTACAGACTGAGCAGCTGAAAGGTTTTTCTCCTGTGTGGATTCTCACATGTTTCTGTAAATCTCCACTCTGTGTAAAATATTTATTACAAAAAGAGCATCTAAAAGGCTTCTGTCCTGTGTGGATTCTCATGTGTATTTTCAGATGTGATTTGAAGCTAAATCTTCTCCCACACTCAGAGCAGCTGAATCGTTTCTTACACGTTGAATCATGTTTCAGAGAGATTAAAGCTGACTGAGGTTCTCTGGTCTCCTTCCAATCAGCACTGTCATCAGTCTCAGGATCAGAAGAGTCTCCAGTCTGGTCTTCAGTCTCTGGTTGTAAAAGTGGATGTGAGTTCCTGGCTGGTTCTGGTCCTCCACAGTCCTCTCCATCAGCTTCTGTTTCCATGTGTTGAGTTTGTCTCTGATGAAGCTGTGAGGACTGAGCTTCCTCTTCATCATATTCAATCTTCACAGGGACAGGAGTGAATGGGAACTTGGTGATATCAGCCTCCTCCAGCCATTGAAGCTGCTCTCCCTCCTGACTGATACACAGTTCCTCCTGTTCCTCTTTAATGTGTGGGGGGGGCTCCGGCTCCTGCTGCTCCTCTTCACCAACAGTCACTTCCAGAACGTCTGGAGGTAAAGCTGAAACACAGAGAGACATACATTAAATATCAGTCTCAACAATACTTTGCTAATTAGCTGAGATCACTCTGATGAGGATGCCGCCCCATAATGAAATCATCCCATTCATCCCAGATTCCCCAAAGGTCATCATGCAAAACTGAGCTTCCAAAACCCTTAAAAAAACCTCATGCCTCCACTCGGCTCTGGCTGTAAAAGCTGTGCCAGTCTGTCTGAGAAAATCTCTGAACTGGAAGGTAAGATAACTTTGCTGCACCGGATCAGACAGCAGGGCTCCAGACTGCGGCCAAATGCATTTTGCAACCAACAGCTGTCAATCAAGGTAAACTACAGAGATCTGTGGCTTAGATCGCCTTGAAAGTGAACAATCAAAGGGGGGCCAGTGCCTCCTTGGTTTCCGCCGCCGCCAAAGTGTCAAAAGTCAGTTTCATTCACACACACAGAAATCAACTTGGAGAGCAGAGTTCACCTGCGAGTAGGCCTGCACGATAAATCGTTATAAAATCGCGATCTCAATTCACCCTGTTCACGATTTAATTTTTAAACAAACTCAACGTGAGTTAGGTAGAGACCTGTCTCTGCCTGTTGTTTGAAAAATGAGAAGGAAGTAAAAAAAAAAAGTTTATTTAATATGTCAACAAAACATATGCAAATTCCGTGCGATTACACGTGTGTAACAGAATTCCATTTTCATGACTAGATTCCGCAATTCCACCCGTGTTTTCTGCATCGCGCAAAATCATAGGGCCCTACTCACAGTTTGGAATGCAGGTGAACCGCTGATCAATTGCCAAGTTTACCCGTAATAATAGTGTGAAACAAGTGTTTTCTTTCGCTGTTACTTAAAGGGATACTTCATCCATTTAGCATTAAGCTTTGTATCAGTAGAAACATGGTAGTATTTTCTACTGATATATATATATATATATATATATATAAAATGATTTCTACTTGTATAGAATCTTTTATGAAGATTTTTTTTGCCCAGAGGCAATGGAGCTACTTCCGCATGTTTTCAACCCGCCCACTTCGTCTTAATCCGAAGCGAGCCGAGGTAAGCCGAGTGTCAGCCATCCTGAAGCTTCGCTAAACATTCGGTCTTTTCAGCAGAAAACTTTTATGATTATTTGCATTCAAACTACCGCACATGTGTACCACTGGGATACATTGGTACAGATTGGAGGATTTCGGTGCAACTTAAATGCTCTCTAATGCTCCGAAAACAGACGTTAGAGGCAACAGAAGCGTCGCTGCATGTGACGCTAGTTAACAGTAATAACACATTACACTTGGCAGCAGGTAACTTGTATGTTAGACTACCGTTAGCTAGCAGATAGATCAAACACGGTTTAAATGCTGACAGCTAAACGGTGTAAAAGTGTGACTGTATTTCACTGTAGAGGATTCCAACAGCAGGAAGTACAACAGTCTGCCGCTAAAGCTATGAGCTAAAAGACACAAACTAACACTATGGTCACTGCTGTTGTTAGAAGAAAAAAAACACACACACAATTTTTCCAATTTCCTGTTAACCAAAAGTTACAAATCAACACTTTGGACAACTGATGGACTGATTTATATTTATTTATAAATGATATGTATGGATATATTTTATATTATTATAACATGTGACAACCTCCCCCCTTTGAAGTTGATTCATTTCTTCTTCCAGCTTTGACAGCATCACAGATTAAGCCTTCTACTTTTCAAAAATATATATTTCAGCTCACTTGTTTGCTAAGAGTCAGGTTGGTGACTGTGACTGTGTGATTGTGTGAAGGTGTTCACCAGATAGATACCAACCTTTCGTGAACTTGTGAATTTTGCCAGCCGTCTTCTCTCCTTGATGGAGACAGACGCTGAGTGCACGGTGGGCTCGATGCTGTTTTAAAGTGATGGTTCGGAGTAATTTCACCCTAGGGTCCTTTGCACCATGACCTCGAGCCAAACACCCCCCCAGAAGCTTTTTTCACCTGGGTCGAACATTGGGAGAGTTAGTGTAGAGTAGCGTTATCAGCTGAATAGCTTAGCACAGGGGCTAATGGATCCAGTGATGTATCTCGTAAGTTACCTCACTAATAATGCCCGAAATTATACCAAACTTTTACACTAGTACACATAGGTTATGTACTCATAAAACGATGGACTGGAAAGTTTGTAAGTACACCAGAAGTGTACATAACACTTGCCTGCTGGCTTCTGCTCTCTGCTGTTGTTGCTGCTGCTGTAAGACGAGTGCTTAGGGCTGTCTACAAACTACAACACCGAAAAGAGATGCAACAAAAATATTTTTTAATTTAACTTTTTTTTTAAAGTAAGTGCTGCAGTATAACTAGCAGGAGACAAGTAATAATTTAGGTAAGTTTGGAGACATTACCTTATTTAATCATTAAATTAATAAATATTTTTGGTGCATCTCTTTTCAGTGTAGTAATTTGTAGACAGCCCTAAGCACTCGTCTAACTGCAGGTAGCAGCAGCAGCAGCGACAGCTAGCAGAAGAGAGCAGGCAAGTGTTCATAAACTTCTGGTGTACTTACAAACTTTCCAATCCATCGTTTTATGAGTACATAACCTATTTGTACTAGTGTAGAAGTTTGGTATCGAGATACAAACGTGGATCCATTAGCCCCTGCGCTAAGCTATTCAGCGGCTAACGCTACTCTACGCTAACTCTCCCAATGTTTGACCCAGGTGAAAAAAACTTCTGGGGGTGTTTGGCTCGAGGTCATGGTGCAAAGGACCCTAGGGTGAAATTACTCCCAACCATCACTTTAAGCCTCCAACGTCGCCTTCCAGGCAGCTAACCCTCACCTTAACGTAACTATAACCATTGCCGCGGGGCCTGGAAGGCGACGTTGGGGGCTAAAAACACCAAATACTGCACGGTGGGAGGAGCTGTGTGTGTGCAAGACACAAGTGACAGACAGACGGAGGAGAGCAGGGAAAGGAAATGCAGAAGAGCGTGTTTTAAATAGCGTTTGAAAAAAATAAATCAAAACGCAATGTGCGGCGGCCGGAGGCACAACGCCACACATTAGTCTATGTGTGGGAAACAGTGAGTACTTGTACTTCAGTCCAAATGTTGAGATACTTGTACTTTACTTGAGTCTTTTCTTTTCATGCCACTTTCTACTTCTACTCCGCTACATTTCAGAGACAAATATACTTTTAACTCCACTTTATTCATCTGTTACAGCTTTAGTTACTAGTTACTTTAGTTACTCCGCTACATTCATCTGTTCCAGATTTATTTACTAGTTACTTTAGTTACTCCGCTACATTCACCTGTTACAGCTTTAGTTACTAGTTACTTTAGTTACTCCACTACAGTCATGTTACAGCTTTAGTTACTAGTTACTTTAGTTACTCCACTACATTCATCTGTTACAGCTTTAGTTACTAGTTACTTTAGTTACTCCACTACATTCATCTGTTCCAGCTTTAGTTACTAGTTACTTTAGTTACTCCACTACATTCATCTGTTACAGCTTTATTTACTAGTTACTTTAGTTACTCCACTACATTCATCTGTTACAGCTTTAGTTACTAGTTACTTTAGTTACTCCACTACAGTCATCTGTTACAGCTTTAGTTACTAGTTACTTTAGTTACTCCACTACATTCATCTGTTACAGCTTTAGTTACTAGTTACTTTAGTTACTCCACTACATTCATCTGTTACAGCTTTAGTTACTAGTTACTTTAGTTACTCCTCTACATTCATCTGTTACAGCTTTAGTTACTAGTTACTTTAGTTACTCCGCTACATTCATCTGTTACAGCTTTAGTTACTAGTTACTTTAGTTACTCCTCTACATTCATCTGTTACAGCTTTAGTTACTAGTTACTTTAGTTACTCCACTACATTAATCTGTTCCAGCTTTAGTTACTAGTTACTTTAGTTACTCCGCTACATTCATCTGTTACAGCTTTAGTTACTAGTTACTCCTCTACATTCATCTGTTACAGCATTAGTTACTAGTTACTTTAGTTACTCCACTGTATTCATCTGTTACAGCTTTAGTTACTAGTTACTTTAGTTACTCTGCTACATTCATCTGTTACAGCTTTAGTTACTAGTTACTTTAGTTACTCCTCTACATTCATCTGTTCCAGCTTTAGTTACTAGTTACTTTAGTTACTCCACTACATTCATCTGTTACAGCTTTAGTTACTAGTTACTTTAGTTACTCCACTACATTCATCTGTTACAGCTTTAGTTACTAGTTACTTTAGTTACTCCGCTACATTCATCTGTTACAGCTTTAGTTACTAGTTACTTTAGTTACTCCTCTACATTCATCTGTTACAGCTTTAGTTACTAGTTACTTTAGTTACTCCACTACATTAATCTGTTCCAGCTTTAGTTACTAGTTACCTTAGTTACTCCGCTACATTCATCTGTTACAGCTTTAGTTACTAGTTACTCCTCTATATTCATCTGTTACAGCATTAGTTACTAGTTACTTTAGTTACTCCACTGTATTCATCTGTTACAGCTTTAGTTACTAGTTACTTTAGTTACTCTGCTACATTCATCTGTTACAGCTTTAGTTACTAGTTACTTTAGTTACTCCTCTACATTCATCTGTTCCAGCTTTAGTTACTAGTTACTTTAGTTACTCCACTACATTCATCTGTTACAGCTTTAGTTACTAGTTACTTTAGTTACTCCACTACATTCATCTGTTACAGCTTTAGTTACTAGTTACTTTAGTTACTCCTCTACATTCATCTGTTACAGCTTTAGTTACTTTAGTTACTCCTCTACATTCATCTGTTACATTCAGATTCCTGCACACAAAACACATAAAATCTGATGTTTGATTCTAAAGTAAACTAGCCGACAATATAACGGCTACAAGTCCAGCTGAGATGATGAGACCATTAAACACACAACTGGTTGGATCCTTTACACTTTAATACTTTAAATACATTTTCCTGATGATACTTACAGACTTGTACTGAAGTAACATTTTCAATGCAGGACTTTTACTGTAACAGAATATTTTTTACAGTGTGGTATTAGTACTTTAACTGCAGTAAAGGGTCTGAATACTTCTTCCAGAAGTGAATCTAGGACAGCGGATGGTTTTCTTGCAGCTGAAGGACTGGGAGGATAAAGTTAGCACGCTGATATAAAAACACGTTAGCTTCAGGAGCTAGCTGCATGCGGCTAACAGGCTAACGTTAGCTTAGCGTGACTATGAGAGCAGTTAGCCTGTTAGACTAACCTTCTCCCCGCAGCTTGGTCTCCTCCGTGTGTTCCCGGTGCCGCTCCATCTCTGATGAACAGACTAAGAAACGCTGTTTGGGATTCCCTGATCTGGATTCAGCTAACGGCTTCTCTCCTCACCGCTCCCGCTGCTCAGCACGGGCAAACAACAACAAACACCACTTCCGGGGGGACCGCTGTCAAAATAAAAGCCCCGTTATTCTATTTTCACTTTTTTTGTTATGATTTCTTTCATGAGGATATATTTTGTTACATTCAGGAACCCTGTTTTACTGATTCACATATCGGTCTATATGGTTCATACAGAATATCCATATTTATTCTGTTTTTCTTATATTCTGTACACTGCATATATCTATATTATTATTACTACTAATGTTACTGCTACTACATTGCACATATCTGTACATGTTGTTCATACATTTTTCATATTACATAGCCATATTGATTCGGCTCTTATAAGGTAACTGCTAATACATTGCACACATTTATATTTAATTTATATTACTCTAAACCACCTTCTGTAAACCAACTGTACACTACAGTCTACACTGCACTATATTTCTTGTCCTGTCTATGCTTGTATATCACATTGCACTTTTCTGCTTTTTTTTGCACTTCTGGTTGGACGCAAACTGCATGTCGTTGTCTTTGTACTTGTACTCTGCACGATGACAATGACGAAGTTGAATCTAATCAAATCAAATCTAAATAGTAAAATATAACAATCAAGATAAATAAACACGATGAGGTCGCACTATATGCATATTGTTATTGCACTTCCAGTTTTGGGGTTTATTAAGTCTTTATAGAGGATTCCAACTTCTTCCGGATGGAATCAACACATTCAGGACGTCCCGCCAGTCTCCTGAAGAAGCGTGGCCGTGTCGGAGCCCACGGGACACAGAGACAGGAAATTACTCTGAGTTGGGGCGTCAACAATCGCACAATCGTCACAGATGCATTCTGGGATAGAATAAATAACTTCTGGGTTGTTTGCATTTCTTTGAACCAATCACAGTCGTCTTGGGCGTCGCTAAGCTCTGGACGCAGCAACGGTGGCTCTGCTAAATAGTCTCAGTAAGGAACTTGTTATGGTGGAACATTTGCACCCTGCAAAAGTAAACTCCACATCCAATATTAAATGAAGTTAACTGTTGACATAACACAGTACCGTGAGCTATTTAAATTAGCTGATACATGGTTAAACCTTATTGGTTCTTACCAGTGTATCTCCGTGTGTACTTCGTCCACAGCAATCCCACCAATCGCTCTCAAAACGTCCCAGTTAGAGAGGAAATACCCTAAACATATTCTTTGTAAATCTTTTGCAGCAACGGACAAACAAACCATTGAGTAGTAACGTTACGAGGCAGAGAGCCAGCCGCTGAATGAGTCAAACTAACTTCATGCTTCGTCCACACGAAGCACGTTGCTATCGCCCCCGAGCTTCATTCGGCTCGTTTTCTGTCAACGATGTGGCGAGGGGGAACGTTAAAGCCGTTATAGCCGTTTTATGGTCCTGCAGAGGCTCCACACAGAACTTTTTCTGTAGCCTACGTCAGTGGCCTGATGTTTATACTGGTGCGCTGGTGTGTGCGTCGATCCGGCATGTGTGTGTGTGTGTGTCTGATGAACTGTGAGGAAAACCTTTCATTTTTGTCTGATCTGGACATTATTTGAGTTTTTCACTGTGTTTTGGTGAAACTTTTGTTGATGCAGAGAATTACCAAACCCATTAATCCAATAATTTACCTTACCATCGAACTTGGAAAACATCGTCAGTTGCTCATTTGGACTTCCCCCTGCAACTGGGGAGTCAGACAGAGACTATTGCTTATCTCAGCCAGCAGAGCCCACCCCCACAGGTATTAACTCTTCCTTTTACACAGCATGTGCTAAGGCCCACCAGGAGGGACGGCAGCTATCAGAACACAGCTGGGAGGGACATTTCCAGGGCCAGCAAAGATGCTTGAGGCACAATTACTGTCTCAATAATGCCTCTTTACATCTGTCAGCCCCTTGTCAGTTGAGGTGCAGGATGTTTATTGGGAAGGTTTGGCAAGTTGACACTCTCTTACTTATAAAAGTAAAAAGGAGGTGACAAGGTCAAAGGAAGACAAAGCAGCAATACACCTACGTTACGCCAAGACCGAGGGAGTGACCACAAAAGGGGTGCAAATGTATACCACACCACTGCTAAGGAGAAAGGATATTGCGTTATTCAAAAATAGGCCTGTTCCCCCCTAACACTCTGCCTGGTCAATGCTCCGACAAGAGCCCAAACATGGAGCTACTTCAGCCACCAGTCTCCCCAGTCCCTGGTAAGATGCCGAGCCCTGGGGCCTCATTTATAAAACCGGTTACGCAAGAAAAAGTTGCGTGAAGCAGGGTGAAATTTGCTGTCACAACATTCTTCGCAAAAGTCTGGATCTATACAGAATTTCCAGGCGTAAAAATGTGGCCATTTTTCCGCAACATTTTGACCAGCAGGTTTTGGCATATGAGCCGGGCCTAACAACTAAATGCATGTTAAAGTAGTCAGTGAACCACTCTTATGTAAATAATTATAATAACGTATAACAAATGTGAACTCATCTGAAATTTTGAGTTGTAAAAGGCCATTGAATGGCACAACTGACTCACAACAAAGGGCTGCGTTATAGTGACTTTGCTTCCTCTTCCTCTTTGACTTCAGTCTCGCACTCTCTCTCTTCATTTGGCTCTGTATTGCACTACCCTTCTTCCTGTTAAGTGGTTTCATGTCTTTACCGCAGCTAATGCTTCCTTACTTCTCAGAAATGACACTAGTTAAATGTCAGTTAAATGTTTCCAAAACCAAACACTCTGGGCTTTGAAAGCTGAGAGTAAGAAACTAAACTGAGAGCAAACGTAGAGTTTACACATCAGTCAAACATGATTTAAAGGGACACCCACACACACATATCAGCATGATTCTTCATGATATAGACTTGTCATAACTTCGTACTTACCTCCTCCGTGTGGCTGATTATCAGTGTGATCATCCCCGATAGCGTCTGCACTCTGGTATATTTCCACCTCCCTCTCCTCCCACTCTTCTTTGTCTTCCTGCACATTTCTGTTGTATCTCACCTTCTTTGACACATCTGGTGTGGCATAAATATCTGCAGACATAAACAGCAGCTGCACTTCACTTCCCTTACTGGTGACTATGCTGTGTAGATCAGTCACTTTGCTGCTGTAAAACTTTGGGAAATATATATATAATAATATATATTCAGTAATGTTTCTTTGCCAGTAAAGAACATAAAGGAAGTACACAACAGCTGACACAACACACACACGCACACCCTACGCCCACAAACACCCCCCCCACCCCCCCCACCCCACCCCCTTCCACAAACACACACACACACACGCAACTTGTAACTGTAGTCTGGTGGTTTTCTTAACTATTGTATAAATAGCATTTATTCACATCTAGCCACACAGCAGTTCAACAGTTTGGACACAAGAGGAAATGCTACTTTCGCAGTAATTTCTGTTGCCCCAAACTGAAACATTTCAATGTTTAATGAAGTTAAAGAGTTGACAATTGATGAATTAATATGCATATTCTGCTTTGGAACAATGTATTGGACCATCAGTCTGCCAAACCATGTTTTAACAATAACAGACTTCCACTACTGTAGGGCCCAATTCCATAAAAATGATTGTGGTGACACCCTGATGTTTCCATCACTGCCACCATCAGGCCAAATGTCCCATTGGTACAAAGAAACACTACAATGTGACCCATTGTTGTGTGGACTGCCATTTAGAAGCCAAGAGTTTGCATTTTGGCTGTCGCCAGCTTGCCGTTTTGGAGCCAGAAGTGACCATATTTACAAAGGGTGGAGCTGGGGAGGTTAATGCATTCAAGCCAGTGTTGTGTATGGTTACATCGCCAAGCTAAACGGGATATAGATATACAGATATACTAAATGATGTCGATTTAATTTGTGGTTTATTATTTATGGTTTATTTATAACTTAATTATATAGTATGTATTTAGTTTGTACTTATATAATTTCATCCACATACTGTTGGAGAAATGAGCGTGTTTTGATTGTGTGACCATAAAGGATAATTAAGAAGTGACACTTGTTTGGTTCTTATCGGACCCCCCTCAGTGGACCTGGATTCACTATTAACCAGTTATCAGTACATGGGTAGCGCCATTGTGCACCCATTTACTCATGGTCCTTCAAGCCAGAACCAGGCCCACTGTTGTTGACTATGTCAGATTATTCAGATAAGCCCACAGTGAGGGTGCAGAGGCAGACTACACTTCCAGCTGCAACAAGTGCAGTATTGTATAGTATGTACAAAATCACATGACATGAAAATAACAGACACTCACATTTTCTTCTTTGCAGTTTGTTATCACCAGAGTTGGTCGTCTGTTCTGACAGTCTCTCCTGCTCTCTGTCCAGGTTTTCATCTCAGTAGATTGTAGTAACAACTGCACCAAAACCTCCTCCATCCTGTGTTTTAGTGACATATTTCAAATCAAGATTCAAGATGCAATACTTTATTGCCATACAACTCGGTGCAAGTTGCTAGGAATCATTTAATGACAAATATATAAGACTAATAAGACTTGTTTCTTTTAAAACATTTCTCACCTGTAATGTTCCCCTGTGTCTATTATTTTGTCTCCTGGCAGAAACTGTTGCTCAGGTTGTTATAGCTCTTCTGCAACTTGCTGTAGTTGTTGCTAAGTTGGTTGCATCAGGTCTGTAGCTGGTCTTTGTCCAAAGTGACTAAATTAGCTGATTAAAACCATAACAATTAAGAAACAGACCAATAACACCAAATCATTTTGACTGATGTCTTGAGAAAAACAGCAATAGATATAAGTAAGACAATTTGGAAAATGTATGTATGTTTGGTATGCGGTGTGAAGTTGGATCATGTGTATTGTATTATCATACCTGCAAACTCAGAAGGGCTCTATACAGTGCCCTCCACAATTATTGGCACCCCTGTTTAAGATGGGGTCATGGACTTCTAAAAATTCTCCTTTTTTTTTTAAACAACATAGAACTCAAATGCAAAAAAAAGAGAAAAATCCAACCTTTTATTTAAGTACATTACTTTGGTGGTAAAAAAAAACTTGAAATCATGTGTCCCACAATTATTGGCACCCCTAACAATTCCGCTGAAAAATTTAATTGAATTCTTTTTTTAATATATTTTTCTGTAGTTGCTAAAGTTGGTCAGGGTATCTAGGAACTTTTAAATAGTAATTCATGACTTCCTGTTTCCCTGGGGTATAAATATGACGTGACACAGAGTCCTAATTCTCTTACCCATTTGTCAACATGGCAAAGACAAGAGAACACACAATTCAAGTAAGGCGGATGTGTGTCGACCTTCATAAGTCAGGCAATGGCTACAAGAAAATAGCCACTCGCCTTAACTTGCCCGTATCTACAGTCAGAGGAATCATTAAGAAGTTTAAAACAACTGGAACAGTGACAAACTAGGCTGGAAGAGGTCCCAAGTTTAATTTGCCACAACGCACAGTGAGGAGGATGGTAAGAAAGGTTAAAAAAAAAGTCCTAAGCTCACTGTCACAGAATTGCATCAAAGAGTGGCATCTTGGGGTCACGAAGTCTCAAAAAAAAGGTGTGGTATGGGTCTGGCGTAAAACAAAAGATGAGTATGCCGAAAAGCACCTTCACCACCGTGAAGTATGGTGGAGGATGTGTGATGCTTTGGGGCTGTTTCTCTTCCAAAGGCCCTGGGAACCTTGTTAGGGTGCATGGCATTATGAATGCTTTGAACTACCAGGACATTTTAAATAAAAACCTGATGGCCTCTGCCAGAAAGCTGAAGATGGGTCGTCACTGGGTCTTTCAGCAGGATAATGATCCTAAACATGTGGCAAAATCTAAACAAAAAATGGTTCAGCAGTCACAAACTCAAGGTCCTCCCATGGCCATCTCAGTCCCCAGACCTCAACCCAATCGAAAACCTGTGGGGTGAGCTAAAGAGGAGAGTGCATGAGAGAGGACCCAGGACTCTGGATGATCTAGAAAGATTGTGCAAAGAAGAATGGTCAAAGATCCCTCTCTCTGTGTTCGCCAATCTTGTGAAATGTTATAGAAGGAGATTAAGTGCTGTCTTGTTGGCAAAAGGGGGTTGTACAAAGTATTAACATCAGGGTTGCCAATAATTGTGGGACACATGATTTCAAGTTTTTTTTTTCTAAATGTGTGATTTTTTTTTTACCACCAAAGTAATGTACTTAAATAAAAGGTTGGATTTTTCTCTTTTTTTGCATTTGAGTTCAACAGGGGTGCCAATAATTGTGGAGGGCACTGTATGTATATGTATGTATGTATGTATGTATGTATGTATGTATGTATGTATGTATGTATGTATATGTATATATATATATTTAATAACAATAACTTATTTCACCAGTAAATTATTTTAAACGACAAAAACAACCACTGGATGAGAAAAGACTATTTTTCAATAACTTTGAATGCAGCACGAGGCTGGTGAGGTGAGTTTCAAGTGAATGCAACATCTGTTGCACACTGTCATACATTCCTCTCCAGTGAAATACAGACAAACGTTTACACCGTTTAGCTGTCAGCATTTTAACCATGTTTACTCCAGCTGCTAGCTAACGGTAGGCTAATGTTACCTGCTGCAAAGTTTAGTGTTAACTAGTGTGACATGCGGCGATGTTTAAATTGCCTCTAACGTCCGTTTAGGAGCATCAGAGAGAAGCGCAGGCATTTCAGTGGCTCCGAAATCCTCGTTGCAATTCGTCAAAAGTTTGCAGGTATGATTATGATAACATTTCTTACCTGAAACAATCTCCTAAACAGCAACCTTTTTCAATCTTTAATAGTTGATTATGTTCATAATCGCTTAAAATACTTAAATACTTAAAAAAAACTACAGAAAGCCACTTCATTGTTCTTTGTTAAAAAAAAGAAAAGAAAAAAAAAACTTCAAAGCACTTATATCAGTCTGGCACTGACTTTCAAGCATAAAAACAGATCCTTAATGCATAATCTTAATGCATTTGATCATAAACTCATTTCTGGATACAAGTCTGAAAACAATGCTGCAACAAAAGTATGTAGGCAGTGTTTGAATTACACCAGGGCTTTTGGGGAAGCCCCATTATTCGGAGATGGGAGGGTACTGCCCCTCATATATGAACTCATCCACAAGAAAACAGAACAATTATTCACCATTGCAAAGTTTTATATAAGAGCCCTGCGTGTGGACAGGAAATGGTTTGTGTTAAGAGACAGAACACAGGAAAAATTATTAAATTTAGAATTAAATTAAGAAACGTACACGATGGCAAACAAAACAGTCACGAGTCGACACATGGAGCTACGTTACGTTGACAGCTACACAAAATAAACGTGTGGTCATTATACATTACGTGGAAGGTTATCCACATAACAATTAATTTCATTAAACACAACAAAATATTTTTTACGAAGATTTTTACAAAACTTTGACTTTAATGAACCAGTGAGGACTGATGACCAACACAAATCTTTTGTCACAAACACTGCAGCTGAATCGTTTCTCTCCTGTGTGCACTGTCATGTGGCTTTTCAGATCTCCCTTCTTTACAAAACCTTTACCACACACTGAGTAAATGAAAGCTTTCTCTCCTGTGTGGTAGGGCTGAAACATTAATTGCATTTGCAATAATATCGCGATATGTTAAAACGCAATTTCCTAATCGCAAAGGCTGCAATTTGGTCACGTGACTCGCGAGAGCAAATTAGTCTGCACTCCGCAGAGAAAGCATCAACTTAGCTATGCCGTACCTTATTTCTGTCATTCAGACAACTCTGAGTTGTAGTTTAAAACTTTTACAGCCATTTTAATAAAAGGAAGGGTTTTAGTCGGACTCAAGTCCATACATGCAGTTAATGGATACAGGCACGCAGAACTGAAGGCTCGGTTAGCAACGACTAGCTCTGATTAGGGGTTTGCTCCAGTAAGCTAACTCCGTTATAAATATATAAAGTGGAGGAGACTGCCACTGAGAGGGGTAACAACCAGACTCTGATAAATGACATTCGGGGAGCTTTCACAGCAGCGTGGCTGCGTTGTTTCAACGGTTTTATTAGTACAGTTAATCCCGCGACAAGACCAGCAGCAGCATGCTACTACTAACGTAACAATAGCGTCTCTGAGTGCAACGTTAAGGATGCACACAACTTTATGAGGGGAGGGAGAGGTTGGAGGCAGCTCCTCTGTGTGCGCTGTAAAAAAACAAAATACACCATTGCATATACTTTATATACTATCTTTTTACTTATTTAACTGTCTAGTAAAGTTCAAAGACAGTGTTTAAAAAGTGCAATCCACATGTTTACATAAATTATGTTATTACAGTAAATAATAATTAAATAATCTAAATACTAAGTAAGTAATACTAAGTGTGGTAAAGCCACATTTGTTTTTATATTTCTGCAGTCTGCACTTTTGCACGTTTGTGTGATTTTTTTCTGACTTTCATATGAAGGTTTACACCAGGCTTGTTCAGTGCTCAATTATATTATATTATATTCAGTGGATACAGAGATCCAACTAATCCTTTATTCATACAATTAAAAACACTGAAATTTTATGAATTGGTAGAATATAACCTTCTAAAAACCATGTATAAAGCCCATCTGGAAAGTTTACCAAATCATTTGCAAAATAGATTCTCCAAGAGGAAAAGTAGATATGAACTAAAAGGTACTGAGGTTTTTACAAAACCCAGGTTCCAATTGGCTGTAAAGGAAAAATGTGTCACAATCAAAGGAGTCAGTTTGTGGAACGGTCTTTATTGTAGAATTAAAACTTCAAAGTCATGTGTTTAAGAATTGTGTTAAATTATCAATGTTGCAGAAATATAATACTGCGGAGTAGCAGATCAAATTTATTGATGTATTTTGTGTTGATGTCTTAGAAAAAGAGACGGCTGCATGAGGCAGCTCAAATGACCAGGAACTGTAAATTATTTTGTGTTGATAAGGGGCAGACATAAGTTTTACTTCTTTCTGCTCCTTTTCATTCATGTTAAATGCTGTTGTTGCATTTGTTTTTAAATGAATGAAATAAATGAATAAATGAAAAATAAAAATGAATATACTACTGTGACTGAAGTAGTTAAATAAAAGATGTCATTCACATAAATTCATGCATCACCTAATTTCATCATCACATACAGGCCTGGCCTGCAGGGAAGTACAATTTGTTTAATCTATCCAATATTGTGTTGTTCATTCTATACAATGATTTATTGCTTGTCTTTGTTGAATAATACAGAAGATTAAAAAACAATCGCATATTAAATTGCAAATTTTTGAAAAAGAAAATCGCAATTAGATTATTTTCAAAAATCATTCAGCCCTACTGTATGGATTTTTTTAAATCAATCTGTACAGAACAGCATAGTATACTTTACAGGTTAATTATTGTGTGAAAAATAAACAGCAACCTTATTCAATCTCAGATAGTGGGTTATGTTCATTATCAATTCCTACACATGTAGGAGACAATCTGAAAATCATTTTTATGGCCGCCGAGAGGCTGAGAAAGGGATTAACTAATTTGCCAGATGCGCTTGCTGATAATGATCATGGATCCAACTGTGTTTTGTATATTTATTTGCACTAACACAAACAAGGTTCTGGATCCAGTACATCCCATAACTGTATAACTGGCACATAAAATGGAGTCCAAAAGTCATAAATAACATTAGAAAAATGTAAAAAAACAGCGTTCAGCATAAATAAGACTTGCCTCGTCACACCCTCTCTCCTTCACCAAACCAAACAAGTTAACAGGTATTACTTTGCCTCCTCCCCACCAGGTGCTCTAATTACCGTAAATGACCTTTCAAAATAATAGAACTAAACCTGGTTCTTACAAGTACATTGTCCTTTATTAATAATAAAAAGAAAAAGATAACAAGTGACTGCTAACATTTCCATTACGGTACAAGTTAGTTTTGTGTCGTCACATGTAAAAGCATTGACAACCCAGATTAAATACAAGGAGAGGCATAAAAGCTGAAATACTCTATACATGTACCACTAAGGTATCTCCTGTGCAAAAAGAAGAGAACCAATTTAGTAAAGCAGGAAACACTGTGAATGGACCCAACCAATCAGGGTTTGTCAACACGGTTTGGGAGACAAAGGGTTGGTAGTTTATCAGAAAAAGAAGAGGGCCAAGGATTGATCCCTGTGGGACCACTCTCAAGATGTTTCCTTTGTGAAAAGAGCACTTTTGATTGAGTTTGCCATTTTTTAAGTACTTACGGAACTACCCATTGAAGTACTTAACATTAAAAGCCAAAGGAACTTAGTTTGGCAAGTAAAATTAATAAAATAAATTGTAAAATAGCTGTATGTGAACAAAAGTTTCTGTGAAATACGGAAACATTTTACATTAAGTCAAATAGTTATGTTTTACTAATGCTAATAATATATATATATATATATATATATATATATATATATATATATATATATATATATATATATATATATATATATATATATATATATATATATCCTGGCGGTTAAATAAATAAATTCAAAATGTATGATGAATTCATGTTGCTTACAATTAGGAAATGTGATAAGTTCCAACAAATTGGAACATCAACTAAGAAATGTTATTTCACAGTTACTTCATATAATAATTGATATGACGATATGAACTGATTGTGAACAAACTAGCAGTTCCTTGTCCCACAGAAATATGAGGCTGATGCTGATATTTACGTTACTATACCAAACCAAAATCGTCTAGCAATCTTGCAATTGAACAATTGGAGGCCAATGTACTGAAAGTGAGAAATACGCTTCATATTTCTATGAAAATATTTTCCTTTCTGCCTTTACAGAGTCTGTTATAAACTTTCATGTAAATGAAACCCAGTTCATCTGGCCCCAAAAAGTACCTGAACTAGAAAATGCGTGTGAATGCTGATAAGCTGAAACGCTAAACTGGGTTGTTGTTTTAAAGAATGAGGTAAAGTTGTGCTGTACTTTAAAGAACTCCTCCTAGAGAATAGGATAAAGCCGATCAACTTGAAAATAAACCAGTACAATCCAAAGACCTTAAAGATTAAGTTATTAAAGGCTTGATTTTTCATTGAATGATACTGCAGTGCATTTTGGGCACTAATTCTACGCAGGAAATAAAGTCCAAGTTGTGTACAGTATACACCAGGGGTATCCAAAAAGTAGCTTGCGAGCTACCGTTAGCTTTTTTTTCCCCCCCAGTAGCTGGCCAATAGGTTAACAAACTTAAACACTTCATGTTTGTTGTATAAATAAATGTAGTCAATGTGTAGCCACTTTTGTTTTTTTAAAGTAGGCCTTAGATTAAAAAAAGTTGGAGACCCCTGGTATAGAAAAAAAATCTAAATTGTACACAGCATACACCAATGCAGAGCGGCGTCCAGTCGCATACCCTTTCACACGGGGAGGTGCAAGGCTTGTCAATTGCTGCTTGCAGCTTTAATTGTAAAGTGTTCCCTGAAATCCACACTGTTGCTCATTGGTTTTCACTCTAACCCTCCACAGACTAGTTTTCAGTCTCTGGTTGTACATGTGGATATGGATGAGAGTTCCTGGCTGGTTTTGGTCCTCCACAGTCCTCTCCATCAGCTTCTGTTACTATGTGTTCAGTTTGTACTAGTACGCTACATTACTACATTAATTGTCTTTAGACAAAATTCAAACATTTAAGTAGAGGTGAGGGTCCCCAGTTTACAGCGTTCAGAGCATAGATTAAAATGGATAGAAAGGCACTGTTGAACTGTGGTCATTTGAACTGTTTCCTGTGGTCATTTGATTGGTACACAACAAAATGGCGATTGTCGTAAGCTGTCATGGTGACAATACGCGTCAGTGAGGCAGTAAACTGTGTTGCAGCTCGCTGGGAGGAGAGCCGCCCAACGCAGCTCGGGAGATGTTCTCAGAGTTGCAGGGAGTGAGGAGGGACAGTCAGAACCAATGACAACGGCTAACGTTACACCCAGCCTGGTTGTAACGTTAGCGGGTCACCCAGCCCGCTGTCAGCACAGCGGAACCAGCCAGTCGGAGAACAACTTTATATTATTATTATATTATTAGTATATTTATATTGTTATTTTGTTATTAGCTTGCTAACTCTGCCTTAACGTCATCAACTCGCCACATCGTTCACAGAAAAATAGCCGAATAAAGCAGTTACACGTGGCGATAGTAGTGTGCTTTGTATGGAGGAAGCATGAAGTTAATTTGATTCATTTAGTTTCAGCTCCGCGACTCGCTGGAAGTCCGCTTATGCTGAGGTTTATACGTTACCATGGCAATGGTACACATAAAAATGGCATCCACTCTGAGCATTATGCAGCATTGATTTGAATGGAAATGGCCTTTCTATCCATTTTATTTCTATGGTTCAGAGAGTTTCAACCTGGCTAAGATTCTCTGGCTGCTCCTGGTCCACACTGGAGCTCCACTCCTGCTGCTTCCTGATGTCACGAACACAGGAAGTAGACGTTCCTCTCCTGTGTGTTGTTTCATGTGATATTTTAAATGGCTACTCTGTCTAAAAGATTTCTTACAGACTGAGCAGCTGAAAGCTTTCTCTCCTGTGTGAGTTATCAAGTGTCTCTTCAGATTTGAGTTGTGGTTAAATCTTTGATCACAAACTGAGCAGCTGAAAGGTTTTGCTCCTGTGTGAGTTATCATGTGTCTCTTCAGATTTGAGTTTTGGCTAAATCTTTTCCCACACTCAGAGCAAATAAATTGTTCCTCTCCTGTGTGTTGTTTCATGTGATATTTTAAATGGCTACTCAGTCTAAACGATTTCTTACAGACAGAGCAGCTGAAAGGTTTTTCTCCTGTGTGAGTTCTCATGTGAACCTTCAGATTTGAGTTGTTGTTAAATCTTTTCCCACACTTTAAGCAGCTAAATGGTTCTTCTCCTGTGTGGATTCTCATGTGTAGTTTCAGGCATCCTCTCACTGTAAAAGATTTCTTACAGACCGAGCAGCTGAAAGGTTTTTCTCCTGTATGACTTCTCATGTGAGTCTGCAGATGTTGCTTGCGGCCAAATCTTCTCCCACACTCAGAACAGTTGAAAGTTTTCTCTCCTGTATGAGTTCTCATGTGTCTCTTCAGGTGTGTATTGCGGCAGAATCTTCTCCCACACTCAGAGCAGCTGAAAGGTTTCTCTCCTGTATGACTTCTCATGTGTCTCTTCAGGTGTGTCTTGCGGCCAAATCTTCTCCCACACTCAGAGCAGCTGAATGTTTTCTTACATCTTAAATCATGTTTCAGAGAGTTTAAAGCTGACTGAGGTTCTCTGGTCTCCTTCCAATCAGCACTGTCACCAGTCTCAGGTTCAGAAGAGTCTCCACTCTGGTTGTCAGTCTCTGGTTGTAAAAGTGGGTGTGGATGTGAGTTCCTGGCTGGTTCTGGTCCTCCACAGTCCTCTCCATCAGCTTCTGTGTCAATCTGACCAACACATTTATGTGTTTTGAGTTTAGACAGCTGGGCAACTCTTTTGTTACAAACACTGCAGCTGAATCTTCTTTCTCCTGTGTGGACTACGGCCATGTGTGACCATAAATTTCCACTCTGTGTAAAAGATTTCTTACAGACTGAGCAGCTGAAAGGTTTCTTCCCTGTGTGGACTCTCATGTGTTTCTGTAAATATCCACTCTGTGAAAAAGATTTATTACACTCAGAGCAGCTGAAACGTTTTTCTCCTGTGTGAGTTCTCATGTGTTTCTTCAGACTATACTTGCGGCCAAATCTTCTCCCACACTCAGAGCAGCTGAATGATTTCTTACATCTTGAATCATGTTTCAGAGTGTTTAAAGCTGACTGAGGTTCTCTGGTCTCCTTCCAATCAGCACTGTCATCAGTCTCAGAAGAGTCTCCAGTCTGGTCTTCAGTCTCTGGTTGTAAAAGTGGATGTGAGTTCCTGGGTGGTTCTGGTCCTCCACAGTCCTCTCCATCAGCTTCTGTTTCCATGTGTTGAGTTTGTCTTTGATGAAGCTGTGATGACTGAGCTTTCTCTTCATCATTTTCACTCTTCACAGGGACAGGAGTGAAAGGGAACTTGGTGCTTACTTGCTCTCCCTCCTGACTGCGCCACAGTTCCTCCTGTTCCCCTTTAATGTGTGGGGGGGGCTCTGGCTCCTGCTGGTCCAAACTGGAGCTACACTTCTGCTGCTCAGGGGGAACCCAATCTTTAACCACTGACAGCTGCTCCCCATCTGCAGGAAACACATACAGAGAAATGTTGTGGAACTGTATCTTATCACCTGGATTGTGATTGTTATAAAGAAATACTGGTTGTTCAGTCAAATACTTACGTTACATCTACACTACTAGTCTTCCTTTTAAGCCTTGGAAAACTGTTGGAAAGGCTGTTGACTGACATAAAGACATGCATGCTAGGTAACTAGGACTACAGTTGAAAATTAGCCGACTGGCTAACACTGGCGCATTTATAGAAATGTTGATTAATGTGCATTGTCCTAATCAAATAAAAAAAAATATATATATTAGATGTAAATAATGCAATTGCGCTGTTGAGCACAAAATGGCGCAGTAGGTAATTGAAGTGACTATATGTAACGTTTTAGTGTCTCTGTAACTGTCATTTTTCATATTATGTTCCCATAAAGGCCATCAGAGTCATCCTCTGGCATGGTGAAAACAAAATAGACACCTAGGCGGTCTTAGATGATGGCTCAGATCATACTACGCTGCTGCTCCAGGAACTAACAGCTTTTTTAGTGTCATTTTTTATATTATGATCTTAAATGAGCTGTAACAGCAAACGAGACTAACAGTGAAAAGAACGCTATTTTTAGGTAGTTGTTATTAGTGCCATGGCTAGGGTTAAATTTTTCCCGTGAAGTCACAGAAGGATTTATGGCAGGTAGACGGCGCAACAGTAACACATTCTGAAGGGTCACAGATTTTTTTGTAACACCGTACCCATATGTTAGCGTATACAGACAGGGCATAGATAACAGAAGATTTATTTTTATAGGCTAGGCATAGTTGTATTTTAATGTTATTTAAGAAGTTATCTGCTGTAGTTATGGCTGATCCTGGGGCAGGACAATCACAGAAAATAATGAAATTAAATGAAGAACAACTAAAAGCTACTGTAAAAGGGAAAGGGACGACAGGCGAAAACGCGAGTCAACTTCGGTGGGGCTTTCAACAGATGGAGACAATTAAGAGATTGTATAGGATTCCAAACCAACCCTGTATAGGTTACCCTAAGGTAAGTAGGCTAAGTTACTGTAAGAGACACTTGAAATGCAATGATGCATCTGTAATATATTCTCTTATTGCAAATTAATGATTTTCTGTCTGAGCAAAACATTATTGCCGACTATATGACCTCCCGGTAACATTATCTCAGTAATACAGTGGGCAATAAAGTACTGTAAAGAAAAGACCTTTACGACAGCAGATGTGGTAAAAACACTACCACTTGTGTCGAAAGCGGCCGCTAGAATCAACACAAACTGAAAGTTACATATAGCCACATTAAGAGGCATAACAAGAGACTTGTCAGAATAACAGGTCCAAAGCGGCAGTTACAACATCCTCTACCTTAGAGACTATGATATGAGTTTTGTCGGCCACAGGCAAGCCATTACAACTCCTAGTTATCTGCACACAGCACAGTGTGCGACAAATCTATAAGAGGACCACCTGGGTAAACCATCAGCATATTCCGCTCAGTCATTCCGTTCCTCCAACCCATTAAATCAGACAATGCTTAACATGATGGATAAGATGATGGTGTAAATTACAGCTTTTAAAAGGAGCAAACGCTGGCAGCTTCAGTAAGCCAACCCCCACTGACAACAGCTATATGTGGACTCCCCCTTAATTCACACCCCTGACCTTTAGTCATTATGACAAAAAGTCTCTCCTGCAGAATCAGCCAGCCACCCATGCCTACCGCTACAATTTTGCAAGTTGAGTTCTTGCAAACAGCAACCAACTGTTACCACACTAAGTTCCTGTTATTCGAAGATCATTTAATCAACCAATGCGCCACCTTTGATGAAACTTAAGTTATAGGCTGAATTAAAGACAAACAAGCACTGTTGCCGATGTGGAAGATCACATCAAGCAGCACAATGTACCCTGAAAAAGGCATGCAACATATGTAAAGTAGAGATGCACCGATTACAATATTCTAGGCCGATTACAATTTTTCCTTGAGTTTGAACTATATATGCTATATACACTCCCCTAAAGGATTATTAGGAACACCTGTAAAATTTCTAGATAATGCAATTATCTAATCAACCAATCACATTGCAGCTGCTTCAATGCATATAGGGGTGTGGTCCAGGTCTAGACAATCTCCTGAACTCCAAACTGAATGTCAGAATGGGAACGAAAGGTGATCTAAGCACCTTTGAGCATGGCATGTTTGTTGGTGCCAGACGGGCTGGTCTGAGTATTTCACAATCTGCTCAGTTACTGGGACAATTTCTATGGTTTACAAAGAATGGTCTGTAAAAGGAAAAACATCCAGTATGCGGCAGTCCTGGGGGGCGAAAATGCCTTGTTGATACTGAGAAACACCTTGCTAAAAATCCAGAAAGGGCTGCTGCATACACTGCAGAGAATAATAAATTGGAAACCTCTAGTGTAGTCAAACTGCAAGATGATGTTGCCTCTCCTTTCGCTATAAAAAGGACCTAACCTCAATGAGTAGCCGTTGCTTGGTCCTTTCCTTGAGTCCCTCAATTGTTAGTGTGTTGCTGCACTTTATGGGACACAAGTTTATTTGGCGCAATATGAAAACAGATGAATCCCCTGTAATCTATGATTGGCAGGTACTTCCCTTTGGGTCTACTTTTTGTCCATGTTGTACCTCGTTTGCCCTTCACCGCCCAGTTTTCCTGCATATTGAACCTAGACAGGACGTAAGATTCTCAATTAAACTGTGCTTCTACGTGAATAACTGCTTACGGAGTGTTCCCTTAGTCGAAGAGGCCCAGCAGCAAACAGCTGCTTCTTGCATCAGGAGCATTTGAGGTCCTTCAGTGGGCTAGCAACAGGACAGAGGTCATTTGCCATCTACCACCAAAGGCATGCTCAGAAAAACTAGAGCTTTGGCTGTCGCATGACAAAGCAAAGACACATGAGTCGACACTTGGACTGAACTGGCACTGTGAAACAGATAGCCCGTGGCTTTAAGCACTGCTGACGTAACTATGAACAACCAACAATGAGGAGCATCTATTGAACTCTGGAGAGTCTTTACGACCTACTCGGGACAAGCCCAGAGATTGGGATAATCCAGAGTTACCTGATGCCATGAGCTGGAATGAGCTAGAAACACGAAACTTGGCGCAATGATTGGAAATGATGTGCATTAGGTTCCCAAAAAAATGTGAACCCCATCACCCACATGGTGGCGCTATAATGAAGGCTTAAATAAACGATTTTTGAAGGACCATGCCACTCACACCGTAAGTCCGATTGACTTGAAATTTCGAACACATATGCAGCTCAATGTGCTCTACAAAAAGCCTCTTGGACTGTCCCCCATGATGGATTTTTTGCTAATCTGCATAATTTCAAAAACAGTTAAACAAATAGAACTTTGTCAATTTCCATTCTATCAAGACCAAAATTTGTATACAGCTTTTTGGGACTGATATACACATTTCTACTATAAATGAGCCATTAATCAAAGAACTTCTTAAAGGGCGGGGCTAGCAGGGGATTGCCTATAACTCAACTTCTGCCACAGCAATCACAGACATCTGACACCATGACTGGAACGTTAGTACCAAGTTCGGTTAAAATCCGATTAAGGCGATGAAATCGCGGGACTTGCTGCATCTACTGCAGTGACGAAACAGGTGTGTGTTTGGTTTCACCCCTTTTTATATAGAGCATTAAACCATCTGAAGTGGTTTTGATCAGCTTTGTGAAGCTAGAAACCCATTCAACGCTAATTGTGGCTTTGACTTTGGTGCTTTGACTTCTGTTCAATGCTGCTTGCTGCTTTAACTTTTGGTGATTGTGCTGCTTCCTAAGCCTGCTGTAGTTCAGGCGGTAGAGCATTTGCCTTACAATCACAAAGTTTGCGGTTCGATCCCAGGCTCTGCAGTCTGATCTCAAGTTTCAAGATCTCAGTGTTTGTGCGTCGGCCCGCCCCAGTGAAGCTCGGACGTGTAGACAACAGAGGAACAGAAGAACTTAGCTGCAGCTTTACCAAAATGAAGGCTGAACAACAGAACCATTTTGGTACAAACATTTACTCGCCATGTGGCAGATAGCCCTCTGAGATTTGCTCGCCAAACGGAAAATGTAACCACATTTGGCGAGTGTTCATTTCGGATCCTGCATATGGCTCTGTGGCCTACCTGTGCGCAGTGGATTACCATGGCAAAGTACAACGGTTTTATCTCATGGCCAGATCATGCACAGTCCCGAGAAAGAAGTTATTATTATTTTCCACCAAAACAAGTTCCTCCCCAAAACTATTTTGCAGAGGCACCGTGGCTCCGTCTGGCGCTTAGCGCCGCCCAAGATGATTGTGATTGGTTTAAAGAAATGCCAATTTTCTCCCATCCATGTATGCTGTGTGGACTATCAAAACCTTCCAGAGCAGCACTGTGGAGAATGTCTGGAAATGCGAGACTAGTGTGAAAGGAACCCTACTCCTAAAATATAACAAACCAGGTTCTCTTGAACTTTTATGTTCTTGACTTCTGCATATTGTTTCCCCCTTTCTTTCCCCTAAAAACCTTGTTAACGTTTCTACCTCTCTCTTCATCGTTTTCACTCTTCACAGGGACAGGAGTGAATGGGAACTTGGTGGTATCAGCCTCCTCCAGCCCTTGAAGCTGCTCTCCCTCCTGACTGCTCCACAGTTCCTCCTGTTCTTCTTTAATGGGTGGGGGGGGCTCTGGCTCCTCCTGGTCGACATTGGAACTACACTCCTGCTGCTCAGGGGGAACCTCTTCTTTAATCACCAACAGCTGCTGCACATCTGCAGGAAACAGGAAACGCAGAGAGAGAGACGTTAACACAGACAGAGAGACAGCATCAACAGTACAGAGTCTCTTTTCAAATCTCCTTACGTGGTAAAAAAACTGGTATTTCATGTTTCTGCATTCTGACTTTCAGCCCAAGTAGTGACAACTATACCTGAGGCTTATCTTATTCTTATTTAATTTTCTAGTCTTGCTTGAATCCTACTTAAAGGTGCTCTAAGCGATGTTGGGTAGGGCTTTGACTTTTGCCCAAAACTCATATTCGAAGTTCGTTTGTTCATTAATATTTGAATATATTCGAATATGTAATCATAATTTTGAATATTTTGAACATTAAATGCCTTCAGTAAGACCTTTATTGGTATAAATTGTATATGTTCTGTCCACCAGAGGGCAGTGTATCAGTCAATGTCAATAGGCAGATGATGTTTTCAGAAGAAAAACTATTTATTATTATTATCTATTATTAAAAGTCAGACCCTGGATTAAACACAAACATTATGCTTTCGACAGGAAGTTCGGAGCTTTCACCGTAGCCTACCTATGCAAGTGGTCTGATGTTTATACTTGTGCTCTGGTGTGTGCGTTGAGCCGGCGTGTGTGTGTGTGTGTGTGGGGGGAGTTTGTGTTAGAAAGAGAGAGTGACGGTGATTACCGGTAGCTTCAGAGTGAGTAGCGACTCTAGAGCATAGACTGCATAGAGTCATAGTGAGAGGAACAAAGCGTCTCCCCTGTTCTTTCTGACCACGGTAAGACATTTGTAGCAGGAAAAGTTAACCCTCTCTTTGATTTCATGTTGTTTATGGAGAAGGAGTACCAGGAAATGAGTTGGGGGAAATGCAACAATGTGTAGTTACATTTTGAAATGCGTGAAAAAGGTTTGAATATTAAGAGCTGCCTAATATTCGTTCGAATATCTTATATATATATATTAGGGCTGTCAATTGATTAAAAAAAATTAACTAATTAATCGCACAATTTGCTGTAGTTAATCGCGATTAATCGCATTTTTAAATTGCGACTGAAGCTTGTAGTAATGGATATTTAAATGCTAAATCACTTAACTTTGCAAATATGAAGAGAAAATATAAATATATATATATACACACAAATATATATACACACAAATATATATATATATATATATATATATATATATATATATATATATATATATATATATATATATATATATATATATAAAATATGAATTACAATCTAGGCAGTACTTAATATCATAAATATTATAATATACATAGTGTTTAATCTGAATGACTAAGCAAAGCACATATATCTAAACACAGAAATGCACATCAATATCAATATCAATGTTACACATTAAACCAGTAACCCAAAACCACAAAGGTGTATGTTGGCCTAAAGTGAAAACATTGAGTGTAGTTTTAGATAGCGACGCTGTGCACAGCAATCCATTACCAATGTAAAGCGATTGACTACATTTCCCTTCCAGCACCGCAACCAGGAAGTAGCTTGTGTGACAGTGAGACGCACCAATTTCAAACATTTACTGGAATATAGTCACGGATACTATCGAGTCAACAGCATTAAACATCAGACTGCAAATAAGGTTTTATCAGCGTGACCAACGTAACAGTTATCAAGTAAACAAATCGCGCACGTACATATCGGCAGCACAGACGAAGAAACTTAAACCGCAGCTCAATGTAGCAAAACAGCAGCTTACCGGTGGCGCATCTCTCCTGACGAGACAACATGTCGGAACTAGTACTCGGTCCCGTTTATAGCCCGTTTCTGGATTCTAACACATCATCTTTTTTCTCTTTTGGGATCTTACTGGTCCATGTTTCAACTCTTGACTGGCCCGTAGGCCTACTTCAATCAGGTAAGTCCCTCCTAGAGTAGCGCCGCCTGCTCTTATGGAGACGTATTACGTTTCTCAGCCGCCACATGAAGTAAACAAACACAGCTGCGTTAATTTCGTTAATTTTTTTTAACGAGTTAAATATTAAAAAACTAACGCAAAAAATTAACGCGTTAATTTTGACAGCCCTAATAAATATATATATATATATATATATATATATATATATATTCAAATTACATTGGGTGACGTTACTTCTTGTTGACGTTGAAATTGTTTTCAAACAAAACGAAGACTAGCTCGCTCCTCCCTCCTCCTCCTCCCGTTCCCTCCCTTCTGTGCTTCAGCGCACTAACACCCCCCCCAACACACACAAATCCTTCTTGTCCGTTATTGGATGAACACTGGAACACGGTTTGTGTATGTTTGCATGGTCCAGGTTGGACCACTTTTTGTTGGCGTGTGTGGACCCTAGGCTGTCTACAGAGACTGCGATTTTTTACTGTGTGTTTAGGGGACCGGCAGCTCGCGGATAGTGAGGAGATGTTTGCTGTATGTGACAAAAAATGTTGTAGCCTAAAAAAACGTGTGACATCGCTTAGAGTACTTTTAAAGAACATGTACACTTTGTGTCTATAGATAAACATCTGAGCGGACAAAGAGTTCCCTAAGTCTCCATTCTGGGGCCTCTTCTGTTTAACATCTACATGCTTCCACTGGCTCAGTAAACAGAAGACAGTTGCACTGATTATTTGTCTATAAGCGTTGTTTGCTGTGTGATCACATCAACACACAGTCACATGATTTCTCAAATCTGACGGAGGTTCTCCGCTCTCGTTCAAAACATCACAATTACCTTCTGTTTCCATGTATTGAGTTTGTCTTTGATGAAGCTGTGAGGACTGATCTTCCTCTTCATCATCTTCACTCTTCTCGTGGACAGGAGTGAATGGGAACTTTGTGAGATCAGCCTCCTCCAGCCCTTGAAGCTGCTCTCCCTCCTGACTGCACCACAGTTCCTCCTGTTCCTCTTTAATGTGTGGGGGGGGCTCTGGCTCCTGCTGGTCCACACTGGAGCTACACTCCTGCTGCTCCTCTTCACCAACAATCACTTCCAGGACATCTTGAGGTAAAGCTGGAACACAGTGTGAATATTTGTACAATTTAACATTAAACGTGGCAAAATCCAACACTGAAAATGATTCAGCAACAATTTTAAGAAGACGGTTCCTTAAATTTAAGGATATGTTGATTTTGTTTGTCTTCAATAACTGTAGACTAAATATATCTGGGGTTTTGTAAGTAGTTAACAAGCTTCTGTTGTTGGTCCGAAGGAAGCGTAGCTCTAAAATGAAGCCCACAGTTCACCATAAACCTGCTGAAGTTTTTTAAGGCTGGTTTAGGCTGCATTCACACGTCCTGCATTGCTGCTTCGGAGTAGATTCAACACCAGTGCCGGTTCTAGCCTGCTATATTAGGGTGGGCAGGTAGAAGAAATAGGTGGGCTGAATGCTTAATAGCTAAATGCAGGGTTTTCCCTGCTATTATACGGCTTAGGCGCAGCGCCTATACATATGAAGGTAAAAACAACGGGAGAGCATTTGGACAATGAGCCGACTGTTATTATTATACATCCAGGGAACCAACGCACGGCACAGGCGTCCACTCGTTGTCTTCGGCACATACGTGCCGCGTGATAGTTCACATACACAGCAGCATAAATAGTGTTTCACACACAGCCAAACAGACAGACACACGCACACACACACACACAAAACCAACCTTCCTCTTCATCATCTTCGCTCTTCACAGGGACAGGAGTGAATGGGAACTTGGTGATATCAGCATCCTCTAGCCCTTGAAGACGCACTCCCTCCTGACTGCTCCACAGTTCCTCCTGTTCCTCTTTAATGTGTGGAGGGGGCTCTGGCTCCTGTTGGTCCACACTGGAGATACACTCCTGCTGCTCCTCTTTAATAACAATCTGGCTTTTGTCGTCTGGAGGCAAAGCTAAAACACAGACAGAAGTAAGGCTGAATCCCATTTTTCTGTCTTACCCCCTTCCTCTACGAAAGAGAGTGGTGAAAACTAGGGGTGAAAACATACCGCTATGAAATGAGACACCACTTGGTTACGGTTATGTCATCATAGATCTTTGCTAGCTGGCTGCGACATCACCAGAGGCGACAAGTATTGATCAAAAACTTCCAAGATGCCATCTGCAAGTGTGTGTGTATGTTGATTGTGTGGGTTTTGACAACACATATAATGGGGTGGTGATGGCGCAGTGGATATGACACATGCCTTTGGTGTTCGATTTGAACCCAGATCGATTCCCACTGCGATACATCAACCAACGTGTCCCTGAGCAGGACACTTAACCCCTAGTTGCCCCAGAGACGTGCAGCCTCTGACATATATAGCAATTGTAAGTAGCTTTGGATGAAAGCATCAGCTAAATGACAGGTAATGTAATATATAATGTATAAAACTAAAAAAAGACACACAAGACCACAAACAAAAACTACAGCTATTCTGATGCCTGTTGGCCAGTAACCTTTCCCTCCAACCCCATTTCTTTCACTAGTGTCCTGTATCATAACCAACAACAATGTACAGGTGCTTGAACTGAATTACAAATGATTACAATAATACAGTACCAATACAATGACTACAACATGAACGCATGACTCCTATAGTTGCTGTGCAGCATATTTTGATTTAAGAAACTTCTGCTCGTTTTCAGCCCGAAAGTGAATCGGCTGCTGGGTTTCCTCCTTCCTCCTTCTTTCCTCCTGTGTGATACAGGACGGTATGTGTAAAGTATGTATCAATGTCTCCAAAGCAAGAAGTGTTACACACTCATATCAAACGAAATTCGCTGCTAATGGAGTTTAGTTAAAACTGCAGACATGCATGGAGTCCATTCAAGGCTAGTTGCTAGTCATCTAGTTCAAGATGTAGCTTGTCGGTATGCTAGGCTAGTTCCAAGTGATCGGAAAGTGTGAAAATCATTTCCAGTAAAGGACAATGTTGCAACAGTTGTTGTTTAGGGACCTTAAACATGCACGAACGGTCTCAGAGTCATCGCTGCAACCAGGAGATGAAGTAGAGCGGAGTTCCACAACACCTTGCACATCTTTGTCTCTGCCACCCCAGGATGCTAGCGCGGTTAGCGCGGCTAGCGCAGGTGCTAGTGCCTATGTTTCTGACTCACTAGTGGATATGTCTTCCGTGGATGAGCCCGCAACTCATCCAGTTGCTTCTTCTGCTTTAGCGAGTTTAATTGTGTAGGACCGCCAGAGGATAACAGTAAGGTATGTGAAGGCTACTCTACCTGTGTTGTATTATGTCGTTATACGAGATATGGATTAAAAATAATCGATTCATAACTCGCTACAGAGCTGCAGTCACATTTCTATAACAGCTTGTTACTGTTGTCAAGTTGTTTTTCCCTCATGGTTTTCTCTTGTTATGGCCAATGATGCTTTAGGGCTTGTTAATGTGATTTATTTAAACATGTTTATGACATGAATCATCACACTAAAGTAACAGTTTGTCTCGGTTGGATATAACTTGAGTCTTGTTTTACATGACAGAGGACGTGGTCAATGAACAAGTTCTGTGCCAGAGTATTGAAACGGGATCTGTCGGGCAGTGTTGATCTGTATTGTTGAAAACTTAAAACAATTAAACAGAATTGTGAAATATTAGGCCTCATGTTATATGAGCAGAACTAAACTATGTTTTGGGGAAATATTAGATTCCTGACCACTTTTACAGTCTATAGGCCTTAGATGCACTATAGCGCAGCCAGGTATGGTGGTAATGGAGATTGCGAAGCGCTCTTCTTTTGGTCTGAACCAAGGAGAGCGGATCGTGGATAGGTCCGTCATTTGCACCGAAACTTTTTACAATGCAACAACATATGTAAAGAGCATCAAGCTATTAAAATATCTATTATGTAAGCACAGATAATATATCAATATATTAGTAAGTCATTTGTATTAAGTTAAACAGTGATTTGATAAAGTTTTTTAATTTAAGGCCCACCCACAATTGGTCTGGCCCATCCAAAACTGGAATCCTGGCGCCGTGCCTGGCACACGCATACAGTCAGAGACACGCACACACACAAGCCTAAGTTTAAATGGGTGAATTAAGGGTTTATTTCAACCAAACCAGAGTGGTGATTGTTGGAACCGTGGAAAGATGAACCAATACGGCTTTTGATAGTTTTATTGTGTTTCTGTCCACTTTGAATGCAGAGTGTTTTACAATGATAAAAGTACTGATTATTTACACGGAGTCTGGTGGGTTTGGCGACGGCCTTTTAAATAGCGAAGATTACAATAGATCTTATGAACAAATACCAATTTATATACTTCCTGTCGTATCGTTAACTGAGAGAACAGATCACAGAGATCAACTGAAGGTTTAATGACCAAACCTGCTCTGTGTAGCCGAAGCTGAGGGTTGAAAACAGCGTCCAGTAGCTCCCGTTGTCGCTCGTTCTCCTCTTTTGAACGACAAAGTTCCTCCTCGTACTCTGCTATCGTTCTTTCAAACAGCCCAAATATCTCTTCAGCAGCCGCAGTTAGTCGCTGCTCCACCAACGCTCTCAGCATCTGGACTTTACACATTTTACCTCTTTCTCAACATAACTAAGTGTCTCTGCTAGACGCCATCTTGTTCAAAGTGTGAAGTTAGCCGCTGTAAATACTACAGCTTCCGGTGCAGATCAGTTGATGAGCTTCAAAATAAGGGTCCGGAAGTGTTCCAGTTGCTGAGCTTCAAAATAAATGTCCAAAATTGTTCAAGACTTCGTCAGAAATACACACAAAGAAGATTGATGATTAAAACACACTTTTGAAGAAAAACACATACTTTATTACATTTTCAGAGCTCTGAAAAAAGTTTTAATATCATAAATGTACATTTATTATATTAGCTAACCCTTACACATTGACATTACAAAAACAAAGAGAGACTCAAGATTTCACTCTTTGTAAATCCTCACAGGGTTTGTCCAGCCAATACCAGGAGATAAAACCCTCCCAGAGTCACTGCAGTACCTCTGAAACGCCTTCAACCCTTGTTGGGTTGGGTACCAAAACTCTGTACTTTTTAGGGTACGAACCAGATTAGGCCAGTACTAATGGGGACCAAATCCCTAGGGCTGCTCCCTCTTAGTCGATTAGTCGACTAATCGGTCGTTTTGGTCTTAGTCAACTTAGATTTCTTTAGTCGATTAGTCATGTTTGATGCTTTTTTTTCATGCTGAATGACTTATTTCCAAGAAACGTACGAGCACATCTCTGGTAAACACAATAATTAAAGTGGTGCTTTTGCATGACTCTTAGTGGAGAAACTCAGATTTACAGATCTGTCGATTAAATCAACTAATCGATTAGTCGATACAATTGAATGAGTGGTAGTCGACTAAGAATTTCTTCAATCGAGAACAGCCCTACAAATCCCAATTTTTTTCTAGACACATCTATAGCCTGTTTTATGACCACAGCTTTTGCCTCCTGTTTTTGATACCTTCGCATGAGATTGTACTTTGTAAAATAAACTTCATTACCTCTTTACCTCATGCTTTTGAGTCCTCTGAGCTACCTGACAACTAGTAAATTATGTGTAGTGTGTTCCCTTCATCAATTCTTCATGTATTAATCTTGTATTTGTGCTGTATACTGTTTTGTTGATGTGCCTTTGTTGTCCATCTTTAGTCTTATTTTATTTATTCTTAGTTATTTTATCAACTGGCAGCCCCAGAGACAGAATGCTGATTTTGAACAGGTCTTTAAAAGGTACAATATGTAACATTTCTGCTTTAAAATGTCTAAAAATGACCTAAGTTATATATTTTAAGAGTTGTGTTATAACACTATCCCAAATGTTTCCACCAAATGTCAAACCCAGAGAAATCTGTTAATTTATTTTCAGACACGGCACGTTTCCTTTAGTCGCCCGTCAGTGGCGTCATATGACCTTTCACCCTCCAGTTACTCTAACTTCCGTCAGAACACTGGCACCAAGATGATACGTTCAGGAGTAATTGTAAATCATACAATGTCACAGAAAAAAAATACTTGTAACCATAATACTGCTTTTTTTTGCCATACAGCATCATTTTGTGATTAATTACATCCCACTTTTTTATCACAGTAATACAACAGAGACCTTATCTATTTTGAAAGTTCAATATCATACCAGCTTGACGTTACTACAATGTGCTAACGTTGATGCTAAAGCTTTGTGGGTAACATTATGAGGTTACAACATCGTTCAACACGCTAATAAAGTTATTTTTATTATGACTGTTTCGACCACAGCTAACAGGACTGAGCTAACCCACGAATAACTTCACTAGTAACGTTAACGTTAGCTGTATAGATAGATTAATCTAATGCTAATTTAGCCAAAGTAGCACACCCCGGTCTATCTGCCTCACTCCCCTGGCGCAGAGAGACTCAGTCGGGATGACAGCTGACAACAGCCCCGGGACATATAGCTAGCTAGTTACCGTTAGCCCCCAGTCAGCTATCAGCCAGCTACTTCCATTACAGCAACCCCCCCGGCCAGAACTTATCTCCAGTGTCTGGTGCTTACGACGCTAACGGCAGTTTAATTAAACGTCGGGAAACAGACCATATCAGACCCAGCACCGAGTCACAACAGCGGCAACATCCATAGCGGTAGCTAGCTACATCTCCGTAGCGCTACCAGTGTATGTGCCGAAAATCTCCTCCCTGCCGAATTTCTCCCCCCTTCGCGTTTAGCTGTCTTTACGGTTAGCTAAATTAACCCGACAAAAGGTGGGTTAAGCACCAAAACAAAAAGTTAAGATTACTGAAAAGTGAAGGGGAGATAATTCCGGGCAGCTGGGAGATGTTCTGCTGCTGCACAACAGGCATTGAACGTCCTGGCTCGCTATCGCGTAGATTCCCCCGACAATCCCCACCCACACCCGTCTCTCAGCCTCGTTTAGTAGCTAGCTAGCGTTACAACAAACCCCGTCCGCCCCGGTGTTGAAACCATCCAAAAGGTGACATTGATATGTGAAATATTTTGTGTTTTAGCTGCTGGCTACTGTTAGCTTGCTGGCTCACTAGCTAACTGGTCAGCTACAAATAAAAATCTAATCAAGAAAAACGTAATTATGTTGGGGAAACTGCAGCTATTTTATTACAATAACATGAATAAACGTAACGTGAATAAACTTGAATGGGTAAACTCGTCCGTGAACTGATACATTCTAACCAGCAGCGAAGGTGTTTAACACTAAAAACTCCCATAATTCCACGCAACTTCCCAACATCATCAAAAGTCCAGTGTTACAGTCCATTGTTTAGGTTGAGAGACCCCTAGCGGCAGAAAGTTACATATTGTACGTTTAAAACACCAGATTACATTACATGTCAACATTTTTAAAAGTGGGGCATCGAAAATTGATTCCATGATTTCTTTTTTAACTTAAATTGTTCATTTGTTCTATTCTTTCATTTCAGAGTACAGTAAGACATTGAACTGCATATATTTCAATAAAAACCTGGAAAAATTGGGGTGTTCTAAAACTTTTGACCGGTAGTGTAAATGCACAAACGTTATTCCATGTCACCAGTCTCAGGATCAGAAGAGTCTCCAGTCTGGTCTTCAGTCTCTGGTTGTAAAAGTGGATGTGGATGTGAGTTCCTGGCTGGTTCTGGTCCTCCACAGTCCTCTCCATCAATTTCTGTTTCCATCGGACCAACACATTTATGCGTTTTGACATCAGAACGCCGGAAAAATCTTTTGTTACAAACACTGCAGCTGAATCTTTTCTCCCTTGTGTGGACTACCATGTGTTGCTGTAAACTTCCTCTCTGTGTGAAAGATTTCTTACAGACTGAGCAGCTAAAAGGTTTTTCTCCTGTGTGAGTTCTCATGTGCATCTTTAAAGCTCCACTGTGTGTCAAAGATTTCTTACAGACCGAGCAGCTGAAAGGTTTTTCTCCAGAATGAGTCATCATGTGGGTCTTCAGGGTTCCACTAAGAGTGAAAGCTTTACCACACTCAGAGCAGCTAAAAGGTTTCTTTCCTGTGTGAGTTCTCATGTGCTTCTGTAAACATCCATTCAAAGTAAAAGATTTATTACAAACTAAACAGCTGAAAGGTGTTTCTCCTGTGTGGATTCTCATGTGTGACCGTAAATTTTCACTCTGTGTAAAAGATTTATTACAGACTGAGCAGCTGAAAGGTTTTTCTCCTGTGTGAGTTATCATGTGTCTCTTCAGGTTTCCACGTTCAGTGAAAGCTTTACCACACTCAGAGCAGCTGAAAGGCTTCTCCCCTGTGTGGATTCTCATGTGATTCTGTAAACTTCCTCTCTGTGTAAAAGATTTCTTACATACTGAGCAGCTGAAAGGCTTCTGTGCTGTGTGAGTCATCATGTGTTTCTTCAGATGTGTCTTGAAGCAAAAACTTTTCCCACACTCAGAGCAGCTGAATGTTTTCTTACGTCTTGAATCATGTTTCAGAGCTGACTGAGGTTCTCTGGTCTTCCAATCAGCACTGTCATCAGTCTCAGGTTCAGAAGAGTCTCCAGTCTGGTCTTCAGTCTCTGGTTGTAAAAGTGGATGTGGATGTGAGTTCCTGGCTGGTTCTGGTCCTCCACAGTCCTCTCCATCAGCTTCTGTGTCCACGTGTTGAGTTTGTCTTTGATGAAGCTGTGAGGACTGAGCTTCATCTTCATCATCTTCACTCTTCACGGAGACAGGAGTGAATGGGAACTTGGTGATATCAGCCTCCTCCAGCCCTTGAAGCTGTTGTCCCTCCTGAGTGCTCCACAGTTCCTCCTGTTCTTCTTTAATGTGTGTGGGGTGCTCTGGCTCCTGCTGGTCCACACTGGAGCTACACTCCTGCTGCTCAGGGGGAACCTCCTCTTTAACCACCAACAGCTGCTCAACATCTGCAGGAAACACATACAGAGAAATGTTGTGGAACTGTATCTTATCACCTGGATTGTGGTTGTAATAAAGAAATACTGGTTGTTCAGTCACTTACTTACGTTACATCTGCACTAGGTATGGGCGATTGAGACGATATGCAATATAAACGATACAAAATTTTACGATATGATAGAGATTTTAATTATATTGCGATAATTCATGTTGATGACGCAATCTACCTGGGAAGTTTAGAGCCACGAGCTGCAACCGGCTGCAACGCGTCATCGTCATCTTGAGTAAACCTGGCTGAATGCGAAACAAGGAGCTGGTGAAAAAAACCGGTGCAACATCCATTATTTGGACTTGGTTTGGATTTAAGCAATTACAACGGACCTGTGGTCAAGCCGTACCATGGAGCCTTTCATCAGCCTGACCATTCATTATATAACGGACGACTGGAATCTTGGCAGCTGGTGTTTGCAGACGTCGTACTTCCCCGTTGAACATACAGCCGTGTGTGTGTGTGTACAGCGGCGGAGTGGGACCAAAAAATGTACCGGGAATTTTTTTTTTTCATTTTGGGCATTATTAGTGGGGTAACTTACGAGATACAAACGTGGATCCATTAGCCCCTGCGCTAAGCTATTCAGCTGATAACCTAACTCTCCCAATGTTCGACCCAGGTGTAAAAAGCTTCTGGGGGGTTGTTTGGCTCGAGGTCATGGTGCAAAGGCCCCATATGGTATAATTACTCCGAACCATCACTTTAAGAGGTAGGGTTAGAAGAGAGATCTCGGAATAACAGTGTGGACTTTACTGCATTCAAATGGTTTAAGTTGTGCGTCTCTGATGAACTGTGATAAAAACTAATATTTTTTCTAATCTGGACATTACTTGAGTCTTTCACTGGTTTGGTGAGACTTTTGTTGATGCAGAGCTAATCTAATCACCATTGGGCTTCCTTATGCTAATTCTAGTTAGCTGTACCTTGCTAGTTATAGTAAGACTGTAGTATTTGGACAATCCTTTATGTAGAGAGCTCAAGCATAACTATGTCCAGAAAATGCGGCAACCACTGTTTTATACAAAGCGAGAGGGGGGGGGGCGCTGAGCTATCATTTTCTTGGTCGCGGTTGAGCCAGCTAGCCAAAAATGTTTCTGTCTCCCAAGTAGGTGTAATTTAGAGTCATCATTAAGTAACAAAACAATCTGGTCAGTAGGAATTCAACATCCTATCACATCAGATATTATTGATGTTGTTTTATTCCAAAACGCATGCACCTGTACACACTCCCAGACCATGTGCAGGAAAGTTCCAGTTTGTTCAGGTTGACAGAATGTGCAATAGGGAGTGGGAATGGCTTTAGAGACGCATCTCTTCTGAGGAGTCCAATATGTCCTATGGCATATGTTGTGGATCTGCTGGTGATTTGGGTTTTTGGAACAGTGGGAAATTTTGTCCCAAACTGTCTCCCAATTAATTACGTTCCCCTCTGGGCTCAACGCTTGCTCCTATTTCTTTACTATTGGGAGTTCTCCTACGTATACTTGCACAAGTTTAGCATAAATCCCAGATACTAATCCTCTCACAGGAGAATCAACAGCCATTTAATGATTGGGTGCGTCTCAAGACTGTTCCCCTATGGTAGAGGTGGGCGATATATCGTTTAGACGATAATACCCAAATTGTTGTCTGGACGATATGCAAAATTGGGATATCGAATATTTCATAATTTGTACAATCCGACCCCCAAACGTGAAAAGAGCGCTAGCACGCCGAGCTAGCTATCTACCGGCAGAATGAGAACATAACTCCGGTAGGACCAGAGGCGGAGGACTGCATTTATGTGCAGAATGAATGGAGTACCAACTGCAGGATCGTTGCCCAGTACAGCTCACCTGACCTGGAGCCGTGTCGGTAATATACTGACCATTTTATTTACTATGAAAACAGCACACTGCCATTTATATAGCCCCCGATGCTAACGTTAGCACAAGTTTGGTTCACTGCTAACCATGGTGAACAAACTGCAGCGCGATCACCTGGATACGGGATACAGGGGACTTTTACAAGGCGTCCTTAAAGTCTGTTCCCCTCCAGCTTTCTCCCAGCATGTAGATTGTGTTACTAGAGGGAAGAACACACTAGACCATGTATACTCTAACATCAAAAAAGCACACAGAACTGCACCTCTCCGTCACCTGGGCCAGTCAGGTCACATCCAACTCCTCATCCCAGCATAAATCCCGGTCAGAAGGACTATACAGCCAAGTAGAAGGACTATCAGAACCTAGTCTGACCCGGCCCTGTCCCAGCTCCAGGACTGCTTCCAATAAGGACATGGTGTGTGCAATATGTTACAGAACAGAGCTCTTTGTTTATTGTTATGATTTCATCTTGCTTGTACATTTTCCCAAGAGAACCACCGAAATAGCCTCCGAACAGGGCTTCTTTTAACTTCTAGAAGGATTTCAAAAATATCGTCTGAATATCAATATCGGAAAAAAATATCGAGATATTAATTTTTGTCAATATCTCCCACCCCTACCCTATGGTACTCCATAACATTTTAGGGTTGACCTTAAGCGAAGATAAAGGAAGAAGGATGTTTTAGGGATCTCAAAGCTAGCTATCAGGTATTCAAAACTTAACATACCTTCCCCATTGAATAGCTGGTCTAGAGTAAAAATATCTCTGTCACTGGTTATAAAATATGGGTTTGTTACCCAACATTAAGTGTATGTTGTGCCAAATTGGGGTGTTCAAATGCCACTTATTGGTGTAGCATAGCTGCTCCTCCACCTACTTAAAGTTGGTGAATGTGTTGGTGATAATAGAGCCGTAGACACACACCTGTAAAGGCAAGGTCCTGCAGTCCTTGATCAACTACCACTTTGCTCGTTTGAAAGCCATGATGTCTCTCTCTCATGGGTGGGCTAAATTCTCTGGGCGGGCAAAATCTGCTCCTTATCGGCCCATATGAGCTTTCATTTTCTCAAAAGGCAGAGCAGGAGTCCCAGAGCTCGGTTTACACCTATCACCATTTCTAGCCACTGGGGGACCATAGGCAGGCTGGGGGAACGCATATTAATGTTAAAAAACCTCATAAAAGTGAATTTTGCTTTGGACTGATGGAATTCCATCCAACCTCGGTGTTTTCCCTTTCTTAGCTGTTTTTAACACTAATTTGAGTTCCTCTAACGTAATAGTATGACTCAGTTCTACTGCCTCCTCTGGGTCGAGATGAGGCAGGTTTAGCTCTTTCATGAATTGTTGGGACTGTGTCGGATCCGGATTGCAGGAGGATTCATACAACTTTAAATAAAAGGATTGGAAAGTGGCAGTGATATCTTTAGGATTCGTTGAGATACCTCGGTCCATCTGTTCTATTTTCATGAACATTGGAGATTTATGAAGCCAGAATGTGCAGTAGTTGTCTCCAGAGAAACACTCTGATCCACTGCGGGCTCAGTTTAAATAATAGTTGCAGCTCTAGACGTGTGAGAGCTGGAAGAAAAAACGCCGTTCTCGTTTTACAAATGTTTCTTTCAGGGTGGAAGTGAGTTCCAAGTTTCTGTCGCTTTTATAAATTTGTGTCGTTTTCAACGACATTCCTATCTATTGTTAGGTGGTGTGCTTCAAACATCATTTGTGCAGTTTTTAGATCGACTGGATCAATAATCTCTAACTTTTTAGTGACAGTATGTTGCTTTTTCTTCGACATTCTTGTCACTTTTACCCCCCATCAAATCGACATTATTTTAAACGTTTGTATCCCTTTTATATGTTTTTTCCCCAACACACACACACACACACACAGAGACAGAAACACTGTCACACACACACACACACACTTCCTTCCTGAGACTATTTAGCAGAGGCACTGTGGCTCCGTCCAACGCTTTCTTTAATCTAACCTTCCTCTACAGCGCTGTGGAAGAAGGTCTGGACATGCGAGACAAGTGTGAAAGGAACCCTACTCCTAAAATAAAATAGACCAGGTTCTCTTGAACTTTTATGCTCTTGACTTCCGCAGATTTTTCCCCCTTTATTTCACGTAAAAACTCTGTTAACGTTGTTCCTACCTTCCTCTTCATCATCCTCACTCTTCACGGAGACAGGAGTGAATGGGAACTTGGTGATATCAGCCTCCTCCAGCCCTTGAAGCTGCTCTCCCTCCTGACTGCTCCACAGTTCCTCCTGTTCCTCTTTAAAGTGTGGGGGGGGCTCTGGCTCCTGCTGGTCCACACTGGAACTACACTCCTGCTGCTCCTCTTTAACAACAATCTGGCTTTTGTTGTCTGGAGGCAAAGCTGAAACACAGACAGAAGTTAATGTCAGCTATAGCTTAGAGATTGCAGGGTTTCCCCCCAGAAAAGTTGTTCAGCTCTGTGGCCAGTGTGAGAATAGGATCTAAAAATGCTACAGTACTAAATATAGGGCCCTACATGAAGTCAGTGCTTCAAGCTAACTGGAGATTTTAAAATATGACTATGTCTAAGTACCGGTTAAGAGGACTTGTCATTATGTTATTGTATCTTGTATTTATTCTTGTTATAGACACACACACAGACACATGCACACAGTCACACACACAAACACAAATACACACAGAGACAAACACACACACACAAACAAAGAGAGACACACAAAGAGACAAACGCACGCACACACAGACACACGCAAACACACACACACACTCAGTGGTTACAATACTGTGCTGTTGTGTTCCAAGGTGAACGTCACTACTATGTAACCATCACCTTTACACTCCTAAGGGAATACCTATTAAATAAGAACCTTTGTTTATCTAGAAAACAGCCCCAAAATCACCAAACTCCATGTAAATAATCAGGACTTTTAGCGTGTATAGAGCCAGCATATCTCCACCAGACTCCATGTAAATAAACAGGACTTTTAGCGTGTATAGAGCCAGCATATTTCCACATTTAAATGGGTGAATTAAGGGTTAATTTCAACCAAACCAGAGTGCTGATTGTTGGAACAGTGGAAAGACGAACCAAGACGGCTTTTGATAGTTTTGTTTTGTTTCTGTCCACTTTGAATGAAGTGTGTTTTACGATGATAAAAGTACTGATTATTTACATGGAGTCTGGTGGGTTGGAGGGAGATCTGTTAAAGAGCAAAGATTAAAACAGATCTTCTTATTTACAAACGTCCTATCGTCCTATCGTTGCTGAGAGAAGAGATCCCAGGAAGGAGAGAAAGATCAACTGAAGGTTTAATGACCAAACCTGCTCTGTGTAGCCGAAGCTGAGGGTTGAAAACAGCGTCCAGTAGCTCCCGTTGTCGCTCGTTCTCCTCTTTTGAACGACAAAGTTCCTCCTCGTACTCTAATATCGTTCTTTCAAACAGCCCAAATATCTCTTCAGCAGCCGCAGTTAGTCGCTGCTCCACCAACGCTCTCAGCATCTGGACTTTACACATTTTACCTCTTTCTCTACACAACTAAGACACTCTGCTAACACTCCTTTCTGCTAGACGCCATCTTGTTCAAAGTGTGAAGTTAGTCGCAGTAAGATTATAGCTTCCGGTGCAGATTAGTTGATGAGCTTCAAAATAAAAGTCCGAAAGTGTTCCAGGCTAATTTGAAAAAAAAAAAACACAGGAAGATACATTTTTCTTAAATATACGTTTGAAGAAATACAAATATTTAAATGCATCTTCAGAGCTCTGAGAAAACAAACAACCAAATTGACGATGATGGTAGTTTGTTTCCTTTTTTCTTTCAAAGTGTCAAACAGAAGACGGTTTAATCTTTGAGTGTAAATGGAAGATGTCAACTGTTTTTGTTGTTGAAATTAATGTTTATGTTTATATTAGACCGATTATTATCATATAAAATCAGACCACTTTTTAAAAATATATTTTTTTTACTGACCAAAGAACCAAAAGCAAAAAGAAAGAAAAATCTATCTATCTCACAAACATACAAATCACACATCTTCTCTCTCAAGTTATTCATTTATTCATTTGATTTGCGTCATGTGCACAAAAACACAAAGAAGCAGTCGTTGGCAGTTCAAAACTAAGGCTCCCTCCAACATTATTAAGTGTGTAAAAAACAAATCACAGTAGAAATAAAAATCCCTGATATAGTACATAAGTTGGAATACAAAATACATAACATTAAATTAAATATATTAGTGGTAGTGATAAGTGACTTCCGTGAATACACAAACAAAACAGAGGTTTTCTTTCCAGGTTTGGTCCTTTGCACCCTGGGGCTGAGTCAGCTAATAGAACTAGCTAATGCCGGCTAAACACAGCTGATATTAAATCAATAAAATCCAGAAAAATTGATCTTTTAATATTTGAATTGTCACCATGGACGTAGAAGTAAAAAGTGCTTTAAAACAAACTTTTGGGGGCTCAGTTCTTAATGTACACATGAACCTGGTGCAATATAAAACATATCTGAGGGTTGCTTCTTGTTTGTATAATTTACAGCAAAAGTTCTCTGATAATAAGCTGAAATTTCTCTAACCTGATTGTAATCGAATCTGGAACTTGTGAATTGAAATTGAATCAATTAAACCTCCTATTGTCCTCAGTTCAAATTTCACCCATTTTCAAAAGGTTTTCTATATCACAAATTTGAGTTTCTTTCAACCAAACAATTTTAAAACTTCAAAAGCTCAGGAAAAATGCCAATAACATTGAGAAAAGCCACAAAAGTGTCGACGAAAATGTTAAAATCATTTTAAATTTTGACCTAGGAAAACAAAAAGTTGCATGGTCGACAGGAAGACAACACAAGGGTTAAGAACACCATTGGCACCCCACACGTGCAATAACATCTGTGTCAAATCATTGACACAGATGACGGACGGGGTTTGTTGTAACGCTAGCTAGCTACTAAACAAGGCTGAGAGACGGGTGTGGGTGGGGATTGTCGGGGAAATCTCCGCCACGGCGAGCCAGGACGTTCGGTGCCTGTTGTGCAGCAGCAGAACATCTCCCAGCTGCCCGGAATGATCTCCCCTTCACTCTTCAGTAATCTTAACTTTTCGTTTTGGTGCTTAACCCACCTTTTGTCGGGTTAATTTAGCTAACCGTAAAGACAGCTAAACGCGAAGGGGGGCGAAATTCGGCGGCACATACACCGTTAGCGCTACGGAGATGTAGCTAGCTACCGCTATGGATGTTGCCGCTGTTGTGACTCAGTGCTGGGTCTGATATGGTCTGTTTCCCGACGTTTAATTAAACTGCCGTTAGCGTCGTAAGCACCAGGCACTGGAGATAAGTTCTGGCCGGGGGGGTTGCTGTAATGAAAGTAGCTTGTTGATTGCTGACTTGGGGCTATCGGTAACTAGCTAGCTTTATGTCCCCGGGCTGTTGTCAGCTGTCATCCCGACTGAGTCTCTCTGTGCCGGGGGAGTGAGGCAGACAGACCGGGGTGTGCTACTTTGGCTAAATTAGCATTAGATTAATCGTCTATCTATACAGTTAACATTAACGTTACTAGTGAAGTTATTCGTGGGTTAGCTCAGTCCTGTTAGCTGTGGTCGAAACAGTCATAATAAAAATAACTTTATTAGCGTGTTGAACGATGTTGTAACCTCATAATGTTACCCACAAAGCTTTAGCATCAATGTTAGCATATTGTAGTAACGTCAAGCCGGTATCGATATTGAACTTTCAAAATAGATAAGGTCTCTGTTGTATTACTGTGATAAAAAAGTGGGATGTAATTAATCACAAAATGATGCTGTATGGCAAAAAAAAGCAGTATTACGGTTACAAGTATTTTTTTCTGTGACATTGTATGATTTACAATTACTCCTGAACGTATCATCTTGGTGCCAGTGTTCTGACGGAAGTTAGAGTAACTGGAGGGTGAAAGGTTATATGACGCCACTGACGGGCGACTAAAGGAAACGTGCCATGTCTGAAAATAAAATAATAGATTTCTCTGGGTTTGACATTTGGTGGAAACATTTAGGATAGTGTAAGAACACAACATATATATAAATATATAACATAGGTATGGTCATTTTTAGACATTTTAAAGCAGAAATGTTACATATTGTACCTTTAAGTACTCATGTAACCATTGAATAACTGAACGTTGAAAGCCACAGGAACTTGGTTAAGTAAGTTCATTATTAACTTTATCAATTTAATCCCATCAATAAGTTGTAAAATAGCCCCAAAAATAATTTTGTAGCCTCCAGCCTGGTTTTCAGTCTCTGGTTGTAAAAGTGGATGTGAGTTCCTGGCTGGTTCTGGTCCTCCACAGTCCTCTCCATCAGCTTCTGTTTGCATGTGTTGAGTTTGTCTTTGATGAAGCTGTGAGGACTGATGACCTATACACTGATGGGTTTTGAGTCTGGTGCACCAGTTGAATCTTTTGACACAAACACTGCACTATGAGTTCTCATGTGTGTCTTCAAGTGTCCATTTTCAGGGAAAGCTTCACTACACTCAGAGCAGCTGAAAGGTTTGTCTCCTGAGTGAACTCTAAAGGTCGAGACAGTGCAGTTGCTGAATCTGTTTTCATTTCATATCGACAAAGGTCAGTTTAAAAGATTTTCTTCATATTTTGAGAGACTCTAGTCACAGACATACCGCTCGCCATATCAGGGATTTTCCCGACTGCCCTGTCTCCGACTGAACACAGCGGGTCGGCCAAAATGAAGGCCGACAGCCCCCCAGGGGAAACACCGAACAGACTAGAGTCACCGACCTCGCCAGACTGTCTAACGGCCAATTATCGGCCCGGTGTGTTCAGGCTATAAGGTGTATATTCAGATAATGCTTATCTTTAAATCCTTTATCAAAAATGAACAATTCAAAGGTATTTCTTCTGCACGAGTTATGTGTTTCATCTGATGTGTTTTGCGGCCAAATCTTCTCCCACACTCAGAGGTTCTTTAGTCTGATGTGAGTTCCTGGCAGGTTCTGGTCCTCCACAGTCTTCTCCATCAGCTTCTGTTTCCATGTGTGGAGTTTGACTTTGATGAAGCTGTGAGGACTGAGCTTCCTCTTCATAATCTTCACTCTTCACAGGGACAGGAGTGAATGGGAACTTGGTGATATCAGCCTCCTCCAGCCCTTGAAGCTGCTCTCCCTCCTGACTAATCCACAGTTCCTCCTGTTCATGTTGTGGAACTGTATCTTATCACCTGGATTGTGATTGTGAGAAATACTTGTTGTTCAGTCAGTTACTTAGGTTAAATCTACACTACTAGTCTTCCTTTTCAGCCTTGAAAACTGTTTGAAAGGCTGTTGACTGACATATTAGGGCCCTCTTGTGGTGGATTAATGCAACTGCGCTGTTAAGCACAAAGTGGCGCAGTCAGTAATTAAGAGGCATAACTAGAGACACGTCAGAATAACAGAGTGCGAAGTGGACTTTACTGCATTCAAATGGTCCAAGTGTGTGTCTCTGATGACCCATTTTTGTCTGATCTGAATCTTTCATTATGTTTTGGTGAGAATTTTGTTGATGCAGAGCTAATCTAATCACCATGTGGCTTGGTAATAAAAGAACAAAACATGTTAAAGTACCTAAAGGCTCCAGTGGGGTTGGGTTTTGTGTTAAAAACAACCTGGTGGAATTATACAAAATTGATGTCGTAGACAAGCAGGTGGATGGTATTCTAGGTTTAAAATTTTTGCATTTGAAATCAGGTTATACTTTTGTTGTTTTTACCTGTTACCTGCCACCAGAAACGTCAGTATGGGGAAAGGACACCCCTTTTTTCTTTAATAATGTTTTGAGTCAGATCTATTTATGTACAGAAGTTAAAGCAATTTTTGTCTGTGGAGATTGAACGGAACTGTAGCATACTTACAGACGTTATTTGATATTTGTTATGTCAGTTAATGAGCTTTGTATGCAGGATTAATAATGTCCTAGGGAAGATTTCAGCTGTTTCTCTTGTTTTTCCTGCATGGATAACATTTTGTCGTTTTCATCAATTGTCACCTTTTCTTCTACATTTTTGTCGCTTATTTTGACGTCTTTTTAAACTTTTGTTACTTTTTTTCTTATTATTTTTGGCACTTCTTTCAAGGTTTTTTTGACACTAATCATGGACATCCCACTCTTCATTTCTGGGTTAGCACTCTACCAATCAGATGAGTCATTGAGTCCGGCTGCCAGCAGTACCCGCGCCGCTGAATATACATGTGAAATCGGCCAAAATGAAGGCCAATGGCCCCTCCGATGGACGACCGCACGGAACACAATGAACCGACTCCAGTCCCCGACCTCGCCAGATTGTCCAACGGCCCATTATCGGCTTAATATGTTTGGACCTTTAACCCTTCTAAATTTGACACATTTTCAAAGTTTCTGCATCAGAAATATAGGTTACTTATAACCAAATTGCCTCAAAAATAACATGGATGGTTCCATACAACGCTTTTGCGTAAAATGAAGGATTGGATCATTACTCTCATTGTATTGTGGAGGTTTTATTCAACTTTATAGCATTTGAAAAGAAATTGAAATGGTTTCAAAACAGTTTCCCGACTAAACATTGGCATATACCAGTCTGTGATCCACTCCACAACCTCTGATATTAGTCAAGATAATTCATAATTTGTGCTTTTTTATTTAACTCAACTTAAAAGTAGGTATAAGTTAATATTAATGAGGATTATTGACCACGAATTCCAAATAAGTGTAACATGAAGTTGAATGAAGTTGGTTAAGAAGATGTAACAAAGAATGGTACGATAATTTATACTTTACAGACAAAACAGAAGGAGGACAACACAAGGATTAACCTTCGAGAGGTAACACATTAAAATACCTTACACTTAAACATTTAAGCTCTTCTTAATCACCTTAGGGGAGGTGATGGCGCAGTGGATATGAGATATGACTTTGTTGCAGGAGACCGAGGTTCAAATCCCACTGCAATACATCAACCAATGTGTCCCTGAGCAAGACACTTAGCCCCTAGTTGCTCCAGAGGCGTGCGACCTCTGATGTATATATAGCAATTGTAAGTCGCTTTGGATAAAAGCGTCAGATAAATGAAATGTAATGTTCTGTGTTTAAAAAATGTTACAACTCTAACGCTGCGAGAATCGGTTGTCTAGTTAAAAATATCAGTAACTGAATGAGTACATGAACACATTATTTCATTAAGGAAATAATGGAATAGTAACTTGATTGATTGTGTGAGAACCATTTGGATTTATGTTTATTATTTGTTGCTGTGAAACCTCCCGCCACCAGGGGTAGCCAGGGCGCTGTCAATTTGGCTGCGACAGAGGTGATTTAATCAATGTCCAACTGGGCACAGGTGGGTAGCAGGAGAAGGGAGCAAACAGTTTTTTGACCGTGCAATATGTTATGAGAAGGAAAAGTGGAATTAATGTGTTTACACAAATAGACTATGTATGGGAAACTGCCTAAGGCCCGGTTTACATGTAAGTGGTTATTTTGAAAACCGGGGACATTTCCCTTCGTTTGTGCCCTTCGTTAACACGCAAACGGAGAAATCGCCTCTGAAAACGAGTCTTTCTAAAAACTCCGGCCAGAGTGGAGATTTTTTAGATCTTCGTTTGCAAGTTCGCATGTAAACTGAGACAAACGGAGGTTTAGAAAGCCGAGAGAGAGAAAGAGGAAGTGATTTGTTGCTGTTGTTGCTATTTTCGGGATTCTGATTGGCTAACGTGGGCTTGAGCTTCTCGTTACACTGCCACCTACAGGTTTGGCGTGCTCTTGACGGCATTAACGGCATATATAAACGGGTACATATAAACAAAACACTTTTCTGAAAACTGACAGCTGTGCACAATGTTATTTTTTAAAACGGAGAGGTTGAAATGTCAGTTTATGAAAATAGCCGACCACGTGTAAACGCATAAGTTTAAAATAAATGCTTACTGGCGATGTTTGACATTGGCTCATATAGTGCACGCATCTTAAATAGTTCAATTATCCACTCAGCAATCGTATTGGAAGTTTTTGAGTAGCAAAGGGTCCCTACAGATTGATTGATCGGCAAATGTTTTTTGAGGGGATTTTGACAGGGTTTTCTGCCATAGGGTTGTGGTTGCACGTTGAGAAACGACAGATTGACAACACTTTGATAATTGTAATTAAAGTGAGTGCTTTCTTTCTTCACGTTGCCTGAATGAAGCCATATGAAGCTCAGACACAGAGACACCTGCTGGTTTCTAAAACACACAGCAGCCGTTCAACACCATCAAACTTCCCCAGCTGATTACAGACATCAAGACAATTATTTTTTTTCTATTCAAAGTTCTCTGAAATGTCCGTGTTTGAATATGTAAATTAGGCATTATCTAACACTAATGTTTGGGTGAATTAAGGAGAAATCTACAGACACAAATAGACTGGTTAGTGAAAGTGTCAGTGGATGTGGTTCTGGTCCTCCACAGTCCTCTCCATCAGCTTCTGATTCCGTGTCTTCAGCTGCTTCTCCGTTCTCCTCAGTTTGACTCTGACCACTGACACATTGATGGTTCCTCAGCAGGGTTGGGCATTGTTTGGATTTTAACGATTCTGATTCCAATTGCCATTCTTACTTTCGATTCTGGTTCTTAGGACTCCTGCACACTGCCTGCGTGGCGTTTCTGTTGGGTTGCGTTTTCTTTGCACACCAGAAACGTGTCTGATGCAGCGCTGCTGCTGCTAGCATTGTCTGCACACATGTATGTTCCCCATTGATAAAATGAAATAATAGCGTGTTCTTCAATTTATTTTGTCAATATTTGTTTGCACATATTTTGTAGGGGTGGGGGAAAAAAATCGATACAGCATAGTATCGCAATATTTTCCGTGGCAATACTGTATTGATACACAGACGCGAAGTATCGATCTTTTATTATATATGTGCTGGTCAGTTTGTCAGCTTGACAATCCCATTTTGCAGCAATAAAAGTAAAGTGAGATGAACAAACAGAGAAATGTATCTTTTTAGATAAAACAGAGGTTGACAAAGTTTTCTTTTGTGGGACATAAATTGAAATTGGGAAAAATTTGGAGTGGGAAAAAAGGTAATAAATTGCAATATATCGCAGAATATTGCAATATCTTTAAAATCACAATATTATTGTATTGTGACATAAGTATCGTGATGATATCGTATCATGAGGCCTCTGGTGATTCCCACCCCAAATATTTCGGTGTATATATATTTTTATATTTCAATTCCCTTTCCTTAGTTAATAAAGTACACGTTAGTGTTTTTATTTTATCATTTATGTCAAAACCTAGAGACTTTCAAACATCAAAATGTCCTTTATTAAATGTATTGGTGTCTGTTGACATATAAACATCTTTTCCTATTCTATTTTGCCTGGAAACGCTTCCAACACGCTTGCTTGTCGTGTGAAAAAAATAGCATGCATGCGTTTTCGGGACAGCTCGATCCGAGCCTAACGTGCGTGTCACGCAGGCAGCGTGCACGCTCTAACCTGTTAACATGGGAGCCAAAATAAAAACGCACACGCCACGCAGCTGAAATGCTCACACCACGCAGCCAGTGTGCAGGAGCCCTCATCGTTTCTCAATTCTGATTCTTTGAGGGGTGGAGTTGAAACGGGTCACATCTTTGTTTCACAAATAAGAGGAAAATGTTTTCAATGAAAAAAAATTAAGCCACACTGGAGCGGTGCTTACTGTGCTCCATGGCTGCAACACAACAAGCGCCTGGCCGCTACGGAAACAAAAACGTGCGCATGTTAAATTTGGAACGCATGATCAGATTTGAAACCAAATCCTCCAAACGATTCCAATGAAGGAACTATTCCACTGGGATCGTAATTTTTGAAACCAGCTAGGAATCGGTTCTGGATGCCCAACCCTAATCCTAAACTGTTTATACCAGGTGAAACTTTGGTCACAAACACTGCAGCTGAACAGAATCTTCTTTTTGACCGTGCAAGACTTAAGCATTTTCAGCTTTCACATGCATAATCTGCAGGGAATACATTTCGATTTTTGTTAGTCATTTATTATTATTTGCACAACAATCACAAAGTAGCAGTTGTTATATGATAGGCTTGTTCCAACAATGTTTATTAAATATGTACAAAAACAAATTCATAGTAAAAATGAAAATCTAGGCCAGTAAATAGTACAGAAGTTAAATATATGTTCAAAATAATATATAATTTAAGGTAATGATAAGTGAATTCTGGGAATACAAAACATAACTGAGGTGAATAGATAATTACATAATAGAAAAACAGTATGGCCCTAATCACAGAACGTGCATCCGTTAATCACACGCCAAATAATGTGTGCTATATAAAGAAATTTGCGATCTCAGATTAGTAAGTAGAAGTGTAGATCCATTTTGTATTCCCAAAAGCATCTTTACTTGATCTGAAAAACCTGAACATCCCTAAGGCTTCGGTTTTGTGGAGTTTCATGTGACATGATAACATTTTCCTCTCCGAATATCGGCTCCCGCAAAGCGTGCAGCGGAACGGCTTCTCCTCCATGTGAATGATCATATGCGCCATCAGATTTGACTGGTTGTTGAATCCTTTCCCACACTGAGAGCAGCCATATTTCATAGTGTTGACAGAGACAGACCTGTCCTCAGTCTCTGGTTGTGAAAGGGTCTGTGGATGTGGTTCTGGTCCTCCACAGTCCTCCACATCTGTTTCCATGTCTTCAGTTGCCTCTCCGTTCTCCTCAGTTTGACTCTGACCACCGACACATTGATGGTTCCTCAGCTCTTTGTACCAGGTGAAACTTTGGTCACAAACGCTGCAGCTGAACAGAATCTTCTTTTTGACCGTGCAAGACTTAAGTGTCTTGCAGCCAAGTCTTTTCCCACACTCAGAACCCGCTTAACAGTTTTTTCCCAGCAGTATCAGTCATAAGACTTACTGGGACTTCAGTATTTTTCAGAGAGTTTAAAACTGATTGAGGTTCTCTGGTCTCCTTCCAATGAGCACTGTCACCAGCCTCAAGTTCAGAACAGTCTCCAGTCTGGTCTTCGGTCTCTGGTAGTAAAAGTGGATGTGAATGCGAATTCCTGGCTGGTTCTGGTCCGCCACAGTCCTCTCCATCAGCTTCTGATTCCATGTCTTCAGTTGCCTCTCTGTTCTCCTCAGTTTGACTCCGACCACCGACACACTTATGGTTCCTGAGCTCTTTGTACCAGGTGAAACTTTGGTCACAAACGCTGCAGCTGAACACAATCTTATTTATGACCGTGCAAGACTTAAGGGTCTTGCAGCCAAGTCTTTTCCCACACTCAGAGCCCCTTAACAGTTTTTTCCCAGCAGTATCAGTCATCAGACTTACCGGGACTTCAGTATTTTTCAGAGAGTTTAAAACTGATTGAGGTTCTGTGGTCTCCTTCCAATCAGCACTGTCATCAGCCTCAGGTTCAGAACAGTCTCCAGTCTGGTCTTCGGTCTCTGGTTGTAAAAGAGAATGCGAGTTCCTGGCTGGTTCTGGTCCTCCACAGTCCTCTCCATCAGCTTCTGTTACCATGTCTTCAGCTGCCTCTCTGTTTTCCTCAGTTTGACTCTGACCACCGACACATTGATGGTTCCTGAGCTGTTTGTACCAGGTGAAACTTTGGTCACAAACGCTGCAGCTGAACACAATCTTCTTTTTGACCGTGCAAGACTTAAGTGTCTTGCAGCCAAGTCTTTTCCCACACTCAGAGCCCCTTAACAGTTTTTTCCCAGCAGTATCAGTCGTACGACTTACCGGGACTTCAGTATTTTTCAGAGAGTTTAAAACTGATTGAGGTTCTGTGGTCTCCTTCCAATCAGCACTGTCATCAGCCTCAGGTTCAGAACAGTCTTCGGTCTCTGGTTGTAAAAGTGGATGCGAGTTCCTGGCTGGTTCAGGTCCTCCACAGTCCTCTCCATCAGCTTCTGTTTCCATGTGTTGAGTTTGTCTTTGATGAAGCTGTGAGGACTGAGCTTTCTCTTCATCATCACTCTTCACAGGGACAGGAGTGAATGGGAACTTGGTGATATCAGCCTCCTCCAGCCCTTGAAGCTGCTCTCCCTCCTGACTGCTCCACAGTTCCTCCTGTTCCTCGTTAATGTGTGGGGGGGGCTCTGGCTCCTGCTGGTCCACACTGGAGCTAAACTCCTGCTGCTCAGGGGGATCCTCTTCATTAACCACCAACAGCTGTTGAACATCTGCAGGAAACAGATGAAGAACAGACACATTACTGACCACCACTCAAAATAAACTTAAACCAATGATAATGAGAGGTAGTTTGTATCACCATAAATATGAAGAGATTCTGCAAAATAACTGTTAATGACTTTTCCAAAACGGTTAAGGATTTTAGTAATTCCAAGAGTTTTCGAAAACTTGCTCAAAACTTGAAGATTTTACTAAGGTTGTGCTCGATTGAAGAAATTCTTAGTCGACTAACATTCAATTGTATCGACTAATCGATTAGTTGATTTAATCGACAGATCTGTAACTCAGTTTCTCCGCAAAGAGTCATGCAAAAGCACGACTTTAATTCTTGTGTTTACCAGATATGTGCTCGTACGTTTCCTAGAAATAAGTCATTCAGCATGAAAAAAAGCATAAAACATGACTAATCGGCTAAAGAAATCTAAGTTGAATAAGACCAAAACGACCGATTAGTCGACTAATCGACTAAGAGGGAGCAGCCCTAGATTTTACTAACTTCATGACTTAAAAAAGGATTTTAGTTATTCCGTGACTTTGCCAAGACCTTCAAGGATTGTAATACTCACTACATTTTGATTCATGTTTCAGAGAGTTTAAAGCTGACTGAGGTTCTCTGGTCTCCTTCCAATCAGCACTGTCATCAGTCTCAGGATCAGAAGAGTCTCCAGTCTGGTCTTCAGTCTCTGGTTGTAAAAGTGGATGGGAGTTCCTGGCTGGTTCTGGTCCTCCACAGTCCTCTCCATCAGCTTCGGTTTCCATTTGTTGAGTTTGTCTTTGAAGCTGTGAGGACTGAGCTTCCTCTTCATCATTTTCACTCTTCTCAGGGACAGGAGTGAATGGGAACTTGGTGATATCAGTCTCCTCCTGCCTTTGAAGCTGCTCTCCCTCCTGACTGTTCCACAGTTCCTCCTGTTCCTCAGCTTCTGTTTCCATCGGACCAACACATTTATGTGTTTTGACATCAGAACGCCAGGCAAATGTTTTGTTACAAACACTGCAGCTGAATCTTCTTTCTCCTGTGTGGACTGCCATGTGTGAGCGTAAACTTCCCCTCTCTGTAAAAGATTTCTTACAGACAGAGCAGGTGAAAGGTTTTTCTCCTGTGTGAGTTCTCATATGTTTCTTCAGATTTGACTTGCGATCAAATCTTCTCCCACACTGAGAGCAGCTGAATGTTTTCTTATATCTTGAATCATGTTTCCGAGAGTTTAAAGCTGACTGAGGTTCTCTGGTCTCCTTCCAATCAGCAATGTCATCAGTCTCAGGTTCAGAAGAGTCTCCAGTCTGGTCTTCAGTCCCTGGTTGTAAAAGTGGGTGTGGATATGAGTTCCTGGCTGGTTCTGGTCCTCCACAGTCCTCTCCATCGCTTTCCTCTTTTATCGACGAACACATTTATGTGTTTTGATCTGTAGACGCCAGGCAAGTGGTTGCCAAAATACCGCAGCTGAATCTTTTCTCTCCTCTGTGGACTAAGTGGCCACGTGTGAACGTAGAGATTTTCTCTCTCTCTCTATAAAAGATTTCTACAAACTGAGCAGCTGAAAGGTTTTTCTCCTGTGTGGGTGTGGATATGAGTTCCTGGCTGGTTCTGGTCCTCCACAGTCCTCTCCATCAGTTTCTGTTTCTATCGGACGAACACATTTATGTGTTTTGATCTGTAGACGCCAGGCAAATCTTTTGTTACAAACACCGCAGCTGAATCTTTTCTCTCCTCTGTGGACTATGGCCACGTGTGAACGTAGATTTTCTCTCTCTATAAAGATTTCTTACAAACTGAGCAGCTGAAAGGTTTTTCTCCTGTGTGAGTTCTCATGTGTTTCTGTAAACTTCCACTCTGTGTAAAAGATTTCATACAGACTGAGCAGCTGAAAGGCTTTTCTCCTGTGTGAGTTCTGATGTGGTTATTCAGATGGTGCTTGCGGCCAAATCTTTTCCCACACTCAGAGCAGCTGAATGTTTTCTTACATCTTGAATCATGTTTCAGAGAGTTTAAAGCTGACTGAGGTTCTCTGGTCTCCTTGCAATCAGCACTGTCATCAGTCTCAGGATCAGAAGCGTCTCCAGTCTGGTCTTCAGTCTCTGGTTGTAAAAGTGGATGTGAGTTCCTGGCTGGTTCTGGTCCTCCACAGTCCTCTCCATCAGCTTCTGTTTCCATGTGTTGAGTTTGTCTTTGATGAAGCTGTGAGGACTGAGCTTTCTCTTCATCATCACTCTTCACAGGGACAGGAGTGAATGGGAACTTGGTGATATCAGCCTCCTCCAGCCCTTGAAGCTGCTCTCCCTCCTGACTGCTCCACAGTTCCTCCTGTTCCTCGTTAATGTGTGGGGGGGGCTCTGGCTCCTGCTGGTCCACACTGGAGCTAAACTCCTGCTGCTCAGGGGGGATCCTCTTCATTAACCACCAACAGCTGTTGAACATCTGCAGGAAACAGATGAAGAACAGACACATTACTGACCACCACTCAAAATAAACTTAAACCAATGATAATGAGAGGTAGTTTGTATCACCATAAATATGAAGAGATTCTGCAAAATAACTGTTAATGACTTTTCCAAAACGGTTAAGGATTTTAGTAATTCCAAGAGTTTTCGAAAACTTGCTCAAAACTTGAAGATTTTACTAAGGTTGTGCTCGATTGAAGAAATTCTTAGTCGACTAACATTCAATTGTATCGACTAATCGATTAGTTGATTTAATCGACAGATCTGTAACTCAGTTTCTCCGCAAAGAGTCATGCAAAAGCACGACTTTAATTCTTGTGTTTACCAGATATGTGCTCGTACGTTTCCTAGAAATAAGTCATTCAGCATGAAAAAAAGCATAAAACATGACTAATCGGCTAAAGAAATCTAAGTTGAATAAGACCAAAACGACCGATTAGTCGACTAATCGACTAAGAGGGAGCAGCCCTAGATTTTACTAACTTCATGACTTAAAAAAGGATTTTAGTTATTCCGTGACTTTGCCAAGACCTTCAAGGATTGTAATACTCACTACATTTTGATTCATGTTTCAGAGAGTTTAAAGCTGACTGAGGTTCTCTGATCTCCTTCCAATCAGCAATGTCATCAGTCTCAGGTTCAGAAGAGTCTCCAGTCTGGTCTTCAGTCCCTGGTTGTAAAAGTGGGTGTGGATATGAGTTCCTGGCTGGTTCTGGTCCTCCACAGTCCTCTCCATCAGCTTCTGTTTCTATCGGACGAACACATTTATGTGTTTTGATCTGTAGACGCCAGGCAAATCTTTTGTTACAAACACCGCAGCTGAATCTTTTCTCTCCTCTGTGGACTATGGCCACGTGTGAACGTAGATTTTCTCTCTCTATAAAAGATTTCTTACAAACTGAGCAGCTGAAAGGTTTTTCTCCTGTGTGAGTTCTCATGTGTTTCTGTAAACTTCCACTCTGTGTAAAAGATTTCATACAGACTGAGCAGCTGAAAGGCTTTTCTCCTGTGTGAGTTCTGATGTGGTTATTCAGATGGTGCTTGCGGCCAAATCTTTTCCCACACTCAGAGCAGCTGAATGTTTTCTTACATCTTGAATCATGTTTCAGAGAGTTTAAAGCTGACTGAGGTTCTCTGGTCTCCTTGCAATCAGCCCTGACATCAGCCACAGGTTCAGAAGAGTCTCCAGTCTGGTCTTCAGTCTCTGGTTGTAAAAGTGGATGTGAGTTCCTGGCTGGTTCTGGTCCTCCACAGTCCTCTCCATCAGCTTCTGTTTCCATGTGTTGAGTTTCTTTGCAGGCTGGAGGCTCTGCCTCGGTGTTCTCCTCAGCTTGACTCTGATGAAGCTGTGACGACTGAAGGTTGACACATTTATGTCTTCTGACCTGTTGACGCCAGATAAATCTCTTGTTACAAACACTGCAGCTGTATTTTTTCTCTCCTGGGTGGATTCTCATGTGATCATACAGATGTCCTCTGGTGCCAAATCTTCTCCCACACTGAGAGCAGCTGAATGTTTTCTTATGTTTTAAATCATGTTTCAGAGAGTTTAAAGCTGACTGAGGTTCTCTGTTCTCCTTCCAATCAGCACTGTCATCAGTCTCAGGATCAGAAGAGTCTCTAGTCTGGTCTTCAGTTTCTGTTTGTAAATGTAGATGCGAGTTCCTGGCTGGTTCTGGTCCTCCACAGTCCTCTCTATCAGCTTCTGTTTCCATGTGTTGAGTTTGTCTCTGATGAAGCTGTGAGGACTGAGCTTTCTCTTCATCATCTTCACTCTTCACAGGGACAGGAGTGAATGGGAACTTGGTGATATCAGCCTCCTCCAGCCCTTGAAGCAGCTCTCCCGCCTGACTAATCCACATTTCCTCATGTTCCTCTTTAATGTGTGGGGGGGGCTCTGGCTCCTGCTGGTCCACACTGGAGCTACACTCCTGCTGCTCAGGGGGAACCTCTTGTTTAACCCCCCACAGCTGCTGCACATCTGCAGGAAACATAATTAAACAGACACATTACTGACCACCAGTCAAACTAAACTCAAATCAATAATAGAGGTAGTTGTTCAAAAGTTCAACATTAAGTTCTTACATGGTCCTTGAGCGCCCCCCTGTGGACAAATAAAAATAGTGGTCTGCACCACTATGTAGAGTTAAGTACCAATTGAGGTGTTGACCAATCAGAGAAGGCTGTAACCGGTTGGATCCAGTATTCCAGCCTCTATCGCTGTAGCAGTCATTGTATCAGTGATAGTTCAGTAGGTTGCCACGCTGGCAGGATATTTCTCTTTGTCCATTCTTTGTCATTTCCTCATTATGTCTGGTGTCAAGGCATCTCTGAACTGAAATCCTGTGTGTCCATGAGACTGTAAGTAAACAATTCTGTTAATAATATTGTTGCTATTTCTGCCTGTTAAATCCATAGTTTGGTCAAGTTGATACGCTCTATGTAGCCTACAGTTATCATTTATTTCTTTAACTGTTTGAGTTAGGTCATTAAAGGGCCTAGGCGCAGTAACTCTGCTTTCTAAATGGATTAAGCTATATATTTGTTTAATATGTTACTGCTTTACACATAATACATAAGTCAAATACATATGCAAGCTATTTCTGTTCAGTGTTGTTAAATAGCTGTTTCATGTAAATGAATAGAGGAGAATTACATGATTATTAGGACAATTAAAGCATGTTATTTCTGCTTTTCATCATGTTACAGAAACCACATGTCAGTTCACAGACCTGAATTCAGAGTGGCTTGCATTATATGTGGATGGTAATTAATAAAGCACCATTCGAGGATATCTCCCTCTTCTCCAGTTCTTACCGGACTGTCTGTGGCGATTGCAAACACATTCAAGCAACTACACCTAAGAATCCTTCAAAGCATAGGAGGTCCTAAGCTTGGGCTTATTTAACCAACACTTTCTTCATCACAGTAGTTTGTATTGTCATATATATGAAAACTTACAAATTTAAATAATAATCTGATACAAAGTAGCATAGCTTGTTAAGGTCAGCTTGCTAAAGCCAGCTACAAAATGGAACCATTTAAGGCTACCCCTAATGATTATTTTTGTCATTGATTAATCTAACAATTAATTTGCATATTATTCTAAAGATCTTTTTAACTGAACTTTGGAGAATCGGAAACGGATTTATTTCAGTAGTAATATGCAGTTAAGATAATTAGCCTACTGGCAAATGTATTTTTGCATCAGTGTGGGGCAAGGAAAATAATCGAAACGCAGGGCTCCAGCCTACGTAAATGGCCTGAAGTTTATACTTGTGCGTTGGTGTGTGCGTCAATCTCTTCAAGAGAATAGCAGGGCCGGGGCGTGTGTGTGTGGTAGAGAGAGTGAGAGAGTGATCATCTTCAGAGTGAGTAGCACCTTTAGAGTCAAACAAAGTGTCTCCCCTGTTCTTTCGGACCACGGTGGGAAATCTGTAGCAGGAAAAGTTAACCCTCTCCTTGATTTCATGTTGTTTATGGAGAAGAAGAGTCGGGGAAATGCAACGCTACCAAGCCACTGCCAAGCGACGTGCATGCACCTCTCAAAAAATGCAATGGCCGTGGCTAACTTTTCCTGCTACAGATTTCCCACCGTGGTCAGATAGCACAGGGGAGACACTTTGTTTCTCCCACTATGCCTCTAGAGTCAATACTCTCACACTTCTGGTTAGATGCTAAACACACTTTGTTGTCAGTACAATATGTGCAAAGATTAGGTTGAATCCAATTTAAAAAGTAATGTTAATAGAAAGTTGTGAAATGATAAAGACACATTGCTGCCATTATTGCAGGTGCAGAATGCAGTGATTGGTGGAAAGAGAGGGCTTGCATACAGATGAGCAGCGCAGGAGGAATGCAGGGACATCAAAGAACCTTGAGCCTAAACGTCGGAGTAAGATTAACGTTAGGCACCACAAGGCAGAACAGCAATACAGAGTTAACTGTAGGGCTGTAGCCAGTCAACCACTCCCAAATACACCACATCATGTGTCACACAAAGACTTCAGAGACATTGTGGACAAAGCCCCCATCCAACCACTTTTTGTCCTGAAGAACACTTTACTCCAGAAGTGCTATAAGTAGAGATGCACTGATTTACCGGCCAGTTACCGGAATTGGCCGATTTTCACGTGCTCGGCCATGACCGGCGACTGGCAGGTCAGTCTGACATTTTATGCCCGTCAAATGCACTCGGGCGCCGCATGATTTTAACATCGCGCAACATCAGCGCACCACCGCTCAATCAGCTGTTTATGAAATGTTATAATTATACACGGCTCCGCAGAGCCATCGGCTCTACTGACCTCAGCCGCTCTCTCTCGAGGCTGAATAGGTGTAACATGAAAACCGCGGGTCCCGTGAAATATGACAGCTACAGTTTATTGGAAAATAGTGTTGGTCACCCTGACTTTGATGAATTTACTGTTTATCAGACGAGACAAGAAGCTAACGTTAGCAAACGCTGCGGTGACGGTCCCTCTGCCTCTGACGTCCGGCTGCAAGAGACGCTCAGTTTAAAAAAATTTTAAAAATAAAGAGACGCTGTATTCCTCCGACACGCTGTTTTAACGTTACTGTTTAAAACGCTTTACAGGTTAGTGGGGATGCATACCGCTCAAAACCAACGTATTAAAAATATTTTTTTTATTAAAAACATAGTAATCTTCCCCCAGCGTTTAGTTTGTTGCTAAACTGTGTGTAAAATGAGTGGTGCCGTTTATGTTTTCTGGTAACATTACTGTTGACGTTCAGGCCTGCGTGTGTGTTTTGAGAAATATCTTTATACTGCAAGGCTATATTTATTATATTAAGTTGGATATTGGATGTGAAAAGAATGAAACGGTTCTAACATTGCACTTTAGATGTGTGAATTTTCCACACCATGAGTAATTTATATAGTTCTATTTTATAGCGATCGATTCCTATTCAATAAATGTTCTATGTAAAATGTTCTATTAAAGAAAAGATAGAAAATTATTATTTGTGTGTTCTGTAAAGTGGTTAGAAAAAATGAAATCGGAATCGGCTGGCTTAACTCAAAGAAAATCGTAATCGGCCTAGAAAGTTGTAATCGGTGCATCTCGAGTTATAATGCCTCACCATCAGCGATGTGCGCATGCGTAATAGTCACATCTCAGGATGTTTTGATGTTGACGCTAAAACTTTCTAGCGACTTGATAGAAGGGTAAACTTTCACCGTTCTGCTTTTACATGATTGTTAGCGGCCGACCCTTCCCCTTTAAGACATGTGGGCAGTAGGGCTGTCAAAATTGCTTAAAAATTACGTTTGAATATTCCCTCTAAAATAACAACGAATATTCGAACTATTCGAACATCTGGTTGCGCATGCATCCAAGGTGGCGCGCGACATCGTGACGTCAAAATTATGCAATATCCGGCTGAGCCGACGTCGCGCACGGCTCCAACAGGACTCTCACTGTGCAAATCCACTTGTCCGTGCGATACTTCTGTCGTGTCCCGCTCTATTCCTATGGGTGACATCAAGCGACTTCAACGCTCCTGCAAAGCATTCCGGGATGGCGGCGCTACATTTGAAAAAATGCTGCGCGTCAAGAAGCTGGCCAATGCCCAGCTTTATGCAAATGAATCGCATTGAACGCGACGCGACTATCCAGTGGAAGTAGACGAAAATCTTTCAAACTGACCTTTGTTGATCCGAAATGAAGACAGATTCAGCAACTGCATGGCCTATTTCTCGCTTAAAATGTTTTCAGAAACACATTTCGGTGAACTATTTTTGTAAAATACGAGATTGTATTCTCAACGAGCCGCCATGACACTGTTGAAATTCTCGAGTAGACACACCCACGTCACGCGTTAGTCCAATCAGCTGCTGGTTAGGGGCGTGGAGCATCAACCATGGATTTATGACGTTGTGACACCATCCGACAGTCGTGTCGCAAAAGTGGATCTGTACCGTCAGAGTGACTGCAGGTCTCTCTGGTAAACTTACCGGGTTAAGATGAGTTCTTTTATGGTGAATGAAAGGCTCGATCCGACGAAGTAGGTCAGTGAATCACATCGAAGCATTGACGGCAATGCTGCTGCCAGTTCGGCCGTTGTTTACCTTTTTCTTCTTCTTCTAGTCCATAGAAACGGCAGCGTCGCATCGGTAGCATTTGCTCATTAGCGCCACCGCTGTTCAGGAGAAGACTGCAGCTAGTGTCGCGAGCACCAGCGCAGGTATAAACCATTGACAAACAGTCACGGCGATCTCATGATGTCACATTTGTATGCGCGAGCTGGGCTGCATCCAGTATGTAACGGCTTTCAGGCGCGCTAGTAAAACAGACAGCCAGACAGCCTCTGCTACCGCAAGCGTTTTTTTTTTCCACTGTTTTTTTTTTTTTTTATTTGAATATTAATTTTCACCTTCGAAATTCGTTTTTTTAAAACTATTCGAATATATATTTGAATTTAGAATATTCGTTGACAGCCCTAGTGGGCAGCATGTGTATGTGACGTAACGTTAGTCTGACGAGGTTTGTAATGGGAAGTGAGGCTCTCCGTGTGTAGAAAAGTACCGTAAGAGGCAGCTGCCGCCAACACAGTGATGCACATGCTTTTCCATGGGTAGTTAATAAGGATGGTACGGTTCACAAAACCCACGGTTCGGTTCATATCGCGGTTTTCGGTTCTGTATGGATCTTGTTATTTTTCTTTTAATCTTTAACACTCACGAAATATACTTCAGCATATGATATATAGCTAAAATTAGCATGTTGAATGTATGTTGCACAATACATGCACACAGTGACAGTTCTATATATTGTTTTATTTCCGCTGTCATCATAGGTAACATGAAATCCCAAATGTTCCCACACACCAGACTATATACGACGCTGGCGCATCCTCCAACCCCGGGCAGCCTTCCTTATCTCTCCCGCTTGACGTTTCTGCATGTGACCTGACCTGCAGCACTCCACACTCCACTTGAGGAGCGGTGGGCTCGGCGCCTCTCAAAAACTGACGAAAATCTTTTAAACTGACCTTCGGCGATCAAAAAAAAAAAACAGACAGATTCAGCAACTGTATGGCCCATTTCTCGCTTAAAATGTTTTCAGAAACACGTTTCGTATAACTATTTCCGTAAAATACGAGATCGTATTCAGGACGAGACGCCATTAGAGTCAGTTTTGAATTTCGGGAGCAGCAAGACCCACGTGACGCGTTCGTCCAATCAACTGCCACGTGTTGCGTTCATGTTACTACTCATCCCCCTTGTCATTTCCAGTAAGTGTTTTAACATAAGTGTCGAAAGTGGGCGCTACGGCAGTAAGTGGTTAGTGCACATTAGCAGTGTACTGGCGGACCGTGCGGTGCACACACACGCCGAACCGAGACAAGTGAACCGAGCGGTTCGGGTGTTTTTTCATGAACCGTACCACCCCTAGTAGTTAAGATACAGTAGTCTGTGTTTTATGTACGCTGCAAAGACAAACTAAATCACCTCATTAATGCAACGTAATCATGACATGTCCCGGCCATTTTTCACCGCAGAAAGCTGCTACCAGCCAGGTTAAAGCTAATATAGTTAGCCCAAAGAAACAAGGTGTCTGTCCCAACTAACGTTAAGGTTCGGAGCCGCAACGCTGGAAACGTAACACTAATCTAAACCGTATTTAACTACCTAATGTCCCCCTCCAAAAATCACTTCTTAAGATTAGTCACAGCGCTCTCTTGCTCTGGTGTTTGTAAAGTATTAAAGTTCAACAAAGAATGGTTCCCTTCATCATTCCTTTTCCCGTTTTCGGACTTGCTGAAGTTATGTACGTAGTTATATAACTTAAGTTAAAACTATTCTGTAGCTTGCTAAACTGTCTTGGCTTTTACTGCCTCGTTATCTGTGTAAACATTAACTATGTTTATTCATTTTTCAATAAGTGTTCTGCTACGATGTGGATACCGTGGAACCCGTGTTACGTATGTGACCCTATTTCGAACAAAAGCTTTTCTTCCAAATATGGTATGCTCATGAATATTTAGATGAGCTGCGTGTTGATTGGTTGAGCAAACAACATACACATACATTGGAGACGAGACAGCAGTCTCATATTTCAGACACTGCAATATTATACATTGTTTGTCTGTTATTTTGTTACTAAATTCACTTCTGGAGACTTTTTTTATGCTTAAATATGGGCCGTTTTACGAAAACGTATGGCTAAATGCAAATTTGGTAAGACGTGTCGGACTTCAGGAGCTCCACAGAGTCTGACGAGACAGCAGCAGCCCGCTGCGCTCCATACCCAGGGCAAAGTCACCGTTTCTGGATTACAGGACTACCGGGTCTCCACGGAGCTGGCCAGCTACCGGCATAACTGTAGTGTATTTACAGTTTGAATTTCATCATGGCATGTATATCACTGCTACCTTAAGGTCTTACAAAAGCTTAGCTCCGATTTCAATTTAATGCATTTTTGTGAATTTCAGAGGTCCCGTTAGGAGGAGGCTAGCTAGCTATCATTGATAGAGCTCCATGCATCCAGCTCACTTGCGGACCAAATGCGTTTATTTCCCCGATCATTTGTTTAAATAACTCAACACATAATTACACACATTATAAGATTAACTGGAACCTGCTCTTACTCTCACACACACACACACACACACACACACAAGGGCTGTCAACGAATAGTCTAAATTCGAATATATATTCGAATATTTAAAAAAAAACGAATTTTGAATGTGAAAATTAATATTAGAATTAAACAGTGGAAAAAAACGCTTGCGGTAGCAGAAGCTGTCTGGCTGTATGCTTCGCTAGCGCGCCTGAATGCCGTTACATACCGGATGCAGCCCAGCTGGAACCTACAAATGTGACATCATGAGATTGCCGTGACTATCAATACCTGCGCTGGTACTCGCGGCACTAGCTGCAGTCTTCTCCTGAACAGCGGTGGCGCCAATGAGCAAAGGCTACCGACGCTGCCCTTTCTACGGACTAGAAGAAGAAGAAAAAGGTAAACAACGGCAGAAGTGGCAGCAGCATTGCCGTCAATGCTTCGATTTGATTCACTGACCTACTTCGTCGGATCGAGCCTTTCATTCACCATAAAGAGCTCATCTTAACCCGGTGAGTTTACCAGAGAGACCTGCAGTCACTCTGAGAGTCCTGTTGTCTGATTGGATGACCTACCTGCAGTCACTCTGAGAGTCCTGTTGTCTGATTGGATGACCTGCAGTCACTCTGAGAGTCCTGTTGTCGGCGAACTCAAAAAAACAGACGTGCGCGACGTGTGGCTCGACCGGATATTGCATAATGTTGACGTCACGATGTCGCGCGCCACCTTGGACACAACCAGATGTTCAAATAGTTCGAATATTCGTTGCTATTTTAGAGGGAATATTCAAACGTCATTTTTTAGCAATTTTGACAGCCCTAACACACACACACACACACATTTGGTAGTCCAGTAATCCATAAACGGTGACTTTGCGCGGGTATGCAGCGCCGTGGGCTGCCAGCCGTGATGGAGATCCATCTAGCTCACAGCGGGCCGTGCGGCGAGGCAGCAACCCAGGCAGCACCAGCCGCTGAATTCTGACCGGGGATTTCCACTGGATGCGTAACAGCTGCGGGCCGGCTCCGCCGTCCGTCATACCCACCGGGTCCGGATTTGTTGCGGAACGGCTGCGGCCGTGACTGACAGCTGTAGTCACGAGGACCCACAAGTTCTCGCGAATTCAGGTAGAATAGAACCACAAAACCAACAACAGTTTGTTTCCATCCAGAGGAGTAGAGGGGAAACGACTCTGTGCTGTGTTTTCAAGGTGTAGTGCAGGGAAATATGATCCGCCGTGAGCAAGGTGTATTTCATTTTGAAAATTAACCGGACCCTTTTATTTTGTTTCTGTGCTCGACTTCCTGTCCTGCACTATCTGCCGTGTGCTGAATTGCTGCATAGCTCTCCGTCGTCCGTCAAAAATAGAAGCTCTGCGTATCTACTCCAGAGGGCTGCGGACTGACGGAACTGGGACGGAGTAGGGACGCAGATGTTCCGCAGTCATTGGAAATACAAACATTGACTTTAATGGAAACCTAATGACTCCGTCGACGTTCCGGAGACGTTCCGCAGACGTTCCGCATCCAGTGGAAATTGCCGGTGACACACAGTCGGACAAATCAGAAGACTAAGCTGACCTAAGGTCAGTGGTGTAGCCTATGTAAATGTTGGGGCATAACAAAGACTAGAGCCAAAAGAGGAGCCAGTGAGGTTTGTTGAGATTTGCCCATTTTCAGCAGCAGTTTCAAATTGTAAGATTTGCAGAGGAAAGAGGTGTCAATGGGATTTTGAATGGAACTATGGATGTCCTATTTACCCACCAAACTGTCATTATTCAGCTATGACCAGGTAAAATCGGTTTTGCATTCTATCACCCCTTTAACTTTTGGCAATTGTGCTGCTTCCTAAGGATGCTTTCAGGCGGTAGAGCCTTTGCCTGAAAATCAAGCTCGGATGTGTAGACAACAGAGGAACAGAAGAAATTAGCTGCAGCTTTACCAAAATGAATGCTGAACAACAGAACCATTTTGGTACAAACATTTACTCGCCATGTGGCGATAGCCCTCTAAGATATGCTCACCAAACGGAAAATGTAACCGCATTTGGCGACTGGTGAATGGTAATTTCGGACAGCTATTCTCGCACACGTAGGGAACCTCGTGAATTAACCTGCAACATGTCAACTGTTTGGAAATTCTTCAGCATGTGTGCAGAAGATGACAAGTTTGCAATATGCTACTCCTGCAAGGAAAAAGTAGGGCGTGGAGGGATGACACCAAAAATCTAAATCACTTTTTTTTTTTTAAGTTGGATATTGGATGTGAAAAGAAGGAAACGCTACAAGACTCCATAGGGCCCCACATGAAGTAAGTGCTACAAGCTAACTGGAGATTTTAAAATATGTCTATGTCTAACTACCGGTTAAGATGACTTGAATTGTCATTATGTTTTTTTATCTTTCATTTGTTCTTGTTATAGACACACCCATGCAAATGCACACACACACACACACACACACACACACACACACACACACACACACACACACACACACACACACACACACACACAGGTTACAATACTGTGCTGTTGTGTTCCAAGGCTAAGGTCTGTTAAAGAGCTTAGATTCAAATAGAGCTTATGAACAAAAGCTTATTTAAATACGTCCTATCGTCATATCGTTGCTGAGAGAAGAGATCCCAGGAAGGAGAGAAAGATCAACTGAAGGTTTAATGACCAAACCTGCTCTGTGTAGCCGAAGCTGAGGGTTGAAAACAGCGTCCAGTAGCTCCCGTTGTCGCTCGTTCTCCTCTTTTGAACGACAAAGTTCCTCCTCGTACTCTACTATCGTTCTTTCAAACAGCCCAAATATCTCTTTCAGCAGCCGCAGTTAGTCGCTGCTCCACCAACGCTCTCAGCATCTGGACTTTACACATTTTAACTCTTTCTCAACACAGCAAAGACACTCTGCTAACACACCTTTCTGTTATACGCCATCTTGTGAAGTCAAGTGTGAAGTTAGCTGCAGTAAATACTACAGCTTCCGGTGGAGATTAGTTGCTGAATTTCAAAATAAAATTCCGGAAGTGTTTCAGGCGTCTTTCGAAAAACACCGCAAGATAAATGATTAAAATACACGTCTGACATATATTTTATTGCATTTTTCAGAGCTCTGAAAAACTACTAAATATGATTGGTTTTTGTTGATTGTTTCCCTTTCCTTTAACCTGTTCAAATCCACCTCTTTTGCTTGATTTTTGTCTATTTCCCTTTCCCAAAGGGAAAAAGCTTATAACAGAACTGCAAGGCCAAAATGCATATATATATATATATATATATATATATATATATATATATATATATATATATATATATATATATATATATATATATACATATATATATATATATATACATATATATATGAGGCTTCATTTGAAACCTAAATTCTTCTAGTTCATGAAAATGTTCTGGATTAGTATGTGATTAAAACACAACATACACTACAGCAGTTCAAACATGGTTCAAAATAGTTATCTTGGTCCCATCTAAAAAAAAACATATATAATATACCTTATACAGTCTAAATACCTAAAACATACTATGTGCTAAGCAGAACGCAACACATACCTTCTACACCTTGTCAATAAGACCTCTATAACGTTTCAGAACTGTAGTCCTAAAGGTTAGGCTAATTTAATTTTTTTTTATCTGGACCCAATTTACCCATGGATTTGGGTCTACTTGACAGATAAGTTTTGTTCTCTGTGTGTTGTTCGGTTTTTGTTGTTTGTCTGAAGGTGAAGTTAATGTTCATGTTTATATTTGACAGTTTATTGTCATATGAAATCATACTAATGTGTTAAAACTTCAACTTCTCACCAGATAAACTATAGAGAGCCGAAGTCCCGCCCTTTTACTTCCGGTCCATGGGACCTATCTTTCGAAAAAATATGAACGAGGGTCAATGGAGAGATAATAATTATTTTTTGATCCAGTTTGAATTGAGCCATGGATTACAAATATGATGTTCGTCAATTTAAAACATTATTTTTCAACCGAAGAAAGTCTCCGTTTATTGTTAAACTGTTGAAGTATAAGACTGTGAAAATACGTAATTAGAAAGACTACACACTTCATGGATGACGTCTCTCTGAAGCTACAATGTCTGTGTGTATCATACCGGGGATGTAACGTTACTCAAATGAGCGGAGGATCTCGCTTGTTCTTTTGCTTATCTGCTGAAAACACTTGACTGGATAAAACACATCAGTTAAAATAACGTTACATGTGTTGTGGAACAGAGCTAAGCTAGCTAGCGAGTAAGCCGAGCATCAAGCTAGGTGACGTAGATTGTGTGAAACGGGAGATGTAGTCCACTGAGCGGTTTCACACAAAACTAAGTGGTACTACGACAAACCTACAGCTAACTGAGACTTTCTTCGGTTGAAAAATTATCTTTTAAATTGACGAACATCATATTTGTAATACATGGCTCAATTCAAACGGGATCAAAAAATAATTTGCCTCTCCCCGTTCACTACCGTTCATATTTTTTCTGACTTATGGTGCTTTTCCATTACATGGTACCTACTCGCCTCGCCTCGCCTTTTTTGGTTTTCCATTACGAAAAAAAGTACCTGGTACCTGCTAACAGATACTTTTTTTAGCACCTCCTCAGTCGAGGTTCCAAGCGAGCTGAGGCGAGCCGAGAAGGTGACGTGAAACCCTGCAGGCTGCTGACTGGTCGGAAAGAATCGTCACTGATCACTGCATTGCCAGCGACAGACGGCATTTTTAAATAGTTTAGCCAGCGGTGGTTTTTTGCTGCCGGAGGCTGCACGCAGAGCTTTCTCCGTAGCATACAAGTGGCCTGATGGTTATACTGGTGCGCTGGTGTGTGTAATGTGTGATGTGTGTGTGTGTCGAGTCGCCGTATGTGTGCGTGTGGGAAGCTGGTGAGCGAGGGAGAAGTGAGAGAGTGACGGCGATTATCTCCACAGCGAGTAGCGACTCTAGAGTCATATATATGTGATCACGGTGGGAAATCTGGAGCAGTAAACGTTAACTATCTCTTTGATATCATGTTGTTCACGGAGACGGATAACCAGGAAATGCGGCGGGGATTTGTCAATGGGAAAGCAAGCTACTAAGCTACGCCCCCGGCAGTCGCTATGACGACCAGCCACGCTGAGGCGATTCTTAAAATCTGCAATGGAAAACGGACGCACAGCGAGTCGAGGCGAGTCGAGTAGGTACTGGTAATGGAAAAGCACCTTTAAGGTCCCATGAGGTCCACCGGAAGGGGCGGGACTTCGGCTCTCTATAGGGATCAGTTGTTGAGCTTCAAAATAAAAGCCCGGAAGTGTTTTAGGCACCCAGATGAGAACCCTCAACTTTTAGTTTTTCTGGGTCATAAAATTAAAATTAAAACATTTTTGACACTGATTTTTGCTTTTTAAAATTTTTCTCAATATTTTCAACGATCCTTTACCATGTTTTTTTTTTTCTTCAAATGCAATAAAATTAAATGAAACACCCAAATCCAATGAAATTAGTGAAATGATCGTTTATTTTGTTTGAAAGAGCATTGTTTGGAACTCCCCACGTGAAAGTATTAAAGTATTTTGACAATTTGGTCAGCGCCGACTAGTGGACAACAGGCCCAATAACTCTTGGCCATAACTCACTACAGTGAAGGGTTTCACTCATATTAACAGATCAGCTTCTGCAAGTCTTTTATCATAGAGTTATGACATAATTATGAATGTAATAAACTACAATCATCAGTCAGTCCGCTCAGAGTCCTGTCAGTCTCAGTCATACTAATCAGACGAGAGGAGGGGAAGATTTATTGGAATATAGCTGAACTTTATGTTGGAGGAAACTTCCAAATGGGACAAAAATTAGCAGAAATGATCGCAAGTGGAACAATTAAATACAAAGTTTGCGGTGGTAGCTGAACCGGTGGGGGGTGCATGTGTGGAAAGAGGTGCAGACTTCTTATATTAAGCCTTGTGTTGTCTTCCCATCAACCTTGCAACTTTTGGGGTTCAACGCTATGGTTTTTTTTTTTTAAACTTGTCCGGTTGGGCAAGTAAAAAAATATTCTACTTATCATACTTACATTTTTACTGGCCCCTATACAAGAAAGGTTTGTAAATAAGGGGAAACAACTGTCAAAAAAAGGATTGGAAAAATCGTCAAAAATGTTATACTTCGGAAAGAAAAACCCAGCTAAAAATGTATGAAAACAAATAAAAATGTCAAAATAAATTCTAAAAAAAAAAATCAAACATTGAAAGCATTAAAAGTGTAAAAAAAAAATCTTCAAAAGCATCAAGCACCAACAAAGTTTTTTATTTGACAAAGGCACATTCAAATCAAATCATCAACAAGCATTCTCCGACGGTAGCAAGACAACGATAGTTACGATACGATGATGCCCGAATGGGCAAGCATGTTGCTATAGTTACTTGCCCAATGAGACGTTTTACTTATCCTGGGCCATCGGGCAACCCTAATTGTTGAACACTCTTTTGTTGCTTTCCCCAACTTTTTTCAAGCTTTTCCCTACGTTTTTGTCACTGTTTTCAATGTTATTTTATAGGCACAAACATTATTCCATGTCACCAGTCTCAGGATCAGAAGAGTCTCCAGTCTGGTCTTCAGTCTCTGGTTGTAAAAGTGGATGTGGATGTGAGTTCCTGGCTGGTTCTGGTCCTCCACAGTCCTCTCCATCAGCTTCTGTTTCCATCGGACCAACACATTTATGTGTTTTGACATCAGAACGCCAGGCAAATCTTTTGTTACAAACACTGCAGCTGAATCTTTTCTCTCCTGTGTGGGCTGTCATGTGTGACCGTAAACTTTCTCTCTGTGTAAAAGATTTCTTGCAGAGTAAACAGCTGAAAGGCTTCTCTCCTGTGTGAGTTCTAATGTGGTTCTTCAGGGTTCCACTATCATTGAAAGCTTTACCACACTCAGAGCAGCTAAAAGGCTTCTCTCCTGTGTGGATTCTCATGTGTTTTTGTAAATGTCCACTCTGCGTAAAATATTTCATACAGAATGAGCAGCTAAAAGGTTTTTCACCTGTATGAGTTCTCATGTGTCTCTTCAGATTTCCAGTTTGGCCAAATCTTCTCCCACACTCAGAGCAGCTGAATGTTTTCTTACACCTTGAATCATGTTTCAGAGAGTTTAAAGCTGACTGATGTTCTCTGGTATCCTTCCAATCAGCACTGTCATCAGTCTCAGGTTCAGAGAAGATTCCAGACTGGTCTTCAGTCTCTGGTTGTAAAAGTGGATGTGGATGTGAGTTCCTGGCTGGTTCTGGTCCTCCACAGTCCTCTCCATCAGCTTCTGTTTCCATGTGTTGAGTTTGTCTCTGATGAAGTTGTGAGGACTGAGCTTCCTCTTCATCATCTTCACTCTTTCACAGGGACAAGAGTGAATGGGAACTTGTTGATATCAGCCTCCCCCAGCCCTTGAAGCTGCTCTCCCTCCTGACTGCTCCACAGTTCCTCCCGTTCCTCTTTAATGTGTGGGGGGGGCTCTGGCTCCTGCTGGTCCACACTGGAGCTACACTCCTGCTGTTCCTCTTCACCAACAATCACTTCCAGAACATCTGGAGGTAAAGCTGAAACACAGACAGTGTGAATATTTGTACACTTTAACATCTACAATTCCATTAAACGTGGCAAAATCCAACACTGAATATTATTCAGCAACAATTTTAAGAAGACGGTTCCTCAAATTTAATGAATTGCTTAGGCGCAGTGCCCCAACTGTTTTTGCGCAACGCCTACGCATATGAACGTAAAAACAATGGGAGGGCATCTGGACAATGAGCAGACCGTTATTCTACATCCAGGGAACCGACGCATGGGACGGACGTCCACCCGTTGTCTTGGGCACACACATGCCGCATGATAGTTCACGTACACAGCAGCAGAAACAGTGTCTCTCACACACACACACACACACACACACACACACACACAGACACACACAAGGGTTCCAGACATTTTGCGACCAAAATTCAAGAGAGTGTGACTGAATTTTAAATCCAGTCGCACATGTGTGACCGGTATGTTAAACGTAAAAGGGGCACGTCAATGAATCCGGAATCTGTGGCAGGCCACTGAGTGCGAGAAGGACAGGGAATGGCCACTGTTAAGTGGCTAATGTGTGGAGGGAGAGGGTCCTACACATAATCGAGCGTGCAAACATCTGTGGGAAGTAGACCGATATCACAACCTATGTGCGCCTGAGCTAGGGATGCTCGATTATGGAAAAAAAAACATAATCACGATTATTTCGGTCAATATTGAAGTCACGATAATTTGACACGATTACTCGTTAATTTCTGTAAAGATGTCGCAATTATTGAACTTAAAAAAACGTGGAAAAAGTTAAATAAATCAAGAGTAAAAAAAAAACATACATCTGTGAAATTTGCCTTAATACTTTTCTTATTTAAACTTTATTTTTTCATTCAGAACACAAGAGAAAATAAGAGTTTACTTGCAAAACGTAATGAGGTAAATAATTTTTGATTAATTGCACAGCCCTAGTCTGAACAATGAACAAGCAAACTATTGACTCGTTCTTCCGACATGTGGCTAGTGTGCAGGTGCCAGAGTCTACAGTGTCACAGTCGGATGATGATTCAGAGTCAGAGGTTTGTGTGGCAAAAAAGGCCCAAAGCCACCATTTTTCAGGAAGACTAATATATATATATATATATATATATATATATATATATATATATATATATATATATATATATATATATATATATATATATATATATATATAAATAAAAGATATGATTATTTCAGTGTAAACTAAAAAAAAGAGACATAGGAGAAAGGGAGAGCCTGTATGAGGCAATAATACAGTACACTGACAATAATAATACTTTGTTTACATTTCTGAATGTGCATTTGTTAAGCACCATTCAATTAAAATGTGACTGTTAACTAAAATAAAACAGCACATTGTAGTTTCTGTATTTATTACCAAAGCATTTATCATTAAAACAGTTAACATGGGGGAAATGTTAAAAATTGCTTTGCAGATTGATGTAAGTTGCCCCTAAACAGTGTTTCCCACAGAATTAGATTGTATTTGTGGTGGTAGCTGACCTGGGGTGGGGGGTGCACACGTGGAAAGAGGTGCAGACTTCTTATTTTAATTGTACTGCAAATATTTTTATACAAAATTCTGCAGCTAACAATTCAAATGTTTAAATGGGATGGTATAATGCAGTAAGGGAAGGGGCTTTCGCATCGGACTACACTTAACAACAAAGTCAGGTTCATTTGATTAGTATGAACAGGGCACAACCGTATCTTATTCCCAAGGAGCATGTTTTGCACCTCAGTTGAAAAATGTAGGAGAATTTAGGATTGACTTACTTAAGGTGTTATTACTGTTGTAGCTAATTTGTACAATAATACAATAGTGTTATGAATACAAAAACATTATGAAGTGTAATGTTTTCTACTTTGAAAATTTGATAAATAAATTGTCCGTGATGTAAAGTAACAGACTGCCCCTTCAGTTCGGCAGGCATGAACCGCAGATTGTTGCAAATGTAACCATCATATTGTGAAATACAGTTCAACTGCTGCTGTTACGTGACTGGGCCTCAGCAGAGAGGCAGAGTGAGACGATGTTTCTACATATTCAGGAAGTCAGGGCAATGCAGCTATGCACTCAAAACTTTGAGTTTCATGGGTAGGCTACTCCCATATGGCTCGCATCAGGTGTTAAAATGAACTGTACCAAAAGATGGGGAAAAGTATTTAACGTCACGTTTTTATTTTTACAGGTGAATTTCAATTAGTCAATTAAATACTGATAGACGGCAGCGCAGCCGCGCAGGTGCGACAGCAGCCGGAGCTCCGGCCGGTCACCGTTCCCCAGAGCAGCATGGTCACCTGGAGAGTCCGATACAGTCTGACTCTGCAAACGCTGGTAGCTGAAAAATCAGACGTTTTGGCACCCGTAATATTCCTCTGGCTCTGGCTAAAACCTCTTTAGGGGCCGCCTAATCTTTCTCTATGCAGGATACACATAAATGAACAAATACCGGTGATAACTTCATAATATTAAACATTAAACTCTGGATCGACTCTAGCCGTCTTCTCTGCAGGGAAAAAGATTGATGTCGGAAAAAGCAACTTCTTCTGTGTGTTAAATAGCGGATCGCAAACCAAGTTTAAGGCTCATACCACCACCTACATTGCTGTATTTGCGTGTGTAGAATAATCAGTGGCATTAATTAATCTGCACAGAGGAGTAGGGTCTGTTGTGTGTGTGTGTGTGTGTGTGTGTGCGTGTGTGTGAGTGAGAGCATATACGACAGTATGTGTGGCGGCCAACATTGATTGTGGGGCGGGCCACCACAAAAATATCAATGTATGGGAAACACTGCCACATTTTCTGCCTGTGCCCCTAAAAATTTTAGTTATGGGCTACAACGCTCCTAGTAAAAAAAAGTTAGTCTGGAGCCCTGCGCACGCACGCACGCACGCACACGCACACGACACACACACACACACACACACACACACACACACACACACACACACACACACACACACACACACTTTTGTTGCAAAAGACATACATTGTGGAAGATTCACTTTTACCAGCCATGGAAACAGCTTCTATATACATGCATACACACATAGCTTCTATATCCATGTATACACACACACCTTCTATATACATTTATAGACACATAGCTTCTTCTATATCCATGTATACACACACACCTTCTATATACATGTATACACAAATAGCTTCTATATCCATGTATACACACATAGCTTCTTCTATATCCATGTATACACACATAGCTTCTATATACATGTATACACACATAGCTTCTTTATCCATGTATACACACATAGCTTCTATATACATGTATACACACATAGCTTCTATATACATGTATACACATAGCTTCTATATACATATATACACACATAGCTTCTATATACATGTATACACATAGCTTCTATATACATATATACACACATAGCTTCTATATACATGTATACACATAGTTTCTATATACATATATACACACATAGCTTCTATATACATGTATACACACATAGCTTCTATATACATGTATACACATAGCTTCTATATACATATATACACACATAGCTTCTATATACATGTATAGACACATAGCTTATATATACATGTATAGACACATAGCTTGTATATATATTTCTATATATATTTCAGATGTAAACGTGTCCCACCTGTCCCCTGGTCCGCTGACAGCTTCCTCTCAGACTTCATGTTAAAGTTCCTCGCGGCTCTGCTCCTCTTCTCCCCGACCTGTTTCAGGATATACAACAACAACACGTTAGCTTAGCAGGAGCTAGCTGCTAGCGGCTAACCTTAGCTTTAGCACCGACTCCCTGCGACATTAAAAAAGAAAACAAACCTGCTCTGTGTAGCTTCGTTTCAGCTTTTAAAACCACATCCAGCAGTTTGGGCCTTTTCTCTCTTCTTAAGAAACTAAACACTGACGCCTTTTACTCCGCAGTCCTCACCACGATGTGACACACAAACGGTTAACGTTAGTTCCGGGGACGGACGCTATTACGGGTCGTACCAACAACGTCCGGTCAGATGTTCGTTTACTACTTTTTTTTTTTTTTTTTTTAATTGAAAAATAGTAACAACCAAACTTGGCCTGATACAATACATGAAATGTCATCACAGACAACAGACAAGCACCTTACAAAGAGAGAAGAAAGAACACACAAAAAAAAAAAAACTAGGGGTTTTCAGAAAGTTTCACATCCTCTATCAAAGTAGATAAGCTTAAGGCATTCTTTTTCTTCATTAACTTCAGAGATAAAAAGTAATGACACAATTCTTTATGAAAAACATTAAAGTTTGGAAGTGTTTTCAGAAATCTATTCTTGTGTATAAAGAATTTCCCAAGAATAATGAATGTGTTAACTGCTAAGTCATGCGCTTTATTTTTCATAAACATTCCAAAAATTATATTTTCCTTTGTAAATACAGGCAAATCTTCAAATTTAGGAAATAACCAGTAATGCAAATCCTCCCAGAAGGTATAAGCAAATTTACATTCATAAAACAGATGTTCTGTTGTTTAAATTTGATCAGCACAAAACGAGCAACAGTTCACATCAAATCCGAATCGACATCTTAAAAATTCTCTAGATGGGTATACTCCATTAAAAATTTTAAAATGCACTTCCTTTGCTTTCGGTGCAACTGGAAATTTAAGAAATTTTGTTCCTAACATTTTAACTTCAGTATTGGAAAAATACTGAAAAATTGAAATTTTAGTTGAAGAAAAAGGATATAATTCTTTCACAAAGGCTTTCCGAATTGTAATATTGGGTACATTTATGTGAGTAAGAGAAACTCCATTCACCAAAAGCATAGGAAGACATGGGGGTAACAATACTTTGAGAAGCGTTGAAAGACATCTGGATTATAGCTTGTGGTATTGCTTTGATAATGTTATCGTACTGTTTTTTTGTCAAATAAATCAAATTTGGAACAAAGAGTCTCAAAAGACATAATGACTCCGGTATTGTCTAAAATATGCATTACAGACCATATACCTTTCTCCCACCAATTGTTGTAAAATAAAGACTTATTCCTAAATAACACATATCTACAGTTCCACAAAGGAATGTTATGAGGACTGAAATTATGTTTGTAGATCATTTTCCAGTAAAGTAAAAACCTGTTGATGAAACGCTGATAACTTAACAGGGAGTTTTTTTAAGGTCATAATCACATCTAAGGAGGAGATTGACGCCTCCTAATTTTTTTTAAAAATTTGTCTGGGAATATGAAACCAAAAAACTATTTTCATTTTTTTAAAAAAGGATCTTAGCCAATTAATTTTAATAGTACCATTAATGCATTCAATGTCGATTGCTTTTAGCCCTCCTTCATCATACTCTTTAACTAATATTCCTTTTTCTAATGTAGTGTGTTTTTCTTTTCCAAATAAAATTGAAATTGGCTTGGTTTATAGCTTTTATTGCATTCTTAGGAAATGAGATTGAGTAAGCAGGGTAAATGAGTCTAGAAATGCATTCCATTTTTGTAAGAAAAATTCGGCCAATGATAGAAATGTCTCTTTGAGACCACAAGTTCAGATAAGTTTTACACTTATCTATATTATTACAGATGTTGAGATTATTAAGTGAGGCACTATCCTTTGTAATGTGCATACCTAGGTATTTAACGGTATCTTTAACAGGAATATTATAAAAGGTTGACAGAGTGGAGTTATGAATTGCTAATAATTCACATTTTTTCAGATTTAACTTTAAACCAGATGCCCTAGAGAAGAGCTCTACAGTTTGGAGAATTTTTGGAACTTGGTTAATGTTTTTCATGAAAACGGTCGTGTCATCAGCCAATTGGCTAATGACTAACTGTTTTCCAAACACTATCAATTTTTCAAAATCAGAATGTTTTATTAGAATGGAAAGCATTTCTGCTGCAGCAATAAAGAGTAGAGGTGAAATGGGACAACCTTGTTTTATTCCTCTATCAATTGAAAATCTTGAAGATGTACCCTGAGGTAAAATGACTGAGCTATTAGTGTCCTTATAAATTAGTTTTACAAAATTAATAAAGTTTTCTCCCAATCCAAATAATTCTAAAGTGCGAAACATAAAATTGTGTTCAACCGTGTCAAAAGCTTTAAAAAAATCTAAAAATAAAATAAAACCTTCATCTTCAATTAGATAATTATAATCCAGTAAATCGAGCACAAGTCTTATATTATTGTGAATTGAGCGTCCTTTTAAAAAAAAACCTGACTGTGTCTCTGAAATAATCTGTGAAATTCCAGTTTTTAACCTGTTTGCATAAATATGAGTTAAAATTTTATAGTCATTATTAAGTAGGGTTATAGGCCTAAGGTTGTCTATTAATTTAGAATTTTTTCCCAGGTTTGGGTATGAGAGTAATAATCCCTTGTTTCATAGTGGATGGAAGAATGTGGGATTCAGATATTTCTTTTAACATATGAAAAACAAGGTCTTTAATATTCTCCCAGAAATGCCTATAGAAGTTACTCGTTAAGCCATCTGAACCAGGCGACTTGTCTAAAGATAAACAATTCAAGGCTTTTTCAACTTCAAGCATACTAATATCAGCATCACAACTATTTTTAAAACTCTCATCTACTTTGGGGATCCAATCTTTAATGAGATCAAAGAACGCATCAGCATCTGAGTGTGAATAAGAGGAGGAATAAAGTTTACTGTAGAAACTATAAATTTCCTTAGAAATCTGATCAGGATTTGTGCATTCTTGGTTATTGATTAGCAAAGATTTAATACCATTACGCTCTTGTCTCTTTTTCTCTAATCTACAAAAGTATGCAGAGCTCCTTTCACCCTCCTCTATCCACTTCGCCCTCGATCTTATATACGCTCCTTTGGCTTTACCAACATAAATTTGGTCTAGTGAAGATTGTAAAAAGAATAAGTTTTTTGTTTGTTAATTTCATTTAAAGAAGGTCTAGTACAGATACTGTTTATTTCTTTAATAATTTCAAATTCTTTTTTTCTGCTGTTCCTGCTTAATAATTTACCCAAAGATATAGAGATCTGACGCACCTTATATTTTAAATACTCCCATTTTTCCCTATACGTTGTAAAATGTGAATGTCCAGTAATATTATTAATTGTAGCAATAATTTTTTGACAAAATATTTCACTGTTTAGAAGGTTTGAATTGAATTTCCAGTATCCTTTTGGCCTTTGATACGAATTGGCAGGTTTAAGAATAAGTTTAACCATACAGTGGTCAGTTAAAGGGGCAGCAGAAACTGTAGAGCTTGGTTCCAGACCAGATCTAAAATCAGAGACCAGCCAGAAATCTAATCTAGACTTCACAGAACCATCAGGTTTAAACCAAGTGAAGACTTGGGTACAAGGGTTTTTAGTCCGCCATGCATCTATCAAATTAAACGTACTACAAAAATTAAGCAATATGGGATTGTAATGGTGTCTTGTATACTTTGAAGGAGATCTATCAAGCCAGTCATCTATTACCATATTAAAATCACCTCCGAAAATAAAGTTTTCAGTTGAATACCTTTTACCTAAATCCTTTACAACTTTAATAACATCATCAATCATTATTTTGTTTTGGTTTTGATTATTATATCCATATATATTTCCCAGAATCAAGAAACTGTCCTCTATTTCAAGAACGCATATTATCCAATGACCACAACTGTCCTTGGCAGTGGTTAATATTTTCCCAGGAAAGTTGTTTAAGAGTAAAGCAACGCCTGCTGACCTATTAGAACCATGAGAGAAAAGTATTTTATCTCCCCATTGGTTTGACCAGAATTTTTCATCAATATCAAGAGAGTGAGTTTCTTGGAGAAAAAAGCATTGTGCCCTTTCATTTTTACAAAAAAGGAATACCGATTTCCTTTTAACAAAATCTCTTAGACCCGTAGTATTAAGTGAAACATAAGAAAACATCTGGCTTTGAGAAAACATAAAAAAAGAGATTAAGAAATAGAAGTAAAGAAAGTTTAGATTTCTTGAAGTAAACAGACTTGCAAGGCCCCTATCGAACATTATTATATGTGATCAGAATAATTATAAAACAACCCTTTTTTTTAATTAAGGATCTAAAGTGAACAGACTTTAAAGGTTTATTTGAAGTTTCCTTTGTTTGAAAACGTGACTTTTTCTTCCTTTTTCTAAAGCTTTAAAGAAAACCCTGACGTTGAATTAACAAGCTAACATTAAGGAATTTTTTTTTTTTTTTTTTTTTTTCCATCTTTACCTCCCTTCTTTAGTGATTATTAACTGAGAACTCACTAATGTAATAATGCCCTTTTAACTGAACAGATATTTCTACAGAAAAATAAATTTCGGTTAGGACAGAACCTATCAATATGAAGGCTGAGCTGAGGTATAAATCTCAATCTGTAAGATTGAGAGATTTATGACATGCCTTTGTCCAAAGCGCTGTCTAAACAACCCGGTTACCGTTGATGTAGCCCACATGTCCTCGGTAATACACATTGTGGCCTGCCGCCCTGGCCTGCTCCATCTTCGGCCATGCAGCTGCACGAGTCTCCCTGTCAGCTTTGCAGAAGTCTTGCTTGAAGTGAATCCCCAGATCCTTGCAAACCTTAGAGCTTTTGGACAGCTTCCAGATGGCATCACGGTGGAATCTCATGGTGAATTGGATAATAACCTGACGGTCTCTCCCCTCTTCTTTCCTACCGATGCGGTGCACAGTATCAACTACCGAATCCATCGATGTGTCCCACTGCGGCGCTAACTTAGACAGGATACTCTTGACAACATCTCGGGTGTTTTCGTCAACTTTTTCTTTCAAACCATGTATTTTAAGGTTCCAGCGTCTCTTGTAACGCTCCGCCTCCATGACCTTATCTTTCAGCTCCTCGTTATCCTTTACGAGATGAGGCATTTCTTTTTCTATCGCTTGAATCTTGACCTTGCACTCTTTAATCTCAGTGGCATTCAGCTCCACAAGTCTGGTAACATTAGCCACCATGACGGAGTTTTCTCTTAGCTGGTCACCGAAGCGGTCAATTCTGGAGGTGAGCTTTTCTATAGCATCAACAAGGGACGCGTTTGGCACTTCAGACGAATCCTGTGGGGGTTTTACCTTCGAAGGAGGCACTGCACCTTTCGTTGGAGTTGGAGGGGAATTTTTTCTCTTTGTCCCACCACCACTGGTTGTAACATCCATCTGCGCATAACCGTGCTCCGTGTTTGCTTGGCCTGTGGTAACGTTAGCGGCTGATCTAACGTCTGACTTTCCGTATGGCATTTTCGGTTAAAACTTCAATAGGACTTTAAATATCTGGAATAAAGAGTTTCAAACTCTTATTAAAAAGTTCAGTTGACTGTTTTGAACTTTTGAACTAATCACATTGAATTTTTAAGTCAAAAATTCCGGGGCAGGTGAACGAGAGCTTAGAAAGTGCTGCTTGCCCGTTCCGCCATCTTGCCGATCATGTTCGTTTACTACTAGGCTCGTTCGAGATGAGCCAGATCTGCGCAGAATCGATCACCGGCCTCTCAGCTGATCGAACAGCTGATTGGTTCAGAATCAACTCAACATGATGACGTTTTATATAAAATTTTTATTGATTTTGAATCGGAGGGATTTTAACTGCTATTTGTCTGATTTAAAAGCTTATTCTGTACAGAACACATGTTGTGTGACTGATAGGTATGTTTAGAAGTCAATGAGACTAAATCTGTTCAGATTACAGATCATCTACAGTCTGTTGGTAATTAAAATCAGCAACAGATCGCATGTAGAGAATTTCGACAGCTACTCTGTCATAATAAAAACAACTGGAGACTGTGTAGGAGCTGATATATGGGTCTGATAACATTTTATTAAATCGGAATCGGACCCGAACGGACAACAGTGTTTGTGTCACTTCCTGTTGAGCCTGAAGGCTGCTGGAGTCAGCTGGAAAACTGTCCGACTTGAGAGCGGACTTTTGTCTCCGCCCCCCGCTGCTGCCGCCTGCTCTCGTCTACTTTACAGGCGAGGCGCAGTTCATCTCGAACGAGCCTAATGTAACCGAGGGTTTCTTAAACACGGGCGTCCAATGCCGGAACAGAGACGGCACTGCACGTCTCACTTTATTCAACCACAATACAGGCAATACTACACTTTATCCACTTCCGCTTTTCACAATAAAAGCTCTATGGTTTATTGTAACTTCCTCTTAACCTCATGTTGTCCTTGGGTTAAATTTGAAAGTCAAAGTTTCTACATCAGAAATTTGTGTTTCTTTCAAGAAAATTGCCCAATTATGACACAGACGCTTTTGCAAGTAAAGTTAAGGATCAGGAATTTTGGTTGTTATATTAAAATCCTAAAATCCTTTATAGCATTTGGAAAAAAAATTTTATGGTTTCAAAACCTAGTATCCTGACTAAACTTTGACAGTCTGTGATTATCCACTAAATCGTAACTATTTATCAACATAATTCATAATTTCAGCTTTTTTAAACTAAAAAATTAGGTATCGTTGCATATAATTCAGGTTTATTGATTATCAATTCCCCAAAAAAAGTATGTTAAACTAGTGGTAATACGTTTTTACCTGGGAGGACAAGTTGCATGGGCGAAGGGAAGACAACACAAGGGTTAAATAGTAAAATATAATAATCAAGATAAATAAAGAGGATGAGGTGGCACTATATATTATTATTATTATTATTATTATTATTATTGCACTTGCAGTTTTGGCATTTAGTCCAGTCTTTATAGAGGATTCCAACTTCTCCTATTGGAATCAACACACTGGTAAAAGGTACAGACATTTCAAAAAGTCGCACAATAGTCACAGTTGCATTCTGGGATAGGAGAAATAACCTTTATGGGTTGTTTGCATTTCTTTAAACCAATCACAGTTGTCTTGGGCGGTGCTAAGCCCCGGACGCAGCAACGGTGGCTCTGCTAGATAGTCTTAGGAAGGAACTTGTTTTGGTGGAACATTTGAAACCCACAAAAAAAACGCCACATCCAATATTAAATGAAGTTAACTGTTGACACAATACAGTAACGTGAGCTATTTGTATGAGCTGATACATGGTTAAACCTCATTGGTTCTTACCAGTGTATCTCTGTGTGTACTTCGTCCACAGCAATCCCACCAATCAGTCCCAAAACGTCCCTGTTAGAGAGGAAATACCCTAAGCAGATTCTTTTTTTATCTTTACAATTATTCCCCAAAAGAACCAAGCTGGTTCTGCCGTGCTTTTATGCTGCATCGGTTACAGAAAATGAGCTGAACAGCAAGCTAGGACACAGCGGACCACTGACCATCTAGTGGGGTCTGGGGGTATGCTCCCCAGGAAGAAGATTTTGTACATTTTAAAGTTTAATGCATCAACCTGGTGAACTTTAAGAGGCTAGATCTATGTAGAATCTGTGCTCTTGTAACCAATGTTGTGTTCTTGTAAGCGATTTAACCATAAACACATTTTTGTATAGTATAGATTTGAGTCATCAAAAGGACAAGCTTTGCACGCTAAATTTGGACATTTAATTTTATAAATACTTATTACATATAGAGCATCTAATCTGTATATTTAATATTAATTTTGTGAAACAAGGACCTTAAGCACTCATTCTTTGAACAGTGCACAACAGGTGTCAAAGGATGAAAATCTCACGCTGAAGGAAAGCATTTCATTCTCACGTTATTAAACAGTTCTGTGAGACAGCAAAGGCAAGATGATCTGCAGCTTAAGTCAAAAGCATCACTTAAACCTAACAAATATCCATTTGACATCATTTTTAATCTCAGTCTATTGATCCAAAGTGCAGCAAATCAAATAAATTAACATTTATTGAATTAAAATAGTTTCTACTGGATAGGATATACCTGAAATATGGTGAAAATAAATTTCAAATATACTTTCCTTGGGCAAAAGAGTAAAGGTAATCCAGCGCACTGTCTGAAGTTAAACAGACAACTTGTCATGGTGTACAAAAAGATATATTTTCTAACTTGCCTCCCTCCCTTTTGACAAACTTTAGACCCCGATATTGGACATTTAATGTTCCTGGGCTTTGAGAAGATCAGTTCTAATGCCCTCTAGTCTCCCTCAAATATTTTTCTCATCGGATCTGCACAAATCACGTAGGTGACCCATTTTGGTTCCAAAACGGCAAATTTCGCCGAAAGGTTAGGAGGTTGCATGCCTGCCCACCAATTTAAGAGGTCCACTGACCTGTTGTCGCTGGGTCTAACTGTTCCTCTTCATTCCCTCCAAGAACGTCTCCCGAGCTGCCAGGAGGCTCTCCTCACAGCGAGCTTTGACACAGATTACGACCCACTGACACATATTGTCACTGGACAACTAACATTCGCCATTTTGTTGTGTACCCATCAAATGACCACGGCAAACAGTCCAATGGCCTTTCTATCCAATTTTATTTCTATTCGAGGACACCATGAAGACTCCAGAGACTGTTGATATTCACTCCATGCAGTTTTATTTGTTACATTTTAACAAACAAACGGAGTTGCCTCGGACACATCAACTGACCACCGGCGATAGCCAGTCGAATAGATAACTGAATCTAAGTTTCATATGACTCTCTACTTATACGTTTTGGGCGGTGTCAGTTGGACACATTCAAGCCCACAGTTACCTCATGTTTGTTTTAGCTTTAGATGGACCTGACCTGGTGATATTTTTACTTCTAACAGTCCTCTCATCATCCTTTTCTTAAGTACACCTAGGTCGTTGTGACCTAGACAATAACGACTAACGTACATGCTAGTCAACAGATGGTTTACTTCAAATGATTTCATCCTGGAGGGTACTCCGCATGTCCTGGTGTACCACTCCGGTCATATCAAACCATTATATTTCTTTACTTTATTAGCTTTACCATGGCCTAATTAGTGGCATATGAGACACTATACATGTCAAAATACTTTAATCATTATGGTGTCACTGATCATATTACCTTAGAACATAGCAATGCAGAAGTGAGTTTTTATGGTTTCCTATAGATAATAATGTCCATCTCAGCTTTGCTGGTGTGGTTGGTTACATTTGTCTGATTTCTTAATTATTATAAACATTACAAGACAAAACAATATTTAATTAAATATTTAAAATAAGAGTGTACTTTTTACTACCACACAATATAATGTATTCTATCTATGTGTATAGATTTTTGTTTGATACTTGTTTTGCTTGGACTTAAAGGCACAAACGTTATTCCATGTCACCAGTCTCAGGATCAGAAGAGTCTCCAGTCTGGTCTTCAGTCTCTGGTTGTAAAAGTGGATGTGGATGCGAGTTCCTGGCTGGTTCTGGTCCTCCACAGTCCTCTCCATCAGCTTCTGTTTCCATCTAACCTACACATTTATGTGTGTTGACATCAGAAATCTGGGCAAATCTTTTGTTACAAATACTGCAGCTGAATCGTTTCTCTCCTATGTGGATTCTCACATGTGACCGTAAAGCTCCACGGTGCATAAAAGATTTTTTACAAACTGAGCAGCTGAAAGGTTTCTCTCCTGTGTGGATTCTCATGTGTGACCATAAAGCTCCACTGTGTATAAAAGTTTTTTTACAAACTGAACAGATAAAAGGTTTTTCTCCTGTGTAGATTTTCATGTGGTTTTGTAAACTTTCTCTCGGTGTAAAATATTTAATAAAATCTGAGAAGCTAAAAGGCTTCTCTCCTGTGTGAGTTATCATGTGTCTCTTCAGGTGTCCCCCTTCAGTAAAAGCTTTACCACACTCAGAGCAGCTGAATGTTTTCTTACATGTTGAATCATGTTTCAGAGAGTTTAAAGCTGACTGAGGTTCTCTGGTCTCCTTCCAATCAGCACTGTCATCATTCTCAGGTTCAGAAGAGTCTCCAGTCTGGTCTTCAGTCTCTGGTTGTATAAGTGGATGTGAGTTCCTGGCTGGTTCTGGTCCTCCACAGTCCTCTCCATCAGCTTCTGTTTCCATGTGTTGAGTTTGTCTCTGATGAAGCTGTGATGACTGAGCTTCCTCTTCATCATCTTCACTCTTCACAGGGACAGGAGTGAATGGGAACTTGGTGATATCAGCCTCCTCCAGCCCTTGAATCTGCTCTCCCTCCTGACTGCTCCATAGTTCCTCCTGTTCCTCTTTAATGTGTGGGGGGGGCTCTGGCTCCTGCTGGTCCACACTGGAGCTACACTCCTGCTGCTCAGGGGGAACCTTTCCTTTAACCACCGACAACTGCTCAACATCTGCAGGAAACACATACAGAGAAATGTTGTAGAACTGCATCTTATCACCTGAAATGTGATTGTTATAAAGAAATACTGGTTGTTCAGTCAGTTACTTAGGTTACATCTACAGTACTAGTCTTCCATTTCAGCCTGCGAAAACTGTTGGAAAGGCTGTTGTCTGACATATTAGGGCCCTCTTGTAGTGAAATAATGCAACTGTGCTGTTGAGCACAAAGTGGTGCAGTGGGTAATTATAGTGACTACATGTAACTTTTTAGTGTTTCTGTAACCGTAATTTTTCCTATTATAATCTTAAATGAGTTGTAACAGCAAACGAGACTAACCATGAAAACAACGCTATTTTTAGGTAGTTTTTATTAGTGCCATTGCTCGGGTTCGATTTTTCCTGCGTAGTCATAGAATGATTTATGGCAGGTAGATGGCGCAAAAGTAACACATTATGAAGGGTCACGGAAAAGCCTGTGTTAGCGTATCCAGCCAGGTGAAAGGTAGCAGAAGATTTATTTTTATAGGCTAGGCGTAGTTGTATTTTAATGTTATTTCAGAAGTTATCTGCTGTAGTTATGGCGGATACTGGGGCAGGACCATCACAGAAAAGAAGGAAATTAAATGAAGAACAACTAAAAAGGTAAAAGCTGCAAGCAGCGTTGGACGGGCCCTCGCGCCTCTACGAGCGTTGGGGTTACTGGCGGACGCCGCTCCTTGCGACGGTGCATCTGCCCGGCACTCAGACACTGCAACAACCATCACCAATGAAAAGGGAACTCACTGCTGAGTTTAATGATACCTCACACAAGACTCTATGTCATACAGTTAATTAGCTGTGAAATGGGGGGTGGGCATCGGAAAAATATTTTTCCCCGTGAAAACGTCATCATTCACGTCACTTCCTGTGGGAATCAGAGGTGGGAAACTCGGGCGAGTTTCCCAGTTGGTGATGCGCTGTTGACAACTGACGTTTGATGTAGGTGACTTTGGTTCACTGAAAATATGTCAATGACAATAAACTGTTTATAGTAGACAAACGCCTCTGCCAAGAAACACACAGACAAAACATGTTTCAAATTATTCATAAAAAGGCTTATGTATAATATTCGTGTCGTTGCCATGTAGATAACACAAACGCCTGTCCATGTGCTGTTTCTATGCTTGAATAATAAAACAGCAACAAATCTTTGTTATTGTGGCCTCCATGTTTTCACACACCGGGGGCCCATTCTTCGTACGTCGCTAACTCACTTAGCTGGATTTGATTGTTGGCGATTTGGCATGATCTTGGATTGTTTAGTTCTTCGACGCTCATCCTGGACTTGCTGTCATAGCAACAAGTGCGCAATCTTAAACCTGCTCGCAAGCAGGCTTATTTCATGTCAACAGGATTAGATCCCGGCTATATAAACGGAGGTGATATGGGAAGTCTGTCGCAGCCATGTCTTGTCCGTTTTTACGTCAGGAACCTGTTGCTGAAGGTGTCAGAATAATTCAAAGAGCTTTTTGAAGCAATCGCGTTTTGCAAAATCGACAGGATCCTTTAGCGCAGTGCGATAATCTACTGATTGAGAGATATCGTTTTTCTCGGGAGGGTCTCATCTACATTATCAACTTGTTGGAGCCACACGTTAAAAGTTTGACTCGTCGGAAAAAAAGAGAACACAATGGCATTACAATGAACTACACTAGGAAAAAAATATGATCAATAACATAGCCTATTGCAAAACATGACTACATTAAGTTATGCAGTTTTCACCTTTACAAGTCAAAGCAATTGACTCAGTATTTATCTGTTGGAATGACTGTACCAGCCATTTGGATTATAGACATACTTAATTTAATGCAGCAACAAATTATTTACACTGTAGCAAGATGATTTAAAACTCATTTCCCTGTAATTAAGGTGTTGGTGTTACTGGTCCCTGGCTTTAGGTCTAAGGAAGAGCTGCCCCCAGGGATGCCCTCCACAATGGGTCGGTTCGCATTTAGCCCAAGGGCCAGCTCTTCTGCCGGGGTATAATGTGGGGGTGCAGGACCACCACCTGTTTTTTTATGCTCCGCCTTTTTCTTGGTTGCTGTTATAAACAGACAAACACATCATTTAAAATGTTTTTGGGTTAAAGAGACTAAACAGTAGAAGTAGAAAAGCTTACCAGTTTGAAGAATATTCTTGTACTTCACTTTTACTTGTTCCCATGTTCTAGTGGGTCCTGAGCTGGCTCTGACATTAAGCAATTATGAAATTATTAAAATACAAGAATATATACTGTAATAAGTGATATAACCATAACATGGAACACTTACGGATTTAATTTGTCTGCTACTTTTTGCCAGCCCTCTCTCCTGGCTTTTGCAGACTTTGAGGTGTTCCCTTGCGTTTTAATTATTGTTTCAAACTCAGCATACCATTCCAGTAATAGTTCTTGCTCTGCTGCGTTGAAAAACTGAACACGCTCTTTGGCCATGTTGAGCAGCCAATAGCAGCATTGCTGATCAATGTTTCTCCTATCGATACATATCCCCTTTTAAACAAGCGCATGAACGCGCAATCATCTCACTAACTCAATCCAGCTATACTAATCATCAACAGCAGGTATGTTCGAAGAACCTAATTAGCCAGATCAGGATTAGCACGATGATATCATCTAGGATGTGTCATTTGATCTCGGATGTTTTAAGCAACGTACGAAGAATGGACCCCTGATGCTCTAGGCTATGCCCAACAGTTGGTGGCAGTCATGCAACAAGTTGTTATGCCAAACACCAATATAACAGAAGAAGAACACGCATCCGATCCCGACCCTGCAAAATATTTTTTGCAGGGTGGTAGGGGAAAGAACTCACCATACTCTCCCTTTGAATGGCTAGTACTTGTTGCCTGCTCTGGTTGGATTGGTTATGTTTAGGCAAGAGGAGTGGGATTGGTTATGGTAAGATATTCCCAGGTGGCATGAACGCAGCATATACCTTAAATGGGTCACCAGTTATGAAAGGGGGCGGGGCTAAATCATAGGGGGCGGGTCAAACCATCACCACTCAAAAAGAAACTCTCTGCTGAGTTCAATGATACCTCACACAAGGGTCTATAAAACGTCAAATGTTATGAAACTGGGCGTGGCTTAAGCATAGGGGACGGGCCAAACCATCACCAATGAAGAAGGAAGACTGCTGAGTTCTATGACACCTCACACAAGACTCTACCTTAAATGGTTCAAATGTTCTGAAAGTGGGTGTGGCCTGAGCATGTGGGCGTGGTTAAAGTATAGATGGCGGCTCAGTATCATATGTAGACCACACATTCTAAGTTTTATGTAAATCGGATTGTCATATAAGGCAGATATCCTTTTGCCAGCGGGGGGGCACTATGACCAAAAGTCAATTTTGGTTTGTAGTCATCCTCAGGCCTGGACCCTTGTCAATCGTGAGTCCACTAAAGCTACAACAACTTCTTCATTCATCGATAAATGATAAACGCTATGACTTTAAGTAAATATCGGCCTTTATTTGTCCTCAGGGTTGGACTCTTATGAATCCTGAAAAGTTTCGAACCAATTGGACAATGTACAATAAAGTTACACCCACTTCCTGTTTCGATGGTGAAACGCACAAAATGGCTGCCCTGCCACGGCCATGCCCTATGACGAAAAGTTTTTCTTTTAATACATTTTCATCTTTAACGTCTTCAGATGGCACAGACCAAATTTGAAGTTGATCGGATGAAATCTCTAGGAGTAGTTCGTTAAAGTACGACATGTGGAAATGGCCAAAATCACACTAATTTCGAACTTTCAATTCAAAATGGCGCACTTCCTGTTGGGTTTAAAGTATTGCTCCAATGAGCTTTTTTGTACGTCTTGACATGCTACATGTGTATCAAGTTTGTTAGTCTACGTTAAACGTACTTCAGGGGCAAAAACATTTGACTTTGTAGGGGACGCTAGCGAACCATTTTTGTGCACCTATTCCCGAAACCCTTAAAATACGTACATTTTCACCAGGATTGATGCAATTGTTATTTTTGGTGAGTTTTTGAGTATGTTAAGCCCCTCAAAAGGCAATTAATTTGCCGAAAGAAAGCAAGAAAGAAAGAAGGAATAATACCTTCAGTTTCAATAGGGCCTTTGCCGCTGTCGACGCTCGGGCCCTAATAAAAGGGAAAGTTACGAAACGCGAAAACGCAAGTCAACTTTCGTGGGGCTTTCAACAGATGGAGACAATTACGGGATTTTATAGGATTCCAAACCCACCCCGAATAGGCCCTCAGATAAGTAGGCTAAGTTACCGTAAGCAACACTTGAAATGCAACAATGTATCTGTAACGTATTCTCTTATTGTAAATTAATGATTTTCTCTCTAAGCAAAACATTGATCGCAACTATATGACCTTCCGGTAACACTAACTTAGTAATACAGTGGGAAATAAATCACCGGAAAGAAAAGACCTTTACGACAGCAGATGTGGTAAAAACACTAACACTAGTGTCCAAAGCAGCCGCTAGAATCAACACAAACTGAAAGTTACGTATAGCAACATTAACAGGGCATAACAAGAGACATGTCAGAATAACCGAGTGCAAAAAGGACTTTACTGCATTCAAATGGTTCAAGTTGTGTGTGTCTCTGATGAACCGTAAGTAAAAAAAAAAAAAAATAAGTCTTTCACTGTGTTTTGGTGAGACTTTTGTTGATGCAGAGCTAATCTAATCATCATGTGGCTTCCTAATGCTAATGCTAGTTTAGCTGTACCTTTATATTTCTAGTAAGACTGTTGTATTTGGACAATGTTGACATTCTCCTATGTATATGACATGGATGTCTGTTTTTATTGCAAATTAATTGAGCATTAAGTGTTATTTCTTTCTCCTAAGCAGTACATCCCTATATGTAACCATCACCAATACAGTCTTAAGTGAATACCTATTCAATAATAATTGGTCCTCCAAGCCGGAAGTGAAGTTTTCCCCCGATCTCAGGATTAAAAAAAAAAATAAAAAAAAAGATAAATTACCTTTATTTATCCAGGTAAGTCGATTGAGAATAATTTGTCATTTGCAACGATGACCTGTCACATTCACAAAGTTACACATTCATACCGGGAAGTTACCCAGTACAACCCCAGTCTGATCTGCTGAGCAGCTCCACTGGAGCGGTTGGGGTTAAGTGCCTTGCTCAAGGGCAACTCAGTGGTGGTAATGAGGGAGGGACAAGCGCTGCTCTTTCACTTTTCCCCCCAATTTTTTTCCTGCCAGTCTGCGGATTGAACCAGCAAGCTCCCAGTCCCAAGCTCGCTTCCTTAACCCCTAGGCCGCCACTGTCTATAATTGCTCCTTCGAGCCGGAAGTCTCTGTGTCTCTCTTAGGGGTGCACCGATCCGATATTTGGATCGGGTATCGGCCCCGATATTGACAAAATAGCTGGATCGGAAAAATTAAGAGATCCACGTGCCGATCCAGTTCTTTTTTTCACTCCGTCGCTGCACCGGGACCCCTGTTAACTGCGTAGCCTTTTCACTAGGGGTGTGCCAAAAAATCGATTCACAGAAGAATCTAGATTCTCATTTGCAACGATTCAGAATCGATCTGAAATTTCCAAGAATCGATTTAATAAATAAATAAAATCAGCTGGCTGTTCGCTTCCATTTCTGTAACTACGTCCGGACGTCACCACGCAGACGGTTTTTGAACGTGAGCGGCAAATCACTAAAATAAAGAGGAAGCAAAAATGGATGAGAGGGAGATCCAACCAGCCCCGTCTTCACTTAAAGCTAAAGTTTGGCCGCCAGCTGCAGACTAACGCATACTGCAGTGCTTCACGAAACTTCCTGCCAACTCCGAGAGGGCAAAAAAAATAACTCTGTCTATCGCCTGCTTCATCGCCAAAGACCTAAGGCCTTAGTGTGGTGGAGAAGGAGGGGTTCGTCTGCATGTTACAGACAGCGGAGCCGAGGTAAGCACTAGCGTTGCAGCTGAGAGAGTTTTCTCCACCGCTGGAGATATAGTAGAGCTTAGATCGGGCCCAAAATATCCAGCCCGAGCCCGTGCACGTTGTGTCCGAAGCCGGCCCGGCCCGACACATTAACTGGAATTATGAGCCCGAGCCCAATTTCAACCCAACACTTTTTTAATCCGTGGGCCGTCGTTCTCAACTACAATTCAGAGTTGTTTGAACTGCAAAAATCTGTTTAAAATTATCTTAATGAATAATGCAACAGGAGCGAAGCATGTAAACTGCTGTTAGTTTATTCAGAAAGGAACGGATCGCAAATGGATCTGAATAAAGAAACGTAAAAAAAAAAACAACAACGTATTTCTCTGTGAGGGCTTGCCCGCTTGCTTAGCCCTCAGGGGCAGTCTATGCTTGGAGAAGTAACAAAAGAGGACGTTGAAGGCTGACTATCATCTTTTCTGCCACAGCGAGCCTGCTTCATGTGTCTGTTCATCATTCACTTCTCCGTTTTATTTGCTGTCAAAGGCGAACAGCGGCCGCACTTAATGCACTCAACAAAGCCGACACATATGTTGTCACTGCCCACGACTTGATTAAAATGGCTCCATACCTCCGACTTTCCTTTCCTTTTTTTCTTTACATCCTCAAGCTCCATGTTGCACTTAAGCTCCACAATACAGCCCGCAGCCCCGGTGGGATGCGTGCGAGAGGAGGAGACTCCGCGCATGACACCTGTTGCATTTTGTAACTGTAGTCCAACTTGTGTAGACTAACTTTTTGGACACATTTGTTACTTTGGCCTAAATATAGGCTAGCCTATATAGATACTAGTTCTGATTATGGCATAGCTTTCTCTTTTTTTTGTCTTCACCGGTTGTGTTCTACATGATATTTGTGGTGAACTGACGGCAACTTTCCTTGGAAAAGCATCTGTTTTCAACCATTTTGTATTATGAAGAAGCACTTTATTTTTGTTCCAACTTATTTTATAGCTAGCTACTAATGAGTAGCAATTGAGAACCAGACAATGTTTTGATAAAAGGCACTTCCCTGAGAATTGAACTTAAAATGTGAAAAAGACACTTTAATGTCTCCGTTTGTCATTCTGTATAGCAAAGCAGATCAGAGTAGATCATGATCAGAAACCCGATTAGAAATCATTATGGATAAAATCAAATCGTTTTGAATCGAAAATCTTTTTGAATCGAAAATCTTTTTGAATCGAAAATCGATTTTGAATCGAATCGTGGCCTCAAGAATCGGAATCGAATTGAATCGTGAGATGGTAAAAGATTCCCACCCCTACTTTTCACTCATGGTAGTAACTTCATAACACAACAATTAATAACCCACAACTAACTCTCTGTAAAAGGATAAAACACCAAAGCATATAACAATTTGAGACAAACAGTTTCTAACACTAATAATTTTACATTTACAAATGTAGCTACACCGCCGAATGGCATGCTGGGTAACATTACAGCTGCTAGCCTAGCTAGCCAGGTAGCATAACAGTCTGTTAAGCTGGGAGAGGCTCCGGTCGCTACTGCACATTCAAGAACCGAGAAGAAAGTTAGCTAGAGGATGAAGAAATACCGGAGATACACCACAACAACGTGTGCTCAAGAGAGGAGCCGTCTGTTGTTCCCAAGTTTTTTCTTTCTAACAAATCGGACATAATTTAGCCACTGTTGTTGCCCGTCGCTCTAACGTTACTCGGCCGTGCTAATGTTACTGTGCTAACGTTAGACCTGTCACTTCAAGCATGCAGCGGCGCAACATTATGAACGCAATCCACCTCCGGTCCCGCTACAGACCGGTGAGAAAGACGGGTTCAGAGCAATGATTAAAACACTGGATTTAAGATGTCTCGCCTCGCTGAAATATGTCCGCCAACCTGCTAACGTTATTCAAACAGCGAAGGAGGCTGACAGCGGAGCTCCGTTCAGTCGCCCACTACAACAACGTAACTTACCTGTGGCCAAGGTAGTGTTTATACAACTAGCTTACAACTATTTTGTTTTGAAAGGGAAACAATGTTAAAGTTGTTTGTATGTGTATTCATTCGATTTGAGTTTTACTACTTTGCAGTTTGCACAATACAAAAGTTTAGCTTCTGTAACTGTTTGATGGATTCTCCTTCATATGAAGTTATTGTATAATGTCGTTGAGCCAAACCCTTTAGTAATCAAAGCTTTTAGTAAACATGATGAAATTAACATGTTTTTGAGATATTCTATGTACTCCTGACAGTAGAATAAGCCATTATAAACCTATATAAAGGTGGCCCATTATTATTTATTTAAATTTATTTTAAGAAGTTTGATTACATTATATTTTCGATTTGAATGCACAGTTTTTTCAATACATTACATCTATGTTATTTTGTCTTAGTTAGGAAAGTAATGTTTAGTTAGGAAGGTCTGGTGCCTTTACTCTCTTCCATATGGTGGAAGGAAGGTATAAGGTGGAAGGTACAGTTTATTATTAATTCAGCAACGGTATCGGATCGGTATCGGGGATCGACAGATACACAAAGCCCTGGCATCGGTATCGGTATTGGGACTGAAAAAGTCAGATCGGTGCATCCCTAGTCTCTCTGTGTACGTCTAACCCGTTAACAGATGTAGAGAACTCCTTCAGTAACCGGGGTATCCCTCCATGTATACACCTTTAGCAGGCTATGATCGGTTTAAGCATCTGCGCATGCTCCAACTGCCCCTCCCCACTCCGCTTGAGTGGTTTTTGAACCGGAAATAATCAGTCAGCGCTGAAAGTAGCTGTCGTTGCTATGACACCATACAACAAAACAGCGTTGCCCTAATCAGCAGGGGGGCCATCGGCAGAAAGAGCCTGTGGTCCACCTGTTTTACTCCACGCAGAGGAAGAAAGCAAACTCCGGTAGATGGCTAAACTGATTGTCCATCTCCAGGGCTTATGCGACCATAATTTGTAAGGGTGCGACTAAAATGTTTCCTAGGTCGCACCGGTGCACTTAACGTCCTCGCATTCGCTGCCTCTCCACGAACGAAGAAATATTGTTTATATCGATATGGTTTAATGTTGCGTTAAGGTCGCACTAATAATGACCCATTTCTTCTGTAAAGCCGTGCCTGTGTTTGGATCTCTCTTCTTACTCTCCATGCAGTTTTAATATATCCTAGGCTATTTATTTCAGATAAATTTCATTTAAATGTGTTGCATATGTATATTTTCAAACTGGTAAAGGAAACCCTGTCGTTTTATTTGAATCATAAATCTGTTTTAATAAAATGGCTTGTGAAAAGTGGCTTTGACTTTTGTAAAAAAAAAAAAAAAAACAAGAAAAAATACAGATATATATTGTGATGCAAGGACAAATTTGGGTGCACCTAAATAAAAAAAGTTAGGCACACCAGTGCAAAAAGTTAGTCTGGAGCCCTGTCTGATGCCGCCTAGATAATATCTCTGATGCTATCGCTATCAGAGAGTAGTGGAGTTTACTTTTTGGATGTTTTTTCCTTCCTCTGCAACACTGTGGAGGAAGGTCTGGACATGAGAGACTAGTGTGAAAGGAACCCTACTCCTAAAAGTTTATGCTTTGGATGCTTTTTTTTAATGTTTTTTGGGTTCTTTTTTTCTGAAGTTTGACAGTTTAAAAACAGTTTTTAAACATTTCTACACCCCCCAGGAAGGAGAGAAAGATCAACTGAAGGTTTAATGACCAAACCTGCTCTGTGTAGCCGAAGCTGAGGGTTGAAAACAGCGTCCAGTAGCTCCCGTTGTCGCTCGTTCTCCTCTTTTGAACGACAAAGTTCCTCCTCGTACTCTGCTATCGTTCTTTCAAACAGCCCAAATATCTCTTCAGCAGCCGCAGTTAGTCGCTGCTCCACCAACGCTCTCAGCATCTGGACTTTACACATTTTACCTCTTTCTCAACACAGCAAAGACACCCTGCTAACACAGGTTTCTGGTAGACGCCATCTTGTTAGTTGATAGTTAGCCGTAGTGAATACTATAGCTTCCGGTGTAGATCAGTTGCTTAGCTTCAAAATAAAGGTCCGGAAGTGTTCCAGATTTCCTCTGAAAAACATGCAGTAATATAAATGATTAAAACACACTTTTGAAGAAAGACAAATACTTTACTACATTTTCAGAGCTCTGAGAAAATAATGAACCCAAATTAAAGATGATGGTAGTTTGTTTCCCTTTCCTTTTAATGTGTCAAACATAAGATACAAGTTTTGGTCTTGCAGTGTAATTTCATCTGATTTTGTTGTTCATCTGAAGTCATTCATTTATGTATTTATTGTAAATTATATATATATATATATATATATATATATATATATATATATATATATATATATATATATATATATATATATATATATATATATATATATATATACCAGTCTGTGATCCACTCCACATTCTCTGATTTTAATTGTTAGTCAAAATAATTCATAATTTGTGCTTTTTTTTAAAACTCAGAGTAGGTATAAGTTAATATTAATGAGGTTTATTGACCATGGATTCCAGAAATAAGTGTAACACTAGTGGTAATAGGTTGGAATGAAGTTGTCTAAGAAGATATAACACAGAGTGGGCTGATAATTTATACTTTACAGACAAAACAGAAGGAGGACAACGAGGTTAACCTTCAACTGAGAGGTGACACATTAAAATACTTTACACTTAAACATTTAAATAAATAATGTTACAGCTGTAATGCTACTAGAATCAGATATCTAGTTAAAATAGCAGTAACAGAACGAATACATGAACACATTATTTCATTAAGGAAATGATGGAGTGAGAAAATTGGATTTGTGATTGGTTAAACCAAGATAGCGCCGAAAAAGGGTGCCACGGTGTGTTGGTGTGAATTGTTTTGTTTTGTTTTTGTGTTTTAACTCTGTTTTTTGTGATGGTTCCCGGATCTCATTCACCAGTGAAGAGCTCGTGAACATCAGGGGAACAACACCAGCGGACTTATTTCCCACATTTCTCAAACAGACCACCAGCTACAAGCCCAAAGCCCCCCACTCCTCCTTCAACGACCGACGCCTAGCCAATGACCTGAATAAGTTCTACTGTCGCTTTGAAAGACAAAAGGACAGTCCTTTTCTGAAGTACACCTAGGTCGTTGTAACCCAGACAATAACAACTAATGTACATGCTAGTCAACATATGGTTTACTTCAAATTATTTCATCCCGGAGGGTCCTCAGCATGTCCTGGTGTAACTATTATATTTCTTTACTTTATTAGCTTTACCATGGCCTAATTAATGGCATAGGAGACCCTATACATGTCAAAAGACCTTAATCATTTTTGGTGTCACTGATCATATTACCTTGGAACATAGCAATGCACAAGTGAGTTTTTATAGTTTTATACAGATCATAATATGTCCATCTCAGCTTTGCTTCAAAGAGAAACTCCTCCGCTCCCTGACAGGAAACACCGTGCTAGGCTAACTTCCCTATGCTACCTCCCTCACACCTGCCTTGTTTAAACTAAAGATAGATTCAACCTACACTTCCTGTCTCCCTGACACAGAGAGAAAAGTCTCCTCTCAGAGACTGCTGGGCCTAAATTGTGCTTAAACATGATACACAAAATTAAAACATGAACCAAATGTGTACTGAATAAAGTCCCATATTGATACATGATTATTAGTGAATCTTGCTAAACTTACATTACTTAGAAAGAAGTGAATACATGTGTGGGCCCTATAAAATATTGGGTTGTTTACATTTGTCTGATTTCTTGATTATAATTGATTATGTGACAGACATTACATGACAAAACAATATAAAATAAAATATTTAAAATAAGAGTGTACTTTTTCCTACCACACAATATAATTTATTCTATCTAGAGTTGCTATATAAAGATTTTTGTTTGATAATTGAGAAGTTTTGCTTGGACTTAAAGGCACAAACATTATTCCATGTCACCAGTCTCAGGATCAGAAGAGTCTCCAGTCTGGTCTTCAGTCTCTGGTTGTAAAAGTGGAAGTGGATGTGAGTTCCTGGCTGGTTCTGGTCCTCCACAGTCCTCTCCATCAGCTTCTGTTTCCATCAGACCAACACATTTATGTGTTTTGACATCAGAACACCAGGCAAATCTTTTGTTACTAACACTGCAGCTGTATCTTTTCTCTCCTGTGTGGACTGTCATGTGTGACCATAAACTTTCTCTCTGTGTAAAAGATTTCTTACAAATTCAGCAGCTGAAAGTTTTTTTTCCTGTGTGGATTCTACTGCATTTCTGTAAACTTCCTCTCCGTGTACTGAGTGAATTCAAGTCAATCAATATACAGTAAGGCCTATGTTATAGCCTATAGGTTAAGATGTCTTTGAATTCATTCAACATATACATGTTCCAGGACCTTTATCCATTATAAAAGTTCTAAAAGTATTGACAGTATAAAAAAAATATGATAAATGAAATTGTAGTACTTCATCGGCTTATGTGACCTGCACTGTTGGAATAATTTGTTTGAAACTCTAACATTGATTGAAGATTGGCGCCATCTACTGGATCATTTGCACTTATTGCCTTACTGTTTAGAAGCTTCATAGATCTGTTTACATGTAACTTTATGTACGTATGTGTACTGTATATGCATGTATACACTTTATTATATACAACTTATATCTATCTGTACATAGCAGTAAAACATTACCTTGTTCATCTGTTTTTAGCTATACCGCTATGTCTGTTTCTGTGTTGAAAGCAACACAAAGCCGGATTCCAATTCCCTTGTGTTTACACTTACTTGGTCAATAGAGCAGTTTCTGACAAAAATCCGAAATATAAGTTCATTATTTATTAAGTATCTGTGCAGATACCCCCAATTAAAAAAATCCGATCTGAGTCAAAGGCACCACGATCTCACTGTGTGGTCTGGCGCTCTGTTCTTTAGCTAGTTGGCAATAACCCCAGCAAAGAATCAGAATCAGAATCAGAATCAGAAAAGCTTTATTGCCAAGTACATTTTTTACACATACAAGGAATTTGTTTTGGTGTCGTAGGTGCATGTCACACATTATCTAAAATAAGTTAAACAAACAGGTTAACAGAACAGACAATATAAGTATAAATATATAAATATATGTGTATATGTACACACACAGGATGTAACATAATAAAATAAGAGTAACAGTTAAGATAAAAAAGAGCAGATTAAGTACAGTGGCATGTAGAGCCAGAGGTGGGTGTGGAGAGAGTCAGGGTGGATTCCGGGCCTTGTTAATAAGGCTAGTGGCGGAGGGGAAAAAGCTGTCCTTGTGACGTGAGGTCTTGGTCCTGATGGACCTCAGCCTCCTGCCAGAGGGGAGTAGCTCAAAGAGTTTGTGTCCGGGGTGGGAGGGGTCAGCCACAATCTTTCCAGCACGCTTCAGAGTCCTGGTGGCGTAAAGGTCCTGGAGCGGTGGGAGATTGCAGCCAATCACCTTCTCAGCTGACCGAATGACACGCTGCAGTCTGCCCTTGTCCTTGGCAGTGGCAGCAGCGTACCAGATGGTGATGGAGGATGTGAGGATGGACTCAATGATGGCTGTGTAGAAGTGCACCATCATTGTCTTTGGCAGGCTGAATTTCTTCAGCTGCCGCAGGAAGTACATCCTCTGTTGTGCTTTTTTGACGAGGGAGCTGATGTTCAGCTCCCACTTGAGGTCTTGGGAGATGGTAGTTCCCAGGAAAGCGGAAAGACTCCACAATGTTAATTGTGGAGTCACTGAGGGTGATAGGGGCAGGTGGGGCAGAATTCTTCCTGAAGTCCACAACCATCTCCACTGTCTTTAGAGCGTTGAGCTCTAGGTTGTTTTGCTTGCACCAGGTCACCAGGTGGTCAGCCTCCGACCTGTAGGCGGACTCGTCTCCATCAGAGATGAGTCCGATGAGGGAGGTGTCGTCCGCGAACTTTAGAAGCTTGACAGACTGGTGACTGGAAGTGCAGCTGTTGGTGTACAGGGAGAAGAGTAGAGGAGAAAGAACACAGCCCTGAGGGGATCCGGTGCTGATGGTCTGTGAGTCGGAGATGTCTTTCCCCAGCTTCACATGCTGCTTCCTGTCAGACAGGAAGTCAGTGATCCACCTGCAGGTGGAGTCAGGCACACCAAGCTGGGAGAGCTTCTCCTGGAGCAGAGCTGGGATGATGGTGTTGAAGGCAGAGCTGAAGTCCACAAACAGGATCCTGGCGTAGGTTCCTGCAGAGTCCAGGTGCCGGAGGATGTAGTGGAGGGCCAGGTTGACTGCATCATCTACAGACCTATTGGCTCTGTAGGCAAACTGCAGGGGGGTCCAGGAGGGTGTCGGTGATGGCTTTTAGGTGTGAAAGCACAAGGCGCTCAAAGGACTTCATAACCACAGAGGTCAGGGCGACGGGTCTGAAGTCATTAAGTCCTGTGGTCCTTGGCTTCTTGGGAACGGGGATGATTGTTGAGGTCTTGAAGCAGGCTGGCACGTGACATGTCTCCAGCGAGGTGTTGAAAATGTCTGTGAACACCGGAGACAGCTGGTCAGCGCAGTGCTTCAAGCTGGATGGGGAGACAGCATCCGGTCCAGCAGCTTTCCTGGGGTTCTGTCTCCTGAACAGTCTGTTGACGTCTTTCTCAAAGCTATGAAGTCCAGCCAAATCACTGACTTATTTATTCTGTAATGGGTAAATGTCACTCAAGCACCTTCATATTTGTTTTAACTTTAAGAGAATACCCTTAATAGTTGATTTGTTTGTAGTTTTTGAGTGAATTGACGTTCATTTTGGGTAACAAGTGGACTCAACTGTCACTAAGGCTAGCAAGCTCCCTATATAAGCTGTTATTTTTATGATTTTGATCATATTGCTTGTGATTATACCTTCATTAAGGTCCTAAGGCGTAAGACAGTTGATGATTGCTGTTTGCTATTTTATTTATGATTGTTGGCTCAGCTAAGGTAGTTAATGCTGGTGGCATCTGTCTCTTATTGCCAAAGAGACTCAGGGTGGTGATGGCGCAGTGGATATGACACATACCTTTGGTGTGGGAGACCTGGGTTCAATTCCCACTGTGATACATCGACCAATGTGTCCCTGAGAAAGACACTTAACCCCTAGTTGTTGCTCCAGAGGCGTGCGACCTCTGACATACATAGCAAATGTAAGTCGCGTTGGATAAAAGCGTCAGCTAAATGACATGTAATGTAATGAGACATTCCGAGTGTTCATTCATCATTTGAATACTTTTTTAGAAACATGATATATTATTAGCCACACATTATGGGTAACACATAAGCACCAGAAAGTAAGCAAAAGAACACTAACAAAATGTGAATCTAAACAATGACAATATACTGTACTCTAGTTATCAATATTAGGGGAAAAGTCACACTGACGATGTAGCTACATAGTTTAGTAGTCTTTAGATAGTGAAGGCGTGCGTTTCTCACGTTTGTAAGGCGACGGACTTAGTAGGCGTAAATTTGATGGGAATTCTAAACATACGCCGTCGCCACCGGAAAATGTTTCTACATGCACTCGCTGCCTATTCGCCGCTGGTCTCCGGTCTGCAATCCCTATTAAATCAATTCAAAATTCCACATGGTTTGGCAACAACGGGGAGGGTAGCCTGCTCCTTATCCTTCTCCCGGTTATCCTTTGAATGACACAATCCACTCGCCATATTGAATGACACTATCCACTCACCATATCAAACAGCCCAAATACCTCTTCAGCTGCCGCTCCACCAACGCTCTCAGCATCTGGACTTTACACATTTTACCTCTTTCTCAACACAACAAAGAAACTCTGCTAACACACCTTTCCGCTAGATGCCATCCAGTTCAAAGTGTGAAGTTAAAGACTACAGCTTCCGGTGTAGATTAGTTGCTGATCTTCAAAATAAAAGTCCGGAAGTGTTCCAGATTTTCTCTGAAAAACACGCAGGAATATAAATGATTAAAACACACTTTTGAAGAAAACACTTTATTAACAAATACTTTGTTTTTTCAAAACTCTGAAAATGTAATAATGAACCAAATTAAAGATGATGGTAGTTTGTTTCCGTTTCCTTTAAATTTGTCAAACAGAAGATACAAGTTTTGGTCTTGCAGTGAAATTTCGTCTGATTTGGTTGTTTGTCTGAAGGTGAACATTAACTTCAACTTCATAAAGCAGGAAACACTGTGAATGGACCCAACCAATCAGGGTTTGTTATTGTGTTCTCACTCAACAGGAAGTGCATCTCATGGCTCTTATTTGATAGCTCCTCGACTCCTCTGTCCTTGGTCAAAGCGGATTTTGTTCTATCCCTCCTCGGTGAAGGCCATCTTAAAGCTCTTATTTCTTCCCTGAGGAGCGAGCATTGAGGAGCGAGCATCGAGGAGCTATAGGTGAGGATACAGAGAGCAGCTTTCCTTGAAGCTGTGCAGCTGAAAGAGTTGCTAACTCCGCCCAAACAGCTGACGTATTCATGCGACGCTTCAGAGGAAAGGACGTCTCATCTCCCTTTGCCTCTCTCCCATGATTTCCAGTACTTTTTCCTACCACACAATATAATGTATTCTATCTAGATGTTGATACATATAGATTTTTGGTTGATACTTGAAAAGTTTTGCTTGGATTTAAAGGCACAAACGTTATTCTATGTCACTAGTCTCAGGTTCAGAAGAGTCTCCAGTCTGGTCTTCAGTCTCTGGTTGTAAAAGTGGATGTGGATGTGAGTTCCTGGCTGGTTCTGGTCCTCCACAGTCCTCTCCATCAGCTTCTGTTTCCATCGGACCAACACATTTATGTGTTTTGACATAATGATTCCAGGCAAATCGTTTGTTACAAACACTGCAGCTGAATCTTTTCTCTCCTGTGTGGACTACCATGTGTGACCGTAAACTTCCACCCTGTGTATAAGGTTTCTTACAAACTGAGCAACTAAAAGGTTTTTCTCCTGTGTGGATTCTCGTGTGTTTCTGTAAACTTCCTCTCTGTGTACAAGATTTATTACAAACTAAACGGTTAAAAGGTTTCTCTCGTGTGTGGACTACCATGTGTGACTGTAAACTTCCAATCTGTGAAAAAGATTTCTTACAGACTGAGCAGCTGAAAGATTTTTCTCCAGAATGAGTCATGTGTCTCTTCAGGTGGCCCCTTTCAGTGAAAGCTTTCACCACACTCAGAGCAGCTGAAAGGCTTTTCTCCTGTGTGAGTTCTCATGTGTTTCTTCAGATGTGACTTGAAGCCAAATCTTTTCCCACACTCAGAGCAGCTGAATGGTTTCTTACATGTTGAATCATGTTTCAGAGAGTTTGAAGCTGACTGAGGTTCTCTGGTCTCCTTCCAATCAGCACTGTCATCAGTCTCACGATCAGAAGAGTCTCCAGTCTGGTCTTCAGTCTCTGGTTGTAAAAGTGGACGTGAGTTCCTGGCTGGTTCTGGTCCTCCACAGTCCTCTCCATCAGCTTCTGTTTGCATGTGTTGAGTTTGTCTTTGATGAAGATGTGAGGACTGAGCTTCCTCTTCATCATCGTCACTCTTCACAGGGACAGGAGTGAATGGGAACTTGGTGATATCAGCCTCCTCCAGCCCTTGAAGCTGCTCTCCCTCCTGACTGCTCCAAGGTTCCTCCTGTTCCTCTTTAATGTGTGGGGGGGGGCTCTGGCACCTGCTGGTCCACACTGGAGCTACACTCCTGCTGCTCAGGGGGAACCTCTTCTTTAACCACCAACAGCTGCACAACATCTGCAGGAAACAGGAAACACACAGAAAGAGACGTTAACACAGACACAGAGAGACAGCATCAACAGCACAGTGTCTCTTTTCAAATTTCTTTAGGTGGTAAAAAAAAAATGGTATTTCATGTTTCTGCATTCTAACTTTCAGCCTGAGTGCTGTAAAGACTGACACTTATACCTGAGGCTTATCTTATTCTTATTTAATTTTCTGGTCTGGTTTTAATCCTACTTAAAATAACAGGGACTACTTTGTGTCTATAGATAAACATCTGAGCGGACAAATATGAAATGCTGAGTTCCCCAAGGCTCCATTCTGGGGCCTCTTCTGTTTAACATCTACATGCTTCCACTGGCTGCGATAACTGAAGACAGTTGTACTGATTAGTTGTCTATAAGCGTTAACGTTTGCTGTGTGATCACATCAACACACAGTCACATGACTTCTCAAACCTGACGGAGGTTCTCCGCTCTCCTTCAAAACGTCACAATTACCTTCTGTTTCCATGTGTTGAGTTTGTCTTCGATGAAGCTGTGAGGACTGAGCTTCCTCTTCATAATCTTCACTCTTCTCAGGGACAGGAGTGAATAGGAACATGGTGATATCAGCCTCCTCCAGCCATTGAAGCTGCTCTCCCTCCTGACTGCACCACAGTTCCGCCTGTTCCTCTTTAATGTGTGGGGGGGGCTCTGGCTCCTGCTGGTCCACACTGGAGCTACACTCCTGCTGTTCCTCTTCACCAACAATCACTTCCAGAACATCTTGAAGTAAAGATGAAACACAGTGTAAATATTTGTACAATTTAACATCTACGATTCCATTAAATGTGGCAAAATCCAACACTGAAAATTATTCAGCAACAATTTTAGGAAGACGGTTCCTCAAATTTAAGGATATGTTGATTTTGTTTGTCTTCAATAACTGTAGACTAAATATATCTGGGTTTTTGTTAGTAGTTAACAAGCTTCTGTTGTTAGTCCGAAGGAGGCTTAGCTCTAAGACAAAGCCCACAGTTCACCACAAACCTGTTGAAGTTTCTAAAGGCTACTTTACGCTGTATTCACACGTCCTGCATTGCTGCTTTGGAGTAGATTCAACACCAGGGCCGGTTCTACCCTGCTATGTTAGGGTGGGCAGGTAGAATAAATAGGTGGGGTTATTAACTAAATGCAGGGTTTTCCCTGCTATTATACGGCTGCAGGGCTCCACACTAACTTTTTGCCTTGGTTGCACTGGTGCGCCTAACTTTTTTTATTTAGGTGCACCAGCACAAAATTTAGGTGCACCCAAATTTTTCCTCACATCGCCGTAACGCTGAATGGCGATACACGATATATAGCTCTGTATTTTTTTACAAAGTGGAGTAAATGTTCAATTTTAAGTCAAAGCCAATTTTCACAAGCTCTTTTATTAAAACAGATTGGGATTAAAATAAAATGCAAAGACAGGGTTTCCTTTACCAGTTTGAAAATATACAGCTGCAACACATAAATGAAAGTTATCTAAAATAAATAGCCTAGGATATATAAAAATATATATATCTGAGAAAGCTCCTTCATAAGCTTTCAACAACAATAACAGACTGATTAAAAGAGAAAGAGGATGCCCGGATAGCTCAGTTGGTAAATGTTAGACTCCGACCTGCGGCCCTTTCCTACATGTCACCCCCCCCTTCTCTCTCTCCCCTTTCATGTCTTCAGCTTTCCTATCAAAATAAAGGCTGAAATCTTTAGGCAAAAAAAAAAAAAGAACGACTGAAAGACCGAGGGAGTGCGATGGACTGAAGCATATGCTAGGCTACTCAGAGAGTGACGGCTGACTCATTAGCGGCGTTACGCCCGTCTTGTGTAGGCTATGAAATGTCTGTATCGTCACTGCGCTGCATTTTTATGAACTATGATCCAGCAGGCTCCGTCTTACATGCTATTACTCAACGAACTGAAGTTAGTTGCATTTAATAACTTCTAATGTGTTTTTCGCCATGGCGGCCGCAGTAACAGAGAGTTACCAGCGGAAACACTGGTACCAATACAGGTTTCCCTCTCATACTTAAGAATATACAGCTGTGTTAATAACAATTAAAACTGTAGACAAATGTCGGGAGTTTGGACCAGCGGCGCTGTGTCTCTCCATGTTGCAGGTGAGCCGGCCGGTGTGTGAGTGAATGGGGGCGGGGCTGCGCGGAGTAGAGATCCAAACACAGGCACGGCTTTCCAGAAGGAATGGGTCATGTAACGCAACATTAAACCATATATCGATATAAACGACATTGCTTCGTTAGTGGAGAGGCAGCGGATGCAAGGACGTTAGGTGCACCGGTGCGACCTAGGAAAAATCTTAGTCGAATTGCAAATTACAAATTTTGGTCGCACTCTCGAGCCCTGGGCTGAGGCGCAGCACCTTACTGTTATTGTGCACCGCCTACGCATATAAAACGGGAAAGCATCTAGACAATGAGCCGACCGTTATCATTCTACATCCAGGGAACCGACGTACGGGACGGGTGTCCACTCGTTGTCTTCAGCACACACACACACACACACACACACACACACACACACACACACACACACACACACACACACACACACACACACACACACACACACACACACACACACACACACACACACACACACACACACACGTTTGTTGAGGAGTATGAAGTAGCAGTAAAGTTATAGCTGTGGGCGTAGCAGCACAGTCAGTTTACGGTTTATCTATTGGTGAATAAATGCTAAAACTCTAAAGACCCGAGCCAAGATCCCATGTCTTGCTTACTAACTGCTGGTTAATGTGATTGGGTCAGCGCTACGGAGCTAGTGACAACTTCAACACAGGCTCAATAACTTTAGTTGGACTGGCTTTAAGGTGGACCAGCTATTCTAATTTTAGTGACATGCTTCTTCCTCCAAATGTTGCCTTAGTAATCTGTCCCTCACTGCAACTGACCCCTAAATTGTATGCAAATAATTGCATGATGATGTCACTAATATGCAAATGAGAATATGACATCATGTGGACCTAAGCGCTCTAAAAACCCAGGGAAAACCCTGAATGCAAAGTAGTCTAATATATTATAGGTATCGTTGCCATCTTAATTACTTTGTAAACCCTTGGACTGTAATAGCTCATGTGTTTCAGCAAGATTTCTGCTCATTTCCAAAACTTTACGCACATCCAAAATATAACTCATCCCATCTGTATTCTCCAAGATTCAGAGATGAAATATTTTGAGAAAAATGTCCTAATATTACAAGTATAAAGTCACAATATTTCCAGAAAAAAATCCACCTGCCCTTCAGTCTGCTGTGCATTACACCGGGACCACAACGCATGGCTGCTCATACCAGACTTGCAGTTCTCTGCGCCAGTCACAAAGAGATCCCTCTCTCTCTCTCACTCTCTCTCTGTGTAAGTGTTTGTGTCTCTCTCTCTGTGTGCCTGCTGTAGACAGCTGAGAAGTCAAGAGAGCCAAAATCTCCCTAAATCTGGATTTTTTACGTTGACATTTTTATTTTTGTAAAGCATCCGGCTGCACTGTGGCTTTCCTGTATGTGATTACCTGCCTGGCTCAACATAATCGCTCGCGGCTTGCGGAAGAAATAGAGAAGACGGCGACACGATTGCTGCAGCGTGTGGCCGCTCCGCATCCGATTGCAGCCGGTATGAACGCTAGGGGTGGGCGATATATATCATCTACAATAATATCGCGATTGTTGTGTTAACGATGTGCAAATTGACATTATCGAGTATTTAAATTACTTTGTAAAAAAAAAAAAAACACTTCAAAACGCATTAAAACTCTACACATTCACTAAATCAGAGGTGCGTGCACCAGAAGCCCTTGGCTGCAGCAGGGCAAGACACATGATCGCTATTGGGCCTACGCCGTCACGTCATCTCTCACAGGCATGGTTACCACATGACCGCAACACCGGTTAACGTGGGTAGGCTAAACATTTGACAGGAGACAACATGCAGACACCCACAGCCTCGCAATCTACCTTGGATGACTTAGTTGCTAAACGTGGATCAACCTCACTTGCATGGAAGTGGTTTGGTTTTAAGAAGACAGATCTTGCACAAAAGACGGCACTATGCAAGGTGTGTCGGAAACATCTTGCTGTTAAAAGCAGCTCGACAACCAACTTGTGACCACATACGAAGGAATACCAAGAGTATGAAAAGCTTCGAGACTCTGCTGCCCAAGAAAAGAAAAGCCGACATCGACTAAGGTACCTGCTGCACAACACACACTAACAAACTTTAGCTGAGTCGTTTAGCAGAAAGGTGCCTTATTATAAGAAAAGCAACAGATGGCAAGACATTAGGGCTGAGACGAGTCCTCGAGTAACTTGAATAATTCGATTACTAAAAATACTTGATGCAAAATGATTTGCCTCGAAGCTTCGTTTAATCAATGTTACCAACGTTGTACCGCTCAAGGTGTTTCCGCACAGATGATTATTACCGTCGCACACTGGGCTGATGCTGTTGGCGACACATGCCATGAAGACTGACGGTCACGGCGCAGATTACAAAATGAACAAAGAGAGCGTAAATAGCGAGGGGCTAAGAGAAGAGACAGGCTGGAGAAAATGACAGAACGTGTCCAAAGTTTGGAATCAGTTCAAACGTAGTTAAAATGAAAACTCTGTACAGTGTGTCTACTGCAAAATCAAACTAGCTTACCACAATAATAGCACAACATCAATGTTTCAGCATCTCAAACATTGAGTCTAACTTAATCATCCATTCCACGAAGCGGACCTGACAAAAGTAAATCACAGAGTCATATGGACGATGAAACTACACCAAACACAACAATTACCAAAAACAAAAACAAGAAAATACGTAGCGGTGAACACAATTTGATCTAAAAAGCCAACCTGTTGACTATCCCTTCAGAAAAACAGCTGATTGTTTTTGCGTACCATCTTCTCTCGCTTTCTTCACAGAGAAACAGCTGATCAACGATCTACTAGCATAAGTGTAACAGAACTGTGTAGCATTGTAATCAAAGATATAAATTTAAAAAATAAATATAAATGAAAAAATGTTGAGTAATACTAATATTTACATATAGGCCTATATACAGATCAGTCCCAGGTTGAAACTTGTAGTTCTGAAACTTAAGTTGCACAATTTAAAGGTCATGTTTATGCATGTTTAATGTATGCCTTAGTTTGAGGTTGTTATTGCATTTCAGAAAATGTTTTCTTTAAAAACAATGTAATATGGCACTTAAAAAGCAGACTGCTGGCACTGAACAGATGGCTTTCAAATGCATGTACCAACCATTCTCTGCAGTTCATTGACAATTTTAACATTTTCTGGGGCTGCAGACATCTTTTTAAAGCAGATGGACTCTTCCTTAACAAGCCAGGAGTAAAGCTGTTCACCTCTAGCCTACTTTACTTTCTGCGCCACACATCTGCTCCCTTTGCCAAGGACACGAGACAAGATGAACCAAAACAAGAGGAAGACACAACAAAGTGCGGCAGTGATCCACTACAGCCCCCACCTGAGCAAAGATTTGACCATGGGAGACCAAAGAGCGGATATGAGAAATCTCAACCCCCCCCATCTCACCCGTCCAACACTCCTCAAACCCCCTTTGAAAACCAGGAAAGCTTTGAGGACCTCTTTAAGGATAAGTCGCTCTCCCCTCTTTCCCCCCATCCCCATGTTGGAGTTCACTGACCAGATGAAGCAGCTGGTAAATGCTGGAACCAAGTATGCCCCCCTTCTTTCTCCCATCGTAAAACGCCAGGCACCTATCCCTCTTCAAGGACGGCAGTTAACTCCTTCTCCCCAAACTGATAAGGATGCCTGTGTGCAAAATGCAGCAAGCATTAACTGATATGGGCCGGGTCCAGGCTGCACGCCTAGTAGCACTCATGACTCTTTCCAAGACAAGCCTGGGCCCTTATTAGATTCTTCCACAATTTATGTTGTGATAGGTAATCGAAAAAGATTGGTGAATAAGCACGTAACTGCAAACGTGAATAAGCACGTAACTGCAAACTTTGCAAATTTAGCATCCATTCCTCGTCAGCCACAGTCTGTCCCAAAAAATGAAAACACACTAACACTAGCACTACTAAACGTTAGATCTTTGGCGGGAAAATCATTTTTAATCAATGATTTTATTATTAAGCACAATCTTGATTTTATGTTTTTAACTGAAACCTGGTTGGACCATAATAACAGTGCTGCTGTTCTCATTGAGTCAGCCCCCCCCTAACTTCAGTTTTATGAGAATAGAGTGAATAAGAAAGGAGGTGGAGTCGCCATTTTGTTTAATGACTCATTCCGATGTACACAACTATCTTATGGTAATTTTGCTTCTTTTGAATATGTGGCTCTTCAGCTAAGATCCTCCCCTCAAGCTCTACTTCTAAATATCTACAGGCCACCTAAATACTGTGCAAACTTCTTTGACGATTTTAATGAACTGCTGTCTATAATCTGTATTAACTTTGACCGTGTAATTATTGCTGGTGATTTTAACATTCATGTTGACAACCCCCAGGACCGAGGGACCAAAGAACTGTGTTGTGTTTTTGAGAGCTATGGACTGACTCAGCATGTTACACAGCCCACGCACAATAAGGGGCACACACTGGACTTGATTATCTCAAAGGGTCTAAACATTTCCAAGGTTGTGGTGACTGATGTTGCTCTCTCTGATCATTCCTGTGTTTTCTTTAACGGCACTATCTCGGTGCCCAAAAGTGTTCAAACAAAGTTAATCAGAAAACGGTATATCACTGAAAACACCAGTGAATCATTCATTCAGCTTTTCTCCTCTACACCCACCCTCACTGGGGCCTCAGTCACTGAGCTTGTAGATAATTTCAACTGTAAAATTACTATGCCTTAGTTTGAGGTTGTTATTGCATTTCAGAAAATGTTTTCTTTAAAAACAATGTAATATGGCACTTAAAAAGCAGACTGCTGGCACTGAACAGATGGCTTTCAAATGCATGTACCAACCATTCTCTGCAGTTCATTGACAATTTTAACATTTTCTGGGGCTGCAGACATCTTTTTAAAGCAGATGGACTCTTCCTTAACAAGCCAGGAGTAAAGCTGTTCACCTCTAGCCTACTTTACTTTCTGCGCCACACATCTGCTCCCTTTGCCAAGGACACGAGACAAGATGAACCAAAACAAGAGGAAGACACAACAAAGTGCGGCAGTGATCCACTACAGCCCCCACCTGAGCAAAGATTTGACCATGGGAGACCAAAGAGCGGATATGAGAAATCTCAACCCCCCATCTCACCCGTCCAACACTCCTCAAACCCCTTTGAAAACCAGGAAAGCTTTGAGGACCTCTTTAAGGATAAGTCGCTCTCCCCTCTTTCCCCCATCCCCATGTTGGAGTTCACTGACCAGATGAAGCAGCTGGTAAATGCTGGAACCAAGTATGCCCCCCTTCTTTCTCCCATCGTAAAACGCCAGGCACCTATCCCTCTTCAAGGACGGCAGTTAACTCCTTCTCCCCAAACTGATAAGGATGCCTGTGTGCAAAATGCAGCAAGCATTAACTGATATGGGCCGGGTCCAGGCTGCACGCCTAGTAGCACTCATGACTCTTTCCAAGACAAGCCTGGGCCCTTATTAGATTCTTCCACAATTTATGTTGTGATAGGTAATCGAAAAAGATTGGTGAATAAGCACGTAACTGCAAACGTGAATAAGCACGTAACTGCAAACTTTGCAAATTTAGCATCCATTCCTCGTCAGCCACAGTCTGTCCCAAAAAATGAAAACACACTAACACTAGCACTACTAAACGTTAGATCTTTGGCGGGAAAATCATTTTTAATCAATGATTTTATTATTAAGCACAATCTTGATTTTATGTTTTTAACTGAAACCTGGTTGGACCATAATAACAGTGCTGCTGTTCTCATTGAGTCAGCCCCCCCCTAACTTCAGTTTTATGAGAATAGAGTGAATAAGAAAGGAGGTGGAGTCGCCATTTTGTTTAATGACTCATTCCGATGTACACAACTATCTTATGGTAATTTTGCTTCTTTTGAATATGTGGCTCTTCAGCTAAGATCCTCCCCTCAAGCTCTACTTCTAAATATCTACAGGCCACCTAAATACTGTGCAAACTTCTTTGACGATTTTAATGAACTGCTGTCTATAATCTGTATTAACTTTGACCGTGTAATTATTGCTGGTGATTTTAACATTCATGTTGACAACCCCCCCAGGACCGAGGGACCAAAGAACTGTGTTGTGTTTTTTGAGAGCTATGGACTGACTCAGCATGTTACACAGCCCACGCACAATAAGGGGCACACACTGGACTTGATTATCTCAAAGGGTCTAAACATTTCCAAGGTTGTGGTGACTGATGTTGCTCTCTCTGATCATTCCTGTGTTTTCTTTAACGGCACTATCTCGGTGCCCAAAAGTGTTCAAACAAAGTTAATCAGAAAACGGTATATCACTGAAAACACCAGTGAATCATTCATTCAGCTTTTCTCCTCTACACCCACCCTCACTGGGGCCTCAGTCACTGAGCTTGTAGATAATTTCAACTGTAAAATTACGAATGTTATTGATGCTATTGCTCCCACTAAGGTCAAAGCTGTCTCTGGTAAGAAAACATCTCCATGGAGAAATTTTATAGTTGTGAGAACAGAAAAAATAGTGTCGAAAAGCTGAATGCAGTTGGCGAAAATCTAATCTCCAGATCCATTATAACACTTATAAAGAGAGACTTCGCATTTATAATCTGGAACTAAGAAATGCAAGGCGGTCCTTTTTCTCTGACATTATTGTCAGAAACAATAATAATTCACGTGCTTTGTTTGCTACTGTTGATAGATTAACTAACCCTCCAGTACCGGTAACATCTGAACTGTTGTCTACCAAGGCTTGCAATGACTTTGCCTCCTTCTTCACAGACAAAATTCAGAAAATTAGACAAACAGTCAGTGCTTCCATATCAAGTACAGGATATGTGTTGTCACAATGTGCACGCAAAACAAATTCCAACATGACACAATTTCATACGATCAACCTTAAAAACCTGGAGGACATTATACAACATCTGAAAACCTCCTCCTGTTGCCTTGATATTCTACCAACAGGTGTTTTCAAAAATGTTTCGAACTGTTTGGCTTCTGATCTTCTACAGATTGTAAACACGTCTCTGCTCTCAGGTATCTTCCCACAGGCCCTGAAAACTGCAGTCATCAAGCCACTCCTAAAAAAGAACAATCTAGACACGACACTAATGAGCAACTATAGGCCAATATCAAACCTTCCATTTTTAAGTAAAATCATAGAAAAAGTGGTTTTTCAACAACTCAACTTTTTCTTATCGCTAAACAACAGTTTTGATGCCTTCCAGTCAGGTTTTCGACCACACCACATCACCGAGACGGCTCTTGTTAAAGTCTTTAATGACATCCACTTAAACACAGATAGTGGCAAAATTTCAGTCTTAGTATTACTTGATCTCAGTGCTGCATTTGATACGGTAGACATATTGCTTGACCGATTGGAAAACTGGGTTGGTCTTTCTGGCTCAGTACTAAAGTGGTTTGAATCCTATTTAAAGAATAGGGACTACTTTGTGTCTATAGGTAATTATACATCTGAGCATACAAATATGGCGTGCGGAGTTCCCCAAGGCTCAGTTCTGGGGCCTCTTCTGTTCAACATCTACATGCTTCCACTGGCTCAGATTATGAAAAACAACAAAATAAGTTACCATAGTTATGCGGATGACACACAAATTTACATAACCTTATCGCCAGGGAACTATAGCCCAATACAACAATTAAATATGTGCATTCAACAGATTAATGATTGGATGTGCCAGAACTTTCTTAAATTAAATGAAGAAAAAACGGAGGTGGTCGTTTTTGGAACAAAAGAGGAACAATTGAAAGTCAGCGCTCAGCTTCAAAGACAATGTTAAAAACAACAGACAACGCCAGAAATCTTGGTGTAGTCATGGACTCAGACCTGAATTTTAAAAGCCACATTAACATAATTAAAAAATCGGCCTATTATCACCTTAAAAATATATCAAGGGTTAAAGGACTTATGTCTCAGCAGGATCTGGAAAAACTTGTCCATGCTTTTATCTTCAGTAGACTTGACTACTGCAACAGTGTCTTTACAGGTCTCCCTAAAAAATCAATCAGACAGCTGCAGCTGATTCAGAACTTAGATTTAAATCTAAGCTAAAGACCTATATTTTTGATGTTGCTTTTCTTTAAATAATCTATTTTATTAACTTTAATTTCTTATACTGCACTGTAACTTTTATTCTTATACTGCACTATCAATTTTATTCTTGTCTTTTAATGTTTTTAATTTGTTTATTAATGTTTTTAAATTGTTTTTAATTGTCTTCTAACTGCTCTTTAATGTTTTATGTAAAGCACTTTGAATTGCCCTGTTGCTGAAATGTGCTATACAAATAAAGCTGCCTTGCCTTAAATGCACTTAATGTTTAGTTTTTGTAGGCAATAAAAAAATGTTTTTTCCGAATATTAAACCAAACTATTGTATATTATTGCTCTTCAATAAAACAAAAAGTATTTCTTATCCGATTACTCAATGGAAGAATCGTCAGAATACTCGATTAATAAAATACTCAATAGCTGCTGCCCTAGTTAAGACCTGTCATGCAAGCATGCAGCGGAGCAACCTAATGAACGCAATAACAATCCACCTACGGTCCCACTACAGACCCGGCGAGAAAGACGGGTTCAGAGCAATTATTAAAACACTGGTTGCAGCACTTGAAGGAATACGCCACCGTTTGTTGAAAGTGGGTTATTCACCATCTCCTCTATATTTATATAGGTGGGCAAAGCGCATGTTTTGTCTCAGTGCATGCATTTTCCTTAGTCCGGCAGCCTAGGGACAGCTTAGTAGGGCTGTCGCACCAGGCTAAAGAAAGTCTTAGTCGAATAACACTTGCTCACCCGATTGTCGATAGTCGATTAGATGATTTAAATTGACATTGAGCTGTGCGGCTTTGAGAGAGAAGTGGACAAGACTAACTCTCTACACCCACCCTCACTGGGGCCTCAGTCACTGAGCTTGTAGATAATTTCAACTGTAAAAATTACGAATGTTATTGATGCTATTGCTCCCACTAAGGTCAAAGCTGTCTCTGGTAAGAAAACATCTCCATGGAGAAATTTTATAGTTGTGAGAACAGAAAAAATAGTGTCGAAAAGCTGAATGCAGTTGGCGAAAATCTAATCTCAGATCCATTATAACACTTATAAAGAGAGACTTCGCATTTATAATCTGGAACTAAGAAATGCAAGGCGGTCCTTTTTCTCTGGCATTATTGTCAGAAACAATAATAATTCACGTGCTTTGTTTGCTACTGTTGATAGATTAACTAACCCTCCAGTACCGGTAACATCTGAACTGTTGTCTACCAAGGCTTGCAATGACTTTGCCTCCTTCTTCACAGACAAAATTCAGAAAATTAGACAAACAGTCAGTGCTTCCATATCAAGTACAGGATATGTGTTGTCACAATGTGCATGCAAAAACAAATTCCAACATGACACAATTTCATACGATCAACCTTAAAAACCTGGAGGACATTATACAACACCTGAAAACCTCCTCCTGTTGCCTTGATATTCTACCAACAGGTGTTTTCAAAAATGTTTCGAACTGTTTGGCTTCTGATCTTCTACAGATTGTAAACACGTCTCTGCTCTCAGGTATCTTCCCACAGGCCCTGAAAACTGCAGTCATCAAGCCACTCCTAAAAAGAACAATCTAGACACGACACTAATGAGCAACTATAGGCCAATATCAAACCTTCCATTTTTAAGTAAAATCATAGAAAAAGTGGTTTTTCAACAACTCAACTTTTTCTTATCGCTAAACAACAGTTTTGATGCCTTCCAGTCAGGTTTTCGACCACACCACATCACCGAGACGGCTCTTGTTAAAGTCTTTAATGACATCCACTTAAACACAGATAGTGGCAAAATTTCAGTCTTAGTATTACTTGATCTCAGTGCTGCATTTGATACGGTAGACATATTGCTTGACCGATTGGAAAACTGGGTTGGTCTTTCTGGCTCAGTACTAAAGTGGTTTGAATCCTATTTAAAGAATAGGGACTACTTTGTGTCTATAGGTAATTATACATCTGAGCATACAAATATGGCGTGCGGAGTTCCCCAAGGCTCAGTTCTGGGGCCTCTTCTGTTCAACATCTACATGCTTCCACTGGCTCAGATTATGAAAAAACAACAAAATAAGTTACCATAGTTATGCGGATGACACACAAATTTACATAACCTTATCGCCAGGGAACTATAGCCCAATACAACAATTAAATATGTGCATTCAACAGATTAATGATTGGATGTGCCAGAACTTTCTTAAATTAAATGAAGAAAAAAACGGAGGTGGTCGTTTTTGGAACAAAAGAGGAACAATTGAAAGTCAGCGCTCAGCTTCAAAGACAATGTTAAAAAACAACAGACAAACGCCAGAAATCTTGGTGTAGTCATGGACTCAGACCTGAATTTTAAAAGCCACATTAACATAATTAAAAAAATCGGCCTATTATCACCTTAAAAAATATATCAAGGGTTAAAGGACTTATGTCTCAGCAGGATCTGGAAAAACTTGTCCATGCTTTTATCTTCAGTAGACTTGACTACTGCAACAGTGTCTTTACAGGTCTCCCTAAAAAATCAATCAGACAGCTGCAGCTGATTCAGAACTTTAGATTTAAATCTAAGCTAAAGACCTATCTTTTTGATGTTGCTTTTCTTTAAATAATCTATTTTATTAACTTTAATTTCTTATACTGCACTGTAACTTTTATTCTTATACTGCACTATCAATTTTATTCTTGTCTTTTAATGTTTTTAATTTGTTTATTAATGTTTTTAAATTGTTTTTAATTGTCTTCTAACTGCTCTTTAATGTTTTATGTAAAGCACTTTGAATTGCCCTGTTGCTGAAATGTGCTATACAAATAAAGCTGCCTTGCCTTAAATGCACTTAATGTTTAGTTTTTTGTAGGCAATAAAAAAATGTTTTTCCGAATATTAAACCAAACTATTGTATATTATTGCTCTTCAATAAAACAAAAGTATTTCTTATCCGATTACTCAATGGAAGAATCGTCAGAATACTCGATTAATAAAATACTCAATAGCTGCTGCCCTAGTTAAGACCTGTCATGCAAGCATGCAGCGGAGCAACCTAATGAACGCAATAACAATCCACCTACGGTCCCACTACAGACCGGCGAGAAAGACGGGTTCAGAGCAATTATTAAAACACTGGATTGCAGCACTTGAAGGAATACGCCACCGTTTGTTGAAATTGGGTTATTCACCATCTCCTCTATATTTATATAGGTGGGCAAACGCATTTTTGTCTCAGTGCATGCATTTCCTTAGTCCGGCAGCCTAGGGACAGCTTAGTAGGGCTGTCCTTGACTAAAGAAAGTCTTAGTCGAATAACACTTATACGATTTTGTCGACTAATCGATTAGATGATTTAATTGACAGAGCTGTGCGCTTTGAGAGGTGGTTAAGACTAGAAAAGCACAATATAAATGTAGTTAATTAACCATCTGTAAAAATGAGTTTCTCTCATTTTCTTCAAAATGTAAGTATTCAAGTAAAAACAATTCAAAGAGATAAAATACTAATACTATACTAATACTAATTGAACTAGCATAGGAGCATTGAACTCTGAGGACACATTCAGTTGTACACCTCTGCTGTAATGTAAATTGTGCAGCATACAAGCAAGATGAAATCATAACAATAAACAAAAGGGCTCTGTTCTCTAACATATTGCACACAACCATGTCCTTATTGGAAGCAGTCCTGGAGCTGGGATAGGGTAGTGTCAGACCAGGTGAGCAATGCTGGGCAACGATCCTGCTGTTGGTAATCCATTCATTATGCACAAAAATGTGTTAATTTCAGACCCTGCATATGTCTTTGTGGCCTACCTGCGCTCAGTGGGTTACTATGGCAACGTACAACTCAGATCATGCACAGTCCCGACAAGAAATTATTTATTTTCCCGATTAGAACTGTCGCAGCGCTAACTGGGGCTCAGCAAACACACCACACACAGAGACAGAGATACACCACACACACACCACACATAGACTCTCTCACACACACACATTTTTTGAACGTAAACATGTTCCACCAAAACAAGTTCCTTCACGAGACTATTTTGCAGAGGCACCATCCGGCAGATGCAGATTTTTCCCCCTTTATTTCCTCTAAAAACCCTGTTAACATTGTTCCTACCTTCCTCTTCATCATATTCACTCTTCACAGGGACAGGAGTGAATGGGAACTTGGTGATATCAGCCTCCTCCAGCCCTTGAAGCTGCTCTCGCTCCTGACTGCTCCACAGTTCCTCCTGCTCCTCTTTAATGTGTGGGAGGGGCTCTGGGTCCTGCTGGTCCTCACTTGAACTACACTCCTGCTGCTCCTCTTTAATAACAATCTGACTTTTGTCATCTGGAGGCAAAGCTGAAACACAGACAGAAGTTAAAGCAACACTATGTACGTTTTCCCACTTTGGTCCCCCTACAGGTTGTCTCATTGGAACTACAGCTGCGCAACTGAAGAGGGAAAAGTTACATAGTGTTGCTTTAATGTCAGCTGAAGCTTAGAGATTGCAGGGTTTCCCTACATGAAGTCAGTGCTACAAGCTAGCTGGAGATTTTAAAATATGACCACGTCTAAGTACCGGTTAAGATGACTTGAATTGAAATTATGTTTTTGTATAGTGTATTTGTTGTTGTTATAGACACAGACACACACAATGCACACACACACAGACATACATATCGAGACACACACACAGAGAGACACGCACCCACACACAGACACACACACACAAGCACGCGCACGCGCACACACGCACACACACACACACACACGCACACGCACACGCACACACTAATCCTCAGTGGTTACAATACTGTGCTGTTGTGTTCCAAGGTGAACATCACTACTATTTAACAATCACCTATACAGTCCTAAGGGAATACCTATTAAATAAGAACCTTTGTTTATCTACAAAACAGCCCGGAACTCACCATCACCAAACCCACCAGACTCCATGTAAATAATCAGGACTTTTAGCGTGTATATCTCCACATGTAAATGGGTGAATTAAGGGTTAATTTCAACCAAACCAGAGTGGTGATTGTTGGAACAGTGGAAAGATGAACCAAGACGGCTTTTGGTAGTTTTATTGTGTTTCTGTCCACTTTGAATGCAGTGTGTTTTACGATGATAAAAATACTGATTATTTACATGGAGTCTGTTGGGTTTGGCGAAGGCCTGTTAAATAGCGAAGCAGGGCCGGCGATTGCCATAGGCGACCTAGGCGATTGCCTAGGGCGTCAAATGTGTTGGGGGCGCCGTGTCGTCCTTAGGTCTACTTTCCATTAACAATAGAATTAGAACGACAAGCGAAATAAAACGTGTTTATTAAACATGATCATCCTAGGGCACCACCTCAGCCACACGTTTACTTGTCAACCTTTCATTATGCGACTTTTCCAGTCTCTGGGTCAGACTCAAACACACGGAGCTATGAAGCAGACCTGTGCGTCGCTTAGTGTCCACTCTCGCTGTAGAAATAGAGACGAGCAGCGGCACAGACACAGAGCTGCTGCAAGCGCACCTTCCCTGGTCTGTGCAGCTTCAGGTTTCTAATGGACGCGCTCTGCTGTGGGCATGCTGCGGCAGATGTGTCCCTATTTCTGCGTAGTATTGTGTTTTCACCTCCGATGTAGAGCAGTGTTAACCTGACTCCGCCAGACGGATTGCTTCGCATGTGCTCGGCATATCCATCTGGGAACTTTCTGTTGGAGAACTTTTGGGAACGGGTGGAAATACTGGTTAGCTGATTGGATGAACAATCTGTCTATTACCTATGTTGGTTATAGACGGGCCAAATCAACCAATCTGATCCACGAAGCGTATGAAAATACAACCACAAGCCCCTGCTGCTGCAGGCAAAGCATATCTCGGCAGCAAGCAACATGTCGGTAAAGGATATTTGCCGTTTGTGTAACGAGAATTTAAGAATAAAAAGGCACCATTTCAGGTTCCCGGACCGCTGTCTGAAAATACTGGTTATCTGATTGGATAAACCATCTGTCTATCACCACCTAACCCGCCTCAAAACCAACACTGTTTGGCTAACGTCTCCAAATTTTCTCTATCTCAAGATGCCAGACTGATCTGCGGGTGGAAAACTGGAGCTTGCGAGATCAGGACGGTCTCACGAGGCTAGAGCAGTGTAGCCTACAGCCACTTCCCTAAACTGTCTCATTCAGAGACCAGCGTCTCAAACGGGGCTCTGTGTCTGTCAGGAGGTCTGACATCTACCGTATCAGCAGAGCAATCACGTAATGCACAGCAGACTATGGTGCAGGTGGATTATTTTCTGAAATATAGTGACTTTATTCTTGTACAAATATTTATATTGTATCATCATTATATTTTTCTCACAATATCACAACTCCTCCAAACCTCAGAGAACACAGATGAGATATACTGTATTTTGAATGTGCACAAAGTTTTGAACATGAGCAGAAATCTTGCTCAAACACATACACAGTCGAGGGGTTTATTAATTCATTTAAATTAATTAATGTATCATTCAGGTGAATCATTTTAATATGCACATTTAAGGAGGTTACTTCCTCAACAAAAGAAGCAAAAGAGAGAAGAGTAAATGATGCCTAGGCTACATGTGTGCTGACTCAGATATAATTAGAAACATCCAAAGGAGAATAAATAGATGAAAGCAATACAGAATGCCTGAGAGAGAGCCTTACTGCAAAATATTCCATTATGTTTTTATATTTGGATTGTAATCTCTGTTTCCCTTTAGATAAATATATTTCCAGCATAAATTGATTCAGAAAAAGGTAAAAAAAAAAAAAAAAAAGTGCATAAAAATTCACCAGAATGCAGTAAATTAAGTATTTAATGCTCAAAAGTTTCAGGGGGTGGACCCCCAGACCCCCCCCATCATAAGTCACCATGCACACAAATCTGGAAACAAAACACTGGCCTCTGGGTTGCCAGACCAGTTACGATTAGACCAAATGTTTTTGCCATCTAACTTACATGGAAGCTAGAAACCAAAATGAACATACATTGCTACTCTATCGCTGACACAGCGCTGTGGAGATCTGGCAATGTGAGACTGGGGGGGGCGCACAAAACTCAATATCGCCTAGGGCAACCAAAGGGCTAGAACCGGCCCTGGAGCGAAGATTAGCCTTCAATAGATCTTATGAATACAAGCTTATTTAAATACGTCCTATCGTCATATCGTTGCTGAGAGAAGAGATCCCAGGAAGGAGAGAAAGATCAACTGAAGGTTTAATGACCAAACCTGCTCTGTGTAGCCGAAGCTGAGGGTTGAAAACAGCGTCCAGTAGCTCCCGTTGTCGCTCGTTCTCCTCTTTTGAACGACAAAGTTCCTCCTCGTACTCTGCTATCGTTCTTTCAAACAGCCCAAATATCTCTTCAGCAGCCGCAGTTAGTCGCTGCTCCACCAACGCTCTCAGCATCTGGACTTTACACATTTTACCTCTTTCTCAACACAGCAAAGACACTCTGCTTACACTCCTTTCCGCTAGAAGCCATCTTGTTCCAAGTGTGAAGTTAGCCGCAATACTACAACTTCCGGTGCAGATCAGTTGCTGAGCTTCAAAATAAATGTCCGGAAGTGTTCCAGTTGCTAAGCTTCAAAGTAAAAGTGTCCAAGACTTCCTCAGAAATACACACAAAGAAGATTAATGATTAAAATACACTTTGGAAGAAAGACAAATACTTGATTACATTTTCAGAGCTCTGAAAAAAGTTTTAATATAATAAATGTACATTTTATTAAATTATCTAAGCCTTACACATGACATTACAAAGACAAAGAGGGACTCAAGATTTCACAATTTTTAATTGCTCACAGGGTTTGTCCAGCCAATACCAGGAGATAAAATCCTACCAGAGTCACTGCAGTACCTCTGAAATGCTTTTAACCCTTGTTGGGTTTAGAGTGGGGTTGGGTACTGAAACTCTGTACTTTTTAGGGTACCAACCAGATTGTTGTCCATCTTTAGTCTTATTTTACTTATTCTTAGTTATTTTCTCAACTGACTGCCCCAGAGACAGAATGCTGATTTTGAACATGTCTTTAAAACACAGGCAGCGGAAAGTGATCGCGCCATTGACCAACTAAAACCTGTAACAGCACATTAGTAAAATGCTCCTAGAATTGGCTGCAGAACAGGTTCATTAAGTTTTGAGTGTGTCCTAAACTACAAAGATTAAAACTGCTGCAATAATTCTGTTCATACATCTCTTCTTCATGGAGAACTAAACCCAGTTTCCTCCTGTCTGTGTAAAAATACATTCTCAAGTTTATCCATAGATTTGAAAACCTTTGAACGTGTCAAATACACAAAAAACGTTCAAATACTGGATCTCTGTCTTTGAACGCACCGACAGGGTGAGTGACTGTGTCCAGATGTTAAGTTTAACATGAAAGAAGACATATGAAGTAGTGAACTTACATCTTTCCCTCCGTCAGCTGATCCTCCGTCAGCTCAGCGTGGCCCAAAGCTGCAGCCGGACGCCAGTTATATGGCGGCCAGATGTATTGTGGAAATACAAAAAAATACCTGGAAACAGCTGAAAAACAGCCGTGTGAATGCAGATTCCTACAGCCTCATATTAGTGCACGTGTGTAATTTTGGTACAAAGAAAAAACAAAGTAAAGAATTAAATACAAAAGCAATAATAGCTGTTTTACTCTTGTAAAAGTAGCTATACAACAGTGTACAAATACTCTGTTTCAAGTCTTGCTTGAAAATTAAGTAAAAGTACAAAGGTATCAGCATCAAAATATGTTTAAAGTACTCAAAGTAAAGGTCCTGATTCTGCAGAATAACCTATAGTGCTTGATTCATTCATGTGTTGAGAACTTTAACGTTGCAGCTGGTAAAGGTGTAGCTCATTTTAATGACTTTATAGTCTGCTGGGTAACTTTCTGTGTGTGATTTTAAAGAAGCTGATGTGACAGAAACACTGTGGTCCGATTCTGATTTAATAAAAGGTTATCTGACCCATATATCAGCTTGTACACAATTTCCAGTTGTTTTAATTATGACAGAGTACCTCTTTTTTAACAACATACAAAACATACAACTCGCACCTTCCTACACGCCGCTGTGGAGGAAGGTCTGGCTAGTCCACACAGCATTCCTGGATGGCAGAAAAACGTGCTCTGGTTTATCGGCATTTCTTTACACCAATCACACACGTCTTGGGCGGCGCTACACGTCGGACGGAGCCACGGTGCCTCTGCAGAATAGTCTCAGGAAGGAACTTGTTTTGGTGGAACGTGTACGTTCAAAAGTTGTTTTTTTTCTCGTTTCCCTAACCCTCTTCCGTAAAAGACGACAAAAAAAGTGCCAAAAATGTAGGAAAAAAAAACCTGCAAAAATGCCGGAAAAAGTGCCAAAAACACTGAAACCACGACAAAAACCTTAAAAAGCAACAAAAACTGGTCTGTATTAGTGTTCATGCATGTGAAATAGTCAGCAAATAGCTGGAAAAAAATCCTTCACACAAGTATATAAACATATTTTACTATGTGGTGGGACTGCATTAGCTGAAAACGTGCAACATTGTGATAAATATCGTTATCCAGATATTAAATGACTGACATCAGCAAAGGACATTTTAGGTCTGCACAATATATAGTTTTTCTATCGTCATCACGATATCAACTGGTGCAAAAAAAACACATTGTGAAGGCTGTGACACATCGCATTTTTTTGTGTTAGTTGAAAGAAGATATCTTTAGAAAACTGCATTTTAAAAGTGCAGCTTTCATTCTTATTTTAGTGCTGCCTTTTATATTCAATTCAAATTTCAATTTGATGATTCGATTTTGGTTAGATTATACCGCCCCACACACAATCAACCTTGATTTAAACACCGACCATGACGACAGCAGCTTAGTTTAATTTAGTTTATTTGCACAAAGAAGTAAATCAACATACAATGGATTTAAATAAGAAAGTTATTTCAGTGCTGCAGAGGAAGCCCTTATACAAAAGAGAAAAAAATTATAATTCCTCTACAAAATAAAATATGCCAGCATCATCCAACCACTGACAAGCTATTCTCGCTATGCCAGACCTGATAAGATATAGACCTCTCTGAGAGAGATAAGACTTATTTAGAGCCAAAAGTGATTCACAGGGCATGGTATCCACTCTGGATCAGTATATAATGGAAGCCTCACACCAGACACTTCCACTAGACAGAGTATGGAGGAGGGATTTCCCAGGGCTAGAGCTGGATTTCGACTGGAGCAATGTTTTGAATAATTTCAAATTGGCTTCTAGGAATCCCGACCACCAGCATGAGCCACTATAATTGTGTCCATAGAATTTATTTGACGCCTCGTAGGCTGTGACTGATGAAAATTATTGGTGATGCTTCATGCACACTGTGTTCGCTAAAGACCATGGGCACATTTCTTCATATGTTTTGGGAGTGTCCCCCTGTTGCACGGTTCTGACAAAATGTTGGCCTAGAACAGACGACATTCGTCTCTGGGACAGTCTACGCGACAATACCAGTTTTTGCTGCCAAGTTTGACACTTCTTCAATCCAAATTTCTAAATGTCAGAAAATAATAGTCCTTGCTGGGCTCAAGGCTGCAAAGAAAATGGTGGCGGTGCACCATTAAGCAATGGCTTCTGACCTTTCTTGATATAGTTTATATGGAACTTTCAACAGCCTGCATCAATGGTGCTAGACAGTTGAATGTGGATATGTGGCTTTTAACGGCAGAGACATTAAAAGGCCGACTGCGATTACAGCTGCCAGCCCACGGGGTCCTGGGGAGGGTGGGTTGATATTGTTTTGAGTATACAGTTCTTATTTCATTTCAATTCATTAATGTAATTTTTTGTTTTATTTAATTTATGTATTTATTTTATTTTTATTTGTGGTTGTGTGTGTGTTACGTGCAGGTTTGCCACAGTTACTTTGAAAAAGTAACTTAGTTACTTTACAGATTACTTGATTTTAAAAGTAACGAAGTTAGATTACTTAGTTACTTTATTAGTTACATGCAGCAGCTGCCGACAACACCCCTACAGCCTCAACATAAAAATGACAACCGGTTTACTGTGAGGCAGCTCAGCGTTGCCAGTAGTAGGATCTGGTTTATTATGGCACGAAAGAGAGCGACTCAACCGTGTTTAAGGGCAGCATTTCCCATACAACATAGGCCTACTGCCCGACCAACTTTTTCAACTCTCCACTTACTGGTTTTGCACCGAAGTCCAGCTTTAGTTGTTTGGGTGGTGGGGGACCTCCTCTCTGCTTCGCTCCACCTGCTGGGACTTGCTCTGTAAGTTTGACTGCAGCGCTGCGACTCCAAATGGTTCTTCAAAGTTGACATAGTGTTTTTGTAGCTAGATAGCACTTTGTCGCCACCAGCACAGAGTGTACGGACCTTAAAAGTGCCGTCTTTAGCTGACACAAACTCTAAATAGTGACTGTATTTCCAGCTAGAAAGCGCGCATCTCTCTCCTCCCTCCATTGTTGTTTACGTTTGTGTCGCTGCGTGGTAACGTGAACTGTCCTCATGCTGAAAACGTGACTTGTCGCATACGTGACTTCACTCCCCGAGACGCAAGAAGAAAGCAAAAATATATATTTTTACTAAGGAAAATGACAAATAGTAACGCACAGTGACTTGGATAAGTAACTTTAATCTGATTACTGGTTTGGAAATAGTAACGCGTTAGATTACTCGTTACTGAAAAAAGTGCTCAGATTAGAGTAACGCGTTACTAGTAACGCGTTACGTGGCATCACTGGTTACATGTACATGTCCACTCTGTGTAAAAGATTCCTTACAGACCGAGCAGCTGGAAAGTTTCTCTCCTGTATGAGTTCTTCAGATGGTGCTTGTAGGAAAGATCTTTTTTCACACTAGGAGCAGCTGAATGGTGTCTCCGCTGTGTGGATTATCATGTGCGACCGTAAACTTTCATTCTGTGCAAACAATTTCCTACAAACTAAACAGCTGAAAGGTTTTTCTCCTGTGTGAGTCATCATGTGTCTCTTCAGATGGTGCTTGCGGCCAAATGTTTTCCCACACTCAGAGCAACTGAATGTTTTCTTACATGTTGGATCATGTTTCAGAGAGTTCAAAGCTGACTGAGGTTCTCTGGTCTCAGCACTGTCATTAGCCTCAGGTTCAGAAGAGTCTCCAGTCTGGTCTTCAGTCTCTGGTTGTAAAAGTGGATGTGAGTTCCTGGCTGGTTCTGATCCTCCACAGTCCTCTCCATCAGCTTCTGTTTCCATCGGACCAACGCATTTATGTGTTTTGACACGAGAACGCCAGGCAAATCTTTTGTTACAAACACTGCAGCTGAATCTTCTTTCTCCTGTGTGGACTGCCATGTGTGACCGTAAACTTCCACTCTGTGTAAAAGATGCATTACAAACAGAGCAGCTGAAAGGTTTCTCTCCTGTGTGAGTTCTCATGTGTCTCTTTAAATTTCCACTGTGTGTAAAATATTTCTTACAGAGCGAGCAGCTGAAAGCTTTTTCTCTAGAATGAGTCATCATGTGTGTTTTCAGGTGTCCACGTTCAGTGAAAGCTCTACCACACTCAGAGCAGCTGAAAGGTTTTTCTCCTGTGTGGATTCTCATGTGTTTTTGTAAATGTCCACTCTGTGTAAAATATTTATTACAAACTAAGCAGCTAAAAGGTTTCTCTCCTATGTGAGTTTTCATATGTTTCTTCAGATCTGACTTGAAGCTAAATCTTCTCCCACACTCAGAGCAGCTGAATGTTTTCTTACATCTTGAGTCATGTTTCAGAGAGTTTAAAGCTGACTGAGGTTCTCTGGTCTCCTTCCAATCAGCACTGTCATCATTCTCAGGATCAGAAGAGTCTCCAGTCTGGTCTTCAGTCTCTGGTTGTAAAAGTGGATGTGAGTTCCTGGCTGGTTCTGGTCCTCCACAGTCCTCTCCATCAGCTTCTGTTTCCATGTGTTGAGTTTGTCTCTGATGAAGCTGTGAGGACTGAGCTTCCTCTTCATCATATTCAATCTTCACAGGGACAGGAATGAATGGGAACTTGATGATATCAGCTTCCTCCAGCCCTTGAAGCTGCTCTCCCTCCTGACTGCTCCACAGTTCCTCCTGTTCCTCTTTAATGTGCGGGGGGGGCTCTGGCTCCTGCTCGTCCACACTGGAGCTACACCCCTGCTGCTCCTCTTCACCAACAATCACTTTAAGAACGTCTGGAGGTAAAGCTGAAACATAGACAGAAAGTCGTTAATGGGAGTCTCAACAATACTTTGCCAATTAGCTGATTTCACTGTGATAATGAAATCATCTGATTTATCCTGGGTGGTGATGGCGCAGTGGATATGACATAGCCTTTGGTGTGGGAGATCTGGGTTCAATTCCCACTGCAATACATCAACCAATGTCTCCCTAGTTGCTCCAGAGGACATTGCTGACATATAGCAATTGTAAATCAGCTAAATGTAATGTAATGGTCATTACATTTAGGTCATCGTACCAAACTGACCTGTTACACTACCACCCTTAAATACCACCCTCCACTCTGCTCAGAAGCAGAGCGTTTCATATTCAGGCTGTGAAATAGGGCTTTGACTCCGAACTTTATAATAATAATATAATGATATTCCAACGAATATTAGGCAGCCCTTAATATTTGAACCTGTTATGGGCATTATTTTTTGTAAATGTCTTTGCTTGTAAACGTTTTCAGTTCAGATTCCGAGGCTTTTTCGTGCATTTCAAAATGTAACTACACGTCACGGCGACGCACGTCTCTCGGCCGTGGCTTGCATTTCCCCCGACTCATTTCCTGGTTCTCCTTCTCCATAAACAACATGAGATCAAGGAGAGGGTTAACTTCTCCTGCTCCAGATCTCCCACCGTGGTCAGAAAGAACAGGGGAGACACTTTGTTCCTCTCACTGTGACTCTAGAGTCTCTACTCACTCTGAAGCTACCTGTAATCACAGTCACTCTCTCACTCTAACACACACAGACACACACACACACACACACACACACACACACACACACACACGTATAAACAGGATCCTTACTATAAGTGTACGTATGGCCAAAAGCTCAAAATGGCGTACGCCGAAAAAGTCAGATTTATGAAACCGTGTGTACGCACACCTGTAAGCAATGTTCCCTTTATAAATCACAGATTGACTACAAGTGTGCGTACATGAATCAGCCTCTTATCCTGCCCTGTACACGCCCATTTTTAACCATAAATAGTCAATGCAAAGCACCTCGTGAATGCTGATAAGTATTTTAATGCTTGTGTGGTGTTCTTTCGTTACACCGAATCATGACAAATCATGACGACCGGCGGAGAAAAAGCAAAAAAACTCTCAGACGCTCGGGAATTGCTGCCAATTGAATTATAATTTCGGCCTGTTCTTGCACAGTGTAGGGAAAACGGATCTATAGACTACCTTTATTAATAAAATCTTCCAAAACGGCAGGCATTACAGCACCCGGGGACAGCTTCGATATACCAGACGTATACGATAAGATTTAACAGAACTATATATTATATCCAAACAAGCCTTAGTGATAAAGTTGAAGATTATATATAATATTTATTTAAAAAAACACTTAGCTGTCTGACATTTCCCTCTGAAAACAGCCGGTTTCACCCAGAGTGGCGAGGACCTGTATTTGAACCGGGATGGCACGGTTCCGGCGCGTTGCCCTCTCTACTGGACCCAATTCAGTACATAGATCCAAGAGGGCAGCTATATTACTATTACAGCTACATTAGGGAATTTGATTGATTTATTCATCGTCATGGTCCCTGAAGTCTCATTCTCTCCTGATTCTTCCATTAGCGGAGTATTTATGTTTACAACAATTTGTGATTGTTAACACCTTGCTAAAATAACAGCATCAGTAGTATCCCCCACCCCGAGATACAATTTGAAGACAAAATGTAATAGGCAAACACACTTTTCTTCATGCAGTTTTGGTCATGAACAGTTTTAAAGTTAGGACCGATAACGAGGACATTAAGTGTAACGATTGCGCGAGAGTTTAACGGCTGTATTTCCAGACTTTGACATTTGATGATATATACACAGTTTTAAAGATATATATTTAGTTATTTACACTGTGTTCTGCTGTTATCTAATGCTAGGGTATTTGATGTATGTATCTGTATGTGTACAGATCTGAAGGCCATCTCATCCTCCTGCGCTCCGTAGCGGACAATGTGCTGATTAAATATTAAGAATGAGTTTTGATTTAAGATTTGAGTTGGAGGTGTTTATGGAACAATTACCACTCAGTACAAGCGCGAATAACACTGCTGGATTTCATCTTCATGATAACGTGGATGATATATGAGTGAAAGATTGTGCGTGAGGCATCAATACTAGAAAATATTACGAGTAATCTTATTCCCATTTACTCTCTGCAGTCTGACTTCAGTTCACCACCTCACCATCTGCATCGCCAATTCCTATTTTGTCTCCAAAACGTGCGTACGCATGCTCAATTTAGTTTTTTATAAATCACAACCTTTGCGTGGGAAGTGGCGTACGCACATTTTCAGTTTTGTGTATACACCACGTTTATAAATGAGACCCCAGACCACTTATGTAGGCTACGGTGAAAGCTCTGAACTTCCTGTCGAAAGCATACTGTTTGTGTTTAATCCAGGGTCTGACTTTTAATAATATTAACTAGGGCTGCAACAACAAATCGATAAAATCGCTAAAATTATAAAAACCAATTTCATTATCAATTCGTTGTGTTGCGCAACTATTACGGCACCCAGTCGCGGAGCTGCGTGGAGCGAAAGAAAAAAAGAAAAAAGAGCAGAGAGGGGGTAAAGGAAATACGGAGAGAGACCGGAGAGACCCGTAACGTTGTTCTGAAACACACGGCGCAGGCAGAGAAATCAGTACGACCCAAGTCATCCAAGGTGTGGGAGCATTTCACTCTAAATAAATCAAAAAAGTGTTAATTGCGAGATAAGCAAAAGCAACACGGCATGGCACGGGCGCACCACGGTGATGATTCAGCACCTAAAACGTAAACATGTTGGAGCCCTTGATGAGGAGAAAGGGAGTTCAACAGCAGGGTAAAGTCACTACACTATCCTACTTCTGTTCAACAGAACAACAACAGCAGGGTAAAGTCACTACACTATCCTACTTCTGTTCAACAGAACAACAACAACAGAAAGGTAAAGTCACTACACTATCCTACTTCTGTTCAACAGAACAACAACAGCAGGGTAAAGTCACTACACTATCCTACTACTGTTCAACAGAAC